>JANHFL010001095.1:33094-64038 GCA_032468155.1 Oxyrhabdium leporinum
GGGGTGGGGTGTGTCCCTAGGAATGTTGAGTAAGAAACATTGGGTGTATATTCCAAAAGTATATAATCCCAGCAGGGTTAACCTATGGCTGAATATCATTGTAGTGGCCAGCTAAAGCAAACAAAACTCTTTATTGGATAGCAATGATATAGGAGGATGTGAGGCAGATGATCAGTTTTGTGAGAATAGTAAAGACATCAATTCATACTGCATGAAAAAAGGCAATTAAAAGCCACTCCTCTATTTTTACCAAGAAAACATATGGATAGACAATGTACAATTATTGACAATAGAATTCTGGGGCATGAGCCCTTCAATTCAGATGGCACTCAAAATGCTACTGAGGAAAAAGTTGAGGATCTTTCAGAGACTAATTATGTTTATAATGGGACCCTGGAATGTAAGCTTGAACATGGTAAAGCTCAACACAATGAACGATAAAATCAATAGACTACATACTGAAATGTGGGCATCAGTCAATTGGGGTGGACTGGAATTGGACCCTTTCAGTCAAAAAATAATATAGTTTATTGTTCAGTACACAAAAAACTGAGAAGGAACAGCATTGATTTCATACTCAGAAAGGGTATGCACTTGGCTACAATATAGTCAATAGCTGAATAATACCACTTAGACTTCATAGACAGCCCATTAATATGATGATACTCCAAACACTGATGCATAAGATGTTTAATGTGTTTTATGATCAAATTCAGTCTGAAATCAACAGATCAGGCAAACAAGAGACTAGAGTACCAAAGTTGGAAATATTAAGAAAGAAAATGTAATTGGATTGTAAGACTTAGGAAACAGAAATGAAGCAAGAGAATGACATCATTCAAACAACCAAAATAATGCTTATAAGCTTGGTCATCACCAGATATCACATAAACACACATTTATATTATTGGTACAAGGAGATTGAAAAGCTCAGTTGTAATAGCAAAAACATGGCCAGGATCTGATTGTGGAACAAGTTATGTGTAAGTTATAAGTCAAGCTAAAGTGGGAGAAGAAAGTCAACCAGTATCCACAAAATAATCTTGAACATCTATTCACAATTCTCAAGGAGAATATCAGCAATCACATCAGAATCTTTAACCTTATTGATACAGAATAAGGAGGACTGTGGAATGAAATCCAACGGATTGTTAAGGATGACTATGAACACAGGTTGCCACAGAAGAAAGGAAACTGGATTTCACAACAAACAGTGGAAATTGTCAAGAACAGATGCCAAAGTTAAAAAAAAACAAAACAAGATCTCAAACGAAGAATTTAACAGACATAGAAAAATAAGGAAAGTCTTCCAAATGATATCCAAATTTAGAAGGAGGTTCCAACTTTGTGATTGTACACAACAGGATGCTATGGACAAATATTCAACTTCCAAGGTATCTTACAAAATATTCCCTACTTTAAAAAAGCTCTAACATCAGATAAAGTTAGATCAGTACTTCAATCATGCTAGGTCATAAGGTTGCAGAAACTGATATTGTATCTGCAAAAATATGGCAAGCAACAGATGAACAACCAATAAAGATTTTAACCACACTATACCAGCAAATCTGGAGAATGACATATTGGCCAGAAGACCAGAAGAGGTCAGTCTAGATACCCTATGCCCAAGAAAGGACTCTTAATAGAGTGTACAAAAATAGGATTAAGACTAAATATAAAGAAGAAAAGAATGTCAAGTGGTACAGCAACCAGCCTTATATTTGATAGTGAAGATACTAAGATGGCAAATAGCTTCTGCTGTTTAAGTTCGTTTACCCAGAGTAAAGGAATCATTAGTCAAGAAGTATGCTACATGAGTGGAATAACAGTGAAGGCTTTGAAAAAAGATATGTAGGTGCTCTGATGGGTCTTTAGCCACAATCAGAATTGTGCAGACAACATCTTTTACTGTAACATCCTACAGAAATTTGAAATTAGAAGCCGTGTAGAAATAATTTTAATTTTATCGAACTTCACTGTTGGAAAAGACTCCTGATAACAGTATGGATAGCCAATAAAATAAACAAATAAATCATAGAACAAATAAATCCTCTCTGAGGTACAAATGACCAGACTTGAATTACATTTTGGATATATTATACAAAGACCTAGTTGTCTTGTGAAATCTAAAATTCTGAGAAAGATGGAAGGAAAAAGAAAAAGAGAGCAACCAGCAGCAAGGTAAATGGACTTGATTACAGTGGCAATGGATGCACCATAAGAAGATTTGAAGGACCAGATTGGGGATAGATTGTCCTGGAGAAAATCTATTTATGTGGTTGCTAAGAATCAACACCTACTTGATAGAACATAATCAGTTAATCAGTCAGTCAATCTAAACTTATAGTTTATTCTCGATGGCACCCATTTCTGTCATTTTAGGTACTGCTCTTCTTAAACAGCTTTTGTAAAAAAAATAAAAAAGGCAAACATGAATTCAAGAGAAAACATAAAAGAAGTATCGGTAATTGAAAATTAGCCAGGTAAAATGAGTTTTTATGCGAAAGTTAGATCTGAAGCCCCCAATACTTTTTGTCATCTTTCCCGATAAATAGTTCTGGAGAATGTGAAAGCTTGCACATTGTTTGTGAATGAGCTGACTTAATTAAAACATTTAATACAGGAATAAATTTGTACAGCTTGGAGGGGAAGAATATAACATGTAGAGTAGTAAAATGTTCATTTGTTAAAAAGGCATGAACATTAAAAAATTTGTACGCAATTTGAAAAGATGGAACTCTTTCCAACATTCATATTTTAAAAATATGAATCATACTATGGGATGTTATGGAAAAAGCATTGTGTTATGGAAAAAGCATTCTGCCTGACATAAATAATACAAGGTTTTTTTCTGCTCTAATGTCCTGCAATTCTGTGCCATTTCATTAAGTAATATCACATATATACTGTATATATTTGGGCACATTGCTAAGTCCATTATTACCCAAAACATCTTGCTAGTTCAGATTCAGCATTGGATTTAGCATTCATGGACTCCAGTACCATGATAGGTCTTCTCTTCTGATGCCTTCTTTAGAAGCTTTTTTAAAAGGTGGTTTAATATGGGAGCTGTAATTTAAATATCTCACAATATCCCAGAACAATGCTACTCGTGAGAAATGAATACTACATGAGTAGCTCAGTTCCATTATATAGAACCCCTAGTTTTCTATCTGAACGACAAATTGGATTATTACAAGATAGCCATTCACTTCCCGCTTAAAAAGAACCATAGATATTTACTGACCACCAGATTTCCAATGACCATCACCATCATGAAGACAATAAGGCACATTGCCTGTCCTGCCACTTCCATACAGTCCCACATAGTTTCAATCCATTCTCCACACAGTACACGGAAGACGATAAGAAAAGAGTGGAAGAAGTCATGCATATGCCATCGTGGAAGATCACAGTCAGGGTTGATTTTGCAGACACATTCCTTGTAGTTCTTGCCAAAAAGCTGCATCCCCACTACAGCAAATATGAAAACAATGATGGCCAGCACCAAGGTCAGGTTCCCCAAGGCACCCACTGAATTACCAATGATTTTTATCAGCATGTTCAGAGTTGGCCAGGATTTTGCCAGTTTGAAGACTCTCAGCTGCAAGATGAAGGAGAAAACATACATATGTGGATGGGGAGGGACATACATGAAGAAACCAAAAAAACAATACTTATAGAAACAGAGGAATCAGTTTCAGGAGAGGTTAACTAATTGTCATTAATTAAACACTGGACTGGACATTTCTAGAGATAAAGAATCATAACTATGAACTATGAATTTTCAGCTGGAAAGGCTCATCACTAAGCCTTTCAGTCAATCATTATCATTGTACACCGTGCCAAATATGAAAACGTAATTGCAATTTGGGAGTATTCTTTAATCCAGTCTTGAGATCCATTTGGCCTTAAGGGGTGGGAATATTTTTTACTCTTCCATATATATACTGTAATATATATACTTACATATATTACATATTACCATATAACACTATAAAAGCAATTTTAACAGGCTGTAAACATATTTTTCTGTCAATTAATTCATTTTGATAAACAATGTGGTTCTTTTTAACTACCAGTATCCTTCTGAAATGTGCATAATGCTAATAATTACAACAATAACACTCAAGAGACAATTTGGTTTTTCACCACATTGTTTCTTTCTACCTCACTTTATTTCTCTGCTCTTATTCTCTGCATAATAGACAAAATTTTCTCCAATGCACACTCCTATTCTATTAGTTTCAATTGCATGAATATTTATAGTGGCCCTCAGATCATTCTCATATGCGCTACTTGAGAAAGATCAGATACACTGATATAAATGATGGAGACACATGGTTTGGGGAACCTTCAGTATTGTAGCTGTACTACTTAAAGGCCGGCACTGGTTAGGGAGAATCATAACAATTATATACTTCTCCATGATTCCACTGGATTAAAAAAACATTAGTTGGAAAGAGGACACCATTAAAAGCAACCATGTTTATTTCATTCATCTATAGAAGATTTGAAATGGAGAAATATAATTACAGAAACCATAGAGAGAAATCACAGAGACCCCAAGAAACTTTTTTTTGTTGCAAATTAAAGCATTTAACAAATTTCAATCTCTCAAGCGTCATTAGCGCATAGTAATTTGTTTGCATGGAACCTAACAGCAGTTTCTTATGTTTATATCCAGATAAACATACATTACAGCCAATGTTCAATGTGTAAAATAAATAAGGAATACCAATCGGAAAGATCGCAGCACTGAAAGTCCCTCCACATCTGCTAGCATCAGTTCTAGTAAACTGAGTGAGACAATAAATCCATCAAAAATGTTCCACCCTTCTTGAAAATAGTAGTAGGGATCCATTGCTATGAGCTTCAGGAACATTTCAGCTGTAAAAATTCCAGTAAAAACCTAAAAAGAAAGAGAACATTTAAACTGCATTAATGTAGGTTGCTTGTTTCACTGCAAGAAACGTAGAGGAAATCTGCCAAGAATTCTCCCGGGAGTCAGTTTGAGGTTTTAATCTTCCAAAGAAATCCCATTGTGGGATGAAGAAGAGAAGCACAGTTGATATTCGACCATGTCTCAAAAGTAAAATAAAATAATAAAAGTAAAATAAACAGCAATAATGGGGACATTGGATTTTTTTAAAAAAATCATGTAGTGTTATTCCAGAAACAGGATGAACCCTCTTCACCAAAAAGCTGTAAATGATTTTGTTACAATTGTGCTGTCCTTCTTAATGGCAAAACAAACTGGAAGAAATCCCTTAGTCATCTCATATATTAAAAAATAAAAGAAATACAATCCTGGCCTTTCTCTATTGATTTGATGAGTATTTAAAAATCACACAATGATCTCACTTAAAACTGTGATGGTCCCAAAATAGCTCTGTGGGCAATAGTATGAATTGAGTTTTGTGGAACCACACACACCTTCATGTTCTCAATTTGTCTAATAAAGTACAACAGCTTTCTAGTCTGATGAAGAAGTTGTGAATAATTTAATCACTCTTTTACAATTACAAAATAGTAATCAGTTATCCTGGATTTGTGGTGGTGGTGGTTGAAGGTATTGGCTTAGAAATCAGAAGACCGAGTCCCACCTTAGGCATGATTGGCAGATTGGGCCAGTTACTCTCTCTCTTAGTCCAACCTACCTCACATGGTTGTTGTTGTGGGGAAAATAGTGATAGCAAGGAGTATTAGTATCTTTGCCGCCTTGAATTACTTATAAAGTAATAAAAGTAGTAAAATGTAATAAATAAATACTGTTCTTAATCATTCCACCTGCCACTGAGAAACTTTTAACGCAAAAATGCTTACCAGATTTCCTACAGCCAAGACATGCTCAAATTGTGGGGTCATAGGATGATGTTCCATTGCCATGAAAAGAGTATTTAGAACAATACAGATAGTAATGGCTAAATCCACAAAAGGATCCATGACAATCAGGTTGACGATCTCTTTTAACTTCACCCAGTGTGGGTGGCACTCCCAAATGAGGAAAGTATTAGCAAATTTGTACCAGCAAGGGGGACATGTTCTTTGGGATTCTTCCAGTTCTATATCATCACAATAAAATGGGAAACAAGTTAACATTAATGAACACATAGTGTTGATTCATAGAACACATTCAAACATTCAAATTATTCAAAGAAACTTAATGGCAGAACTGAGTCATTTTTAATTTGCTGGCTCTGCTATCCCTAATTCAGATTTATAGATTTATTCTTTTTGGATATTTAAAAAAATCAAAACATGTACTGTATAACAGAGCATGTTAGAAATGGGGCACAAAATACATATGCTTGATAAATCAAAGAATGCATATAAACTGAGAGTTGGATGTCATTGAACTTTGTAACTTATAAGACCTGCATGCTTTTAATATTCATGTATTTATCATGATGTTTTGCTCTGGTTGATTAAGTAACAGAAAAGGGAATAATCTTTAGAAATATAGTGACCTTATGAACTTGTTGAAATGGATGCATTCCTATTACACATACCTTCTACAAGGGTATTTGTTATGACTGTCATTATACTATTGGTTCGATCCTTTCTTCCATATGAAGCATTCAGTTGGTCCATTGACACCAGAAGTGACCCAGTGGCTTTCTTCTTAATCTCTACTTCTGTGGTTGCCTGCAAAATCCATTGATGTTCTTTAAAATGTTACTCTTTAAATAGGCTTTTGCCTGAAAAGACAGAATTTGTTTTCTACTCCTCTATCAGAGCTGGATTATATAGCAGATGTTGCTTCCACTATTAAAATTATCCTCCTGTTTCTTTTCTTGCTTCAGGGAAATCTTTTCCCCTGCAAGAATAAAAGCAATTAATGGGAAAACTTGGATCATAAAAAGTATCCATGAGGAAAGATTAAACAATCTTCCTCTTTAGTTCTAGTCAAATTCAGAATCAGCAGTTAACAAAAAAATATTAGAAGAATTTTTCAAATTGTGCATACCTAGCTTAATCCTAAATATCCCTAGATCATCATTTAGAGTGCAGTTTTGTATCTATGAAATTAAAGAAAATTAAGTAGGTATAAATAGAAACATACAGTTATTATATTGTTTGTGTTTGTCTATGGCTGATTCTAGTAGCAACTTAATATCGACTGGTTCCTTCTATACTTCCCTGGAATTAGAGGAAACATAACTATATTGTATTACAAATAATTTGATTCACTATTGCTTTAAGACAAAGAAATTCATTATCTGTTGCTTAGGGTCTACATATGTTGCTGTTTGGAATCCACTGTTTATTTGGCGAATATTTAATATTCCCTAGATGGTTTCTCATATGTAGTGATTAGTTGAACAAAGGCACTGCTTGGGAAGTCCCTGTGCAAGGAAAATATCAGGAACCTAGTATGTAACATAGCAATATATCTCATAATGTTTTTCCGTGCATCATGCTGTTGTTAGCAACTTGTAATTTTTGCATGCTGTTAGAGAAACAAATTCTAAAACAACACAGTATACTAACATGCTAACCAGGGAAAAGGTTAGGAACTAAACTGAAATTAATTAGGAAAGGCTTCAAACATTCTCAGGGAGGAATGATTTAATTTTGCTTGCAAGAATTAAAGACATTTGGGATTTCATTTTTTTTTTGCGTGTTTTGGAAAAAAAGAGCTTGGAGTTCACAAATGAGAAGCAAGACCAATGTTATGCACATCAGTCAAAGACAAAATAACTTTTTCTTAGTGTTTCTTCTGCCACTGGTGAAGTTTTCACTTTACTTTAGTAGTAAAGTAGCTGTATTACTATAAATTGGAATTTTAAAAAATGAAACTTTAAGAAAGTGAGAGAGGATCTTGATTGGAAATGTTCTCTTAGGCAACAAAATAAATCCCCTTCTTTCACTTTTCTAATCCAAGTTGGGACTCCCGACTCATGTGCCTTTTGTCAGCTTAAATTGCACTGAATATTAATAATGGTATTTATATCATTGATAATATAAATTTGTATTAAATGTTTATACCAGTAAGGTTTGCTGTGTGCAGGTGATGGATGTATCTGATCTTTTCCCTCTCCTTTACTCTTTTTTTTTAAAAAAGAATTAAGCATATATGACAATGGGTTGTAATTTCCTGGCTCTACTTTAATCTTCTATATTTTATTATATGAATGGGAAATAGCAGAAACATACATGAAATAAATAAGCCTCCTAATATGTCCCCAATTGTTAATATAAATATGTTTTGAATTCTTACTAAATCTATTTCTATCCATGAAGGAACAGGTATCTTTTAATTAAGAATAAGAGACAATAAATAACAGGGTTGGTTTTTTTAATGGAGAATTTTGCAATTTTTAACAAAGCTATCTTGGGCAAAGCTTTTCTTTCTTTTTAACAGCCAACATAATTTTGTGCCCTAGAAAAAACTCTGTTGATCATCTTTTAAAGGAGATTCTACAGTGTTCTAAATTACAAGAGCTACTTATTAGGGGTTGGAATGTGCACCTGCAGCAGCAGAGGGGGTGTATTTTTGCAAACTCAGAGCTGGCCCAGAAAGTGGCCCAGATTAAGAGACTGCATAGTTCCAAGGTGGATGGGGGAAGGGGGAAAGAGGTTCAGGGTAGCCTTACCCTAGAATCTCTCAAATTGTATCTAGTAGAATAGAAGGTTATAACTTTAGTTTGGCAAGATTCTGTCCATTAGGTGCAAGCAAATAAAGGATTAAACTCGATTGGATCTTACTGTCTCATCACTGGGATTCAGCCTGATGTATTATCCGTGAAGAGCAACTCATAGTCTCTTTATTTTCACTATGAGAAAATGATCTTTTTTCTCAGTACCTTGAACATTCTGAAATAATGCCATTATTTATAGATTACAGAGCAGTGAAGGGAAGTCTCTGCTCCTCCACCCTCCCATCTCACAACCCAACTCAGGATATCTGCAGCCTGTATAGCTAAAAGTTAATTATTGTGCAAGTTTTAACCAGCAACATACAGGTAGTCTTCAACTTATCACCATAACTGAGCCATTGAAGTCATTAAATGGGTTATCACATAATTTGATAACCTTTTTTTGAGGTGGTCATTAAGTGAACACCAGAGTTGTTAAGCAAATCTATTTTATCCAATGGACTTTTTTTTTTGCTGGAAACAAGAAGTAAGTACCAGAAACTGGCAAAAAACCCTGTTGAAAATTGTGGTCATGTGATCAAGGAATGCTTCAAACAGCCATACATGCAAGCTGGTTACTAAGCACCCAAAAAGTGATAGTGTGACTGTGTGTTTGTGCTTGTGTATGTGTGTATGTGTGTGCGAACTATCAGAACTTCAAAATTGGATCTTAGTCAATTTTGTTTGGGGAGGGGGGTGTCTGTTGAAACTTCATATGGTTGTTAAGCAACAGGTCATTAAGTGAGGACTACCTGTATACTGTATAGGGTCCTGCATTACATTTTATTTCAATCATCTTGCTTTTTAAACTATGAACTAAAGCTGCTTGAAAAAGGAAATAAATAATTTGTGAGGAAAACATTGCACAGAATTAATTCTATACGTGTGGGATTTAGAAATATCTCCTCTACCTTATTCATACTCAGATGTTTTTCTAGGTATTTTTAAAATAATTTCACATTTTTGATGCAACAAATAGCACATTTATCAGTATTGTATTCCTTTAAAAAAAAATCTTCCAAGCCATTATTTTCTTAGAAGTCCAAAGGAAGAAAATGGGAATAGGTAGAAGGAAAAATAAGGATTAAAAGTAGAATAATTTGGAAAGAAAGTTCAGACGATCATATGTCAAACCAATCTCTAGTCATTCCATCAGGGATCCATTTGGCGGCATACAGGAAAGCAGAAAGAAGGGCAGACCGCCATGCCTAGACTATCTACTCACTGACTTCCTTACACTGTCATCAGTAGCTGCCTTATCTATTTTCACCTCAGGCAGAAGACGTCCGCTGGGGATGTTGGAGGTTGGGCCACCGATCAGGGAGACCACACCATTACAGTCCACAGTGCTATTCCGCTTCACGTTCCGACGAATGCTGGGAAAAATGCGTGATGACCGGCTTCCTTGGCTATAACCACTGTAACCGCTGTAGCTGCTTTTCCTGTCGTAACCTCGGATTGGGATGAAGAGTGAATCCCTCCTTCCTTCGCTCTCTTCCACTGTGCTGTGCTCATCATCGGCAAACTCATTCTCTGACCCAGGATCCCGGAACCCTCTCTTGAAGCTGAAAATGCTGCTTTTGCTGTTGTGTCGAGAGAGATATGGGGATCCTGGAATGCTAAGCAGAGACTGAAAGGAAAAACAAACAAGAAGGCAAAATTAGAATTGTGCAACAGAGGCAAGAATCCATAAAGTGCCACTACTGAAGGAAATGACATCCTGGATTAAAAAAACGTTGGAAAGGAAATACATTCTTCATGAAAATACCTCACAAATATACTATTGGCCTGTGGTCAAACAACTGGGCAATTATTTCAAATCAAATATACAATTTACATTCCACTCCTCTTGTCGTAGCTTCTTGTTCCCATTTACTATTTGAACTTGTCAAATTACAGGTAGTCCTCGATTTATGACCACAACTGAGTTCCAAATTTCTGTTGCTAAGTGACAGTTGTTAAATGTTTTGCCCCATTTTACAACCTTTCTTGCCACAGTTGTTAAGTGAATCACTGCAGTTCTTAAATTGGTAAAACGGTTGTTAAGCGAATCTGGCTTCCCCATTGACTTTGCTTGTCAGAAAGTTGCAAAAGGTAATCACATAACCCTCCCAGGACACAGCAACTGTCATAAATATGAGTCAGTTGTCAAGTGTCTGAATTCTGATCACAAAGGAATGCTGCAACTGTCATGTAAAAAATGGTCATAAGTCACGCTTACTAAATGAACTGTTGTAAGTTGAGGACTACCTGTAGTAACTGCAAAGCTTAAGCAAAGTGGAACAGAAGTAAGGCCTTCATTGTGTCAAAGATTGCTGCATGCACAGAGTCAAATTAAGATAATGATTATAAAAGGGGAACATGTTGCACTGCTGTCTGAAAAGGTGGATTAGAATCCAGTCCATCCTTCTCTCACACAGCCTTGGCACAATATAAAGTTTAGATGTGAAAATTTTGCTTGTGGAACTGACACTTTACCTGGTTCATAATGGAGAGCTTCCGGCCAAGCCTGTTGTCTGGCAAGCGGAAGACCTTCCTCCTCATACCATCCTCTGATTCTGACTTAAATACTTTCTCAAGATCTCCCTTCTCCTCTCCTTCTGAGAGCTCCTTTTGCTTCCGCTTTTTCCTTCTGTTTCGTCTCTCTTTGGCACTCTTAGAGCTGAGCTTGGAGAACTCAGAAGAGGTGTGGGACATCCTTCCCCCACCATCTTCTTCTACAGCATCTTCAGACACGGTCCCTGCTGAGGTAGCCATGGCTGCAGCCTTTGAAAAAAGAGAGATGTGGAAATGTTAAAACATCGTTCTAAAGGACAGGAAAATGATAGACTAACAAAGGATCAAGCAAGGAGTAGGCATTCAGGAGAGTGAATCAGCAAAAATCATGTCTCTTTCCAGTTTTCTAACAATAGTAATACAACAACCAAATAATGCTCTTATCACCATAAATTATAATGCTGAAAATAAATGAGGTCATCAGGCATGAATTTTGTGTGAAAAGGAATTTCTGTAGAAAAAGGGGAAAAAATATTTTTTGCAAGGTAGAAGCCGCCCTCCACATTTTTTCTCAGGGATTGGCCCATCCTGTCTAGCCACAAAGAGGCCATTTCAGACAATCTCACAGCTGACAAAGTTCACAGTGATTTACCTAATGCAGACAGGCTTTGGTTTGGGCTATCTGAATTTGGGAGAAAACACTTTCCAATTTTTAAACCATGAGTATGTTCACACATAGTACTAACTTCTATATTGGACAAATCACAGATTATTTAGTTGACAGCAATTTTATGTCACCTTCCCTTCTGACTGATATGGCAACCAGTCATGTGATGTGTGGATAACCATTCCTTCACAACAAAAATACAGGAGTATTGTGACTTGATCAGAATTAGAGGCTTTTTAGATAAAGTCTAGATCTTCTATAAGCCTTGTAGTGTTGGCCCAGCCCAAAGCTGGATGGTTTGTTTCACTGGTGTGAGTTAACTAATAATTACACAAAGATGGGTAGGAACATATTCAAAACTTTATTTCTATTCTGTAGTGCTCACACTTGGGACCAGAGCAGTGATGGCAAACCCTTTGGGCTCCGTGTATCAAAAATTTAGAAAACGCATAACTTGATTCAGCTGGCCTATCACACACAAACCCTGAACAAAAGAGAAAAAAAAACATATTTTCATTTACTTTAAACAATACAGTCCAGTCATGTGTGCTATGCACTGTATAAAGAAATGTCAAATAATTACAAAAATAAAACACAAGTAAAACAAATTCATTTCTGGAGAATCTGGAGGCTGCACAAAAGTACACACCCGTTCTTCTAACAATAGTTGTTGTCGGGTGTTGGTGAACACTGGTATGTCATCCAAAATGTTAAGGTGTGTCACCTTTGACACATGTGTCATAGGTTTGCCATCACTGGACTAGAGTGACAAAGGAAACGACCTCTGCATGCCCTCACAACAGGTGTATATGCCTTACAAATTATATCAGTGGTTTTGATTGGTTGAAAACATTTACCTCACGATGCACCTTAACTTTTGGCAGGTTCTTCTCTGTTTCTGGGCAGATTTCCTAACTTCCTCATGGAGGACCTAGTGACTATTCTATTTTTTTTTCCTTAGGAATTTCCAGCAGTTGTTTAGTGCAGTGCCATCGGTAGGAGGGGGCTTGTGAAAAGCAGAACAATAGATATGCTACTGCAGAAATAGTTTATTTTTGCAGGCTACAATTCAGATAGTGATTAAGACTCCTTGCCTTAACTTCAGTCACAGACTCAGTCTAGGTTTAGGCCATATTCCTAACCAAATTTTTGCACAGCTTGTCATGTGAATGAGATCACTGTGTTTAATCAGAACTGAATACTCTCCAACTTCCAATTCTGCATTGGTAAGGATAATGCTTCAACATCAACTTTCTGTATGTTAGGATTACGGTAGTCCTCAACTTACAACAGTTCAGTTAGTGAGCATTCGAAGTAACAACGGCACTGAAAAAAGTGACATGACCATTTTTCACACTTACGACTGCCGCAGCATCCCCATGGTCATGTGATCAAAATTCAGACGCTTGGCAACTGTCTCATATTTCTGACAGGCTGCAGTGTCCCAGGGTCACCTTTTGCCATCTTCTGACAAAGTCAATGGGGAAGCCAGATTCACTTAACAACCGTGTTACTAATTTAACAGCTGCAGTGATTCACTTAACAACCGTGGCAAGAAAGATCATAAAATTGGGCAAGACTCATTTAACAAATGTCTCACTTAGCAAAAGAAATTTTGGGCTCAGTTGCGGTCGTAAGTTGAGGACTACAGGCAACTTTCCTTATTATTGGGATTAGAGGCAAGAAAGAACATTGTTTAAATAACGGGTAAAATTAAATTGTTCAAAATACCTGCATAGGTTTTGGATGGAAACAAGATTTGGGTATTGATAGTTAACACTGTTTGCTTAAACAATGGGGTAGACGAAAGAAAGAAACAAACCTGGGCTTCCTCCTGTTGCTTTTTCAGTTGTTCCAACATGGCCTTGAATTCTGCTTCCTTCTGCTCTGCCTCTTCCAATGTAGCCTGGTTTTGTTCTTCATAGGCCATGGCCACCACAGCCAAAATCAAGTTCACCAAGTAGAATGACCCAACAAAAATAACGAGGACAAAAAAGATCATGTAGGTTTTTCCTGCTGCTCGCAATGTCTGTAAAGAAGGGAGGGCAAGTGTAAGATTTCTTGACCGCACCACCAAGTAAAAAGAACAATTTATGGTGCATTGCCTCTTCCTCATTGCATAGGTATCTGGTATTCCTGGTACTTGGAATTAACTTTTCGCTTTGTCTACAAGTGATTTCTAAGATCCTGTTCCTTCTCTGATGCATTCTGCTGTCCTGTCTCAATAGGAGACTGGCCACTGTGGCTAGGAGTTTCATTTCTCACCGACTTTTCTGTTGGGAAAACCATTCATGTTCTCTACCCACCAGAACTGATAATCTTTTCAAGAATGAAACAGCCATATTGTATTTCTATACCTCTCTTTACCAGAGCCGAAGTTTTGCAGCAGCTAATTCAAGTCACCATCATCACATAGGTTTAGTATGAACATTATTTAGTACCTAATAACAGCAAGTGTCCTCTTCACTAACACTTGGCTGATACCAAGTGCTAGTTTCCATTTAATGTTAACGTTTCAAGCATTAGAAGTTGTTTTTGTCAAGCATCCATAAGCCTTACATTCTTCAAATTGTAAATGATACATAGGGCAGGACAGGGCAGGGCAAAGGTGTGTAAACCCCTGAGTCCCTGATGAACCCAGGAGCAAATCCTGGAAAAATGGCACAGTTTCTTGCTATTTTGAGAGAAGAACCTCTAAAGCTAGAGTGCAAGCCTTGGATTTGTTTCTATCCAAATCCCAAAACAGAGCCAAGAAAATTCCGAAAATTCCCTCCTGCAATAAAGGAAAAACAGACAGTTCTGGCTCCCACCTTTACATTGTAAATCTAACCATTGCAGGCTCTGGACACTCAGCTCCAGGCATTAAAACATTGCCCGTCCCTATTTTAAGGCAAGAAACATGATCACGGAGAGACATACTTACTAATTGATACAAGTTTTCCCAAAAGTCCTGAGTCATGAGGCGAAATAAGGCCAGGAAGGCCCAACTAAAAGTATCAAAACTGGTATAGCCATAGTTTGGATTCCTCCCTGCTTTCATACATATGTATCCTTCCGGGCATTGGCTGCAGACAAGATGGAAGGAGTTGTTTTAGATTTGGGAGAGTAGAAAATATCCAATTCCAAAGGCAAAGATTGAGTACAATCATTTTCACAATTTCTCTTTCGACTATTGGCTTTGTGCAAAACCGACTGATACTACCACAGGAATGAGGAAAAGGCTTGCAGTCAGTATGGCTAGTGGGAGTTTTTATTGACTCAACATTATTTTTACTGACTCAACATTATTAGAATGATTTCATCTAGGACAGCCTCCCCCATTTTTGGTTGTTTTTGATAAGTCCCAGATGTTGGTGTTCAACACAACTGCAATCAATCAAAGAAGAAAAGGTTGTATATTCTATAGGCAATTATGCAAAAGTCATATTGTAGGGAACCACAGAGATGACCTTGGACAAACCATTCATAGAAGGTTATAGTGACATGTCCAAAATGGAAACAGGGAAAATATTAAGAAGAGACTCAGACTGATTTCTCCTGACTCCCTGAGGTACAAGAGCAAGTGAAGGATAAACACAACCAGATTTACAACATGAAGCCAATTTGGCCTAGTGGTTAAGACACCAAGTTAGAAACTAGGAGACCATGAGTTCTAATCCTGATTTAGGGATGGAAATAATCTGGGTGACTTGGACCACTCACACTTTCTCACCTGACAGGGTTGTTGCTGTGGGGAAAATAGGAGGAGGAAGGAATAAATTAGGTATACTTGCTGCCTTGAGTTTTTTTATAAAAATAATAAAGGTGGGATAAAAAAAATCTTATGAAACCTGTTCTGATCAATTTCAAAAGGCTGACACATACAGTGTATACTGATTGGTCATGGCAATCTTAATTCCTTTTGTACTAAGCCAATATGCCATCTCAGAGAAAGAAGTACATACAACTTTAACACAAAAACAAAATAAAAGACCAATTGGACTGTGCTCGTCTCTGCATCAATATTTCACAAATATTCAAGAAAGAGTTAATTTGCAAAGCACCCCATTTAAGTAATGTCTCTTGTCCATAGGCTCACCATCTGAAAGATAGTACTCCATTTCTTTTGACTTGAGGCAATGAGTAATTAAGATTGAGTGAGCATCCTATTCAGATATGAGGTCACAAATGAATGTGGGTGAAGAGAACAAGTGCAATTTCAATCCTAATCTTGTACTATAGCAAGGTGCAGTTCATGCCTTACAAAGCTAATGGTGACAGACATCAATAGCAATGGCACTTAGATTTATATATTGCTTTATAGTGCTTTACAGCCCTCTCTAAGCGGTTTACGGAGTCAGCGTATTGCTCCCAAAAATCTGGCTTCTCATTTTATCAACCTTGGAAGGATGGAAGGTTGAGTCAACCTTGAGCCAGTCAGGATTGAACTCCTGGCAGTCGGCAGAATTAGCCTGCAATACTGCATTCTAACCATTACGTCACCAGAGTTCTCAGATAGTTTATTATTAATAAACTTCCCATTAAAAAAGAAACAGGTTAATTTTTCAAACTGCCTAAGGTGTCTCAGCACAGGGAAGACAGATTGCCTTACAAATAAATCCATTTAAGTCTATATATGGATTAATCTATGTATATTGACTTTTATTTTCCCATTAGTTGAGGAACACTGGCTGTGGTGAAGAGAGAAGAAAGCTCAATTGAGCTGAAAACTTACCCTGCATCAGAACTATTACCACATAACAATGGATCAAGAAACCCAGGTATTGTGTAAAAATTTGCTAGACAAGATAAAGAAAGGCATGTAAGAATAAGCATATTGAGGAAGAACACAGACATTTAGACCAAATACACTTTTGATCTAAAGCTTCTTAAACTGGAATATTAGAAAGGATGCCACCTGATGCCTATACTGCTATCTTTTATCACCTGGCAAAGATCCTTTTTTTCTTCTACATTTTAGGAATTAAACCCTAGAGATTAGATACAGTCTGCAAATTTAAATGGGTGGAATTGGAGAATGGAGGAATAATATCCTCTGAGTATTGTTTGGAGTTTGCTGTATATTTTATCCTTGATTTTTCTTAGCTTTTTATTTTCTCATAATTTGCCTGGAAAACATTTGGGTTTTAAATCACATCGAATAAATTTTAAAAGTGCTAGCTTTTTTGAACTCAGTGTCAAGAATTATTTTGAGTCTTTGCCATTTCATAAAGCAAGTATGATTGGGAAGGGTACATGTCCACGATCATCTATGGCTGAATTATCTAGTACCAACCTCTAAATACAAAGCACTATTCTGACAGGAGATTTGTAATTTCATTTTCTAATGCCAATTATATTGTGCTCTGGCATTTACCTTTTAAATCAGTCTCAAAATCCCAAATATAAAGCCATTCCAGCAATCATTTATAATCAATTGTAAAGGCATTATTTGGTTTAAATCATTATTAATAAACACATACACTTTGCCAAACCAAGAGAGCAATGACTATAAAAGTAATATTATACCCATAGACAGCATGTTTAAAGGGATTAAGACTAATAGAACATCAAAGGAATTTCAAGAAGACAATATGCAAATATAGTTTGTTAAGGAAAAGATAAGCAAGTAGAGGTCAAGATGTGTACTTGCTATTCAAAGTACAGCAATTGTTCGCTTTAATTGAAGTATTCAGGGGGTAGTCCAGTAAATATTACAGTTAATATAGACAGAGAAAATGATGGCAGCAAAAGGTAGCACCTACACACATTGTTGCTGTATTCTTCCCAATCAAATCCCTTGGTGCCATTTTCTAGGTAGGTCTCATTGAGATCGATGGGCCAGATGACACATTTGTTCCTTAGATTCCCCATGAATAGCTGCAGCCCAATTAAAGCAAATACACTGAGGCAAAACACAGTCAAAATCATCACATCAGAGAGTTTCTTCACAGACTGGATCAGGGCTCCCACAATAGTCTTCAGGCCTGGAAATAGGAAACAAATCAGTAATGACATTTATGTGGAAACATAGACCTAAGCACAAAACAGCCTTTTAGGGTGATCAGATTATAAGTGAAGACAAACATAATGATCTGTAAGGACTGGCAAGATAAAAAGCAATGAATAAAAATAAAAGAGTGGCATGGGAAAAAAGCATAAGTTCGTCTAACTTTCAATAAGTGGTGGTGGATATGCCTATCAGCACAACTGAATAATACACCAAAATTTCCTGACTCTTTGGAATGTTTATTGTCCAAAGAAAACTATATTAATAGGAGGGAGCAGGATGGAAAACATGGAAGATTGATAGATTTATTAGAAGCTGCCTACAATTGCTACCAGATAAAAGATTTTTGTCTTAATACAGTTGGTCAGATCAATGGTTAAAAAGGAAGCTAGGAAAGGAAGTTTCCCTCACCAAGATGGATTTCTCTGGATAATAATGCAGCATTGCCAGGAGTGAGAACTTTCTTAGACAGTACAATATTAAATTGTGCTGGTATGTACTTCCCCAGCCATTCACAGAAAATTATATAAGAATCACCTTCACTTTCTTTTTTTCTAAGAAATCAGTGTCATGAATGCTGACCATACTGTTAATTTGTTTAAACAATGAAAAAAGAAGGGTGAAATAAGTTAACAGAGCATTCAGAACATACCTGCCCCCAATCAATTTTCAGATATCAGTCTTACATGTAAGCATATATTCAGGATTCCAAATGAGATAAATATCATGCCATTTTGTTCAGAGAATTGAGAGACACTGTATAAATGGCTCAGAGAGCAAATCCTGGACAGATAAAAACTGAAAATACTCTGTGTAAGATGCCATTCTTTCACATTTATGTTTCTTAAACTATATGCAGAAGTCAAAGTCTCTGCACACAGACAGAAGCTAGCTATATCTAGGAGAGTTTGGCTTTTATATTAACAGCTGTTGGAGTTTTTATTACAACCACTATGAAGAAGGAAAGATTTCCAAAAAAGCCTTTGTTATCCTCTAATCACAGCAAATCAATTAATCAAAAAGACTTCTGCCTCAGCTGATGCTCTTTTGGAAACCAGATCGTAAGAAGTTGAGGCAGGGGGTTGGAAAAGGCTTTTAAAGATTTAAGCAACTACACTACAAGGCTTCAGGCACACATTCTTCTTATCCACTCAATCCTACTGCATGAAAATAATCTAAGAATGGGCTCAATGTTTTGGTTCTAAGGTTACCTTAAGAATGTACATCCAAAAAATGATGCTATGCTACACTTTTGGCATGCCCAAAGGGATGAAACATTTGATTTTAACTGAATGAACAGCATCATCTTGCAGAATGCCAAATTAATCGATGAGAACTTAAACAGATTTTTTTTCCAACATGCTCCCAGCTACTGCTCCTCTTTTTGAAAGTTTATGAAAGATTTGCAAGATATAGGAAAGTATATTGAACATGTCAGGATAAGTACATTTCAGTTATAACTCTTCACATGCATGGAATAGCTAAGGTGATGTATAATTTAAATAGGGAAGAGCGGGAAGGGGAAGAAGAAGAAAGCCAGGGCAATTAGTTAGGTATGAAATAGATTACAAGAACCTAATCAATTAACAATCAAAATGTGTTAAAAACTGGGAAGTGCTCTATCAGCACTTCTACTTCACTGTATTTTTGGATCAATCTTCTGCCCTCCAAATCTGTTGGGTTATAACAGATAACCCACCATATAGATTGCTGTGATTATAGCCAGGTGTCTTCCACAAGTGCATGTTGCAAAAATGAAGGATTGTGCCTGGCTTTGAAGCTTTCTGTGCCCTTTAACACGATTACAATATAAGACATGACTATCAAGATCTCTACCTGTAAACACATTCAGGAGAAATGATGAACCCACAGTAACAACCATATACTAAAGCACTGCTTGGGATACTCCAGAATTGCATATGTACACTGCCATGTACTTTGGGGATTATTTGGTAATAGTTTTAGACACATTTATTTTTAAAAGACTGCACTGATTTTTGCATTTCCATATTTAACAATAGATAATTTACTAGACTTGAGTAACTCAGGCATATCACTACTAAATTCATTGCCCAAACTGTGCTTTTTGTATTTTTAGTTGTGTTTTTTTGTTTTTATATTTGGTGAACATAGGATTTAAAAGCAAATCACCCATCTTGAGGGTTTGTTAAGGTTGTTTTACAATTCCAAGTGTTCCAGGATGCATTCAGATTCTATGTGTGTGTTCATGCACGTGCTTGTACAAGTATCTGTGCATATGTATGGAGAAGAGAAAGTCAGAAAGTAGCATTTTGGACACAATAGCATAATTTCCCCCAGCTCATTGTAATGAACTAACTCTCATCTTTTGATCCAAGTGCTATCCAACTTTTGATTTGGCCAGCAGACTTCTCATCAAATCAACCAAAATATTTATACCCAATAAATATATATTATAAGCCATATCTTTTAATTTATTTGTTTTAATTTATTTGCACATTTAATTCATATACACATTTCAATTTATAGACATTAACATTTATTCTAATTTATAATTTACTATGCATGGATTATGCACAGTAATGAGCCACTAAATGGCCTAATTTATTAATTTCTCACTTTAACCCAAATATTTTTGGATATGTGTCAGGTCCTCCCTCTCCTCCTTACTCAAGAAAACAGAACTCTTGAAACAAAGTATTTCAAACAGGATACTTTTATTGAGCAGAAGTGATAGCAGGACAAAGTGAAAGCAACTTCTAAAGCCCGTTAAATAATGCAGTTAGTTTTAAGGCATTTGAGACCCCTCCCTGGTCGGGTGATGGCTTTCAGCCAATCCATAGGTGTAAAGATGTTATAGTAACGGTCGTCCTGAAGAAGAGATAACAGCCCTGACGTGGCCTCTCACAGGAATGTGATAGAAAGTGGAAAACGAAAGTGTAGGAAAGCGAAATTTATGTGAATACATTTCAGAATCCTCTTCCCCCACCAGAAGAATGGCAGATTCACATTTGGGGATCTGACAATATGTTTTTATTATTCCCAGTTCTTCATTTCATTCATATCCTGATTCAAAGTCCTCAGTCTATTCTGACAATTTCCCTCAGCTGTAATTGATATTAATATTTCCAGACTGTTGCTTTCAAGAAAATTCCCAAAGCTCTCCACTTTAGAAGGATTTGGAAGGGTGTTGCTCATTCCGATTTATTCTGTTTTAAGCTTGTAATTACCTTTTCGCAAGTATTCCTTTCATAAATGACAATTAATGACCCTTCCAGAGCCCAATGCTGCTTTGACATTAGGGATCGGTATGCATTCCTTTCATAACTGGAAGGGGATCAGCAGTTAAAACCAACAGTGTCCCCACTATGAAAACAGACTTCATTGAACTGTTGTAATTTTTAAAATTGCATATTCCTTATTATATCTTGTTTGGGCTACTTTCACAAACCCAAAGTAAATGGAAGGGATGCCTTTGAAAACTGCATCTGCAAGCATATAGACTACTGTCACTTATTGGATACATGTCACTGTTTTGCTATCACAATTTTACTGCCTCTACTCAATATCTAGAATTAAGTTTAATGAGTTTTGTGAGGGTTACATTTGTTGGGAAGGCAATCATTTGTACTCATTGTTTTGCTTTTTTTAAGTTGGCTTTGTTCCAGTACATGTTCTTGTCCCCATTTTACTCATGCAATTTTAATTATTGTGCTTTTATATGCACCTTTATAATTTAATTATAATATGTTCTTTACACATATTTACACCATTACTTGCTCTGGGAACTTAATTTGCACTAGGAAAATTGGAGTAGATAATATAACAAATATCCACACATGATTGCACCATCATTTGTGAAATGGATCTAAGTACTTAATTGCAAAAATAGCCTTACTATTTAGAACAAATTTGAGTAAGATGCAGTGGAGCCCGTTAAATGTGGTTAAGATATCGGACTAGAAACCCAGAAACTGAGTTTTAGTACCTCCTTCACCACAAATCCAGCTGGGTGACTTCAGGCCTGTCACTTGTACAAGCAAGAGAGGGTCAATCAATTCACTTATCCCTCTCTTGAGTTATCCTATGTTGAATAGTCCTGTCGTGAGTTGTCCTGCGGCAAGTTGGCTGTGGTAAGTTGGCCCCTTCTGGCCCTCAGGAAGCAGGCAAGGAAAAACCATTTCCAAAATCTTGCCGAGAAAAACTGCAGGGACTTGTCCAGGCAGTCACCAGGAATCAAAAACTGACTTGTGACTTGAAGGCACAATTTTAAAAAAATGTGCCTTCAAATCACAAGTTTTGTAGGGGAGAAGTCTCCCTTGTACTTCTTTTCTCAGAGATATTTCTCCAGATATCAGATACCAGTTTCTTCAGCTGTGGTAACATTATATTTCCGGTTATCTGCTGCCAAGTTGATCAACTGCATAACGGGGAAAAGTGGGTGGGATGAAGTAAGCTTAGTATGTTTGCCACTGATTTTGAACCTTGGGCTTGTTGTGTCAAAAATTCAGAAAATAGCTAACTGGACTCTTCTGGTTTATCACCACCTCCCCTGAGCAAAAGAGAAACAATTCTCTTTTCTCCCCCTTATCTAGCCATCACCTGAACAGCAGCAGTGGCTGCACCAAGGTTGGGCCTGAAGTAGAGGCCCGGGCCTCAACTTCAGCCCTAGCATTACCACTGCCATCAAAAAGGCCGCCTTGTGGCCCCAGGATCTGCCATTGTCGTCAGGAGGTGTTCCCGTGACAGGCCCCTATTCAGGGAAGCTATAGGTCACACGAGGTCTTCATTTTTGAGGTGGCTTTTCACAATCTCTGCAGCCTTTGAAAGCTACACAAAAGCACATCCCATTCTCATGTGATTTTTCAGAGGTTCTGGATGTCCCATGAGAGCATGGCTCTTGCATGCAACTTCTGGTGGGTCTAGAGACCGCACAAGAGTACGCCCCATTTTCATACAGTCTCCACAGGCTCCAAAAATTCCATGAAAAAAGGGCATACTTCTGAGAATTGTTGTCAGGTGTTGGTGAATGCTAGTGTATCACCCAAAACATCATGGTCTGTCACTTTTGACACATAAATAGGTTTGCCATCAATGAGCTAGGCAATTTTTCAATTATTCTGTTACCCATCAGATCATTTAAAATGATGGGCAGGCAGAATAGAATATGTGACTCAATTTTAAGTGACAAGTGCATGGGATATTTATTTATTTGAGATCACAGTTCATTTCAATCATTTATGATTTTGAACAGCAGTATACAATCTCCGCATTGGATCTAAGATCTGAAATTAGAAACCTCATTTGAACTGACAGCCTAGGCATTGTATCACTGCCTTGCTTGAAGATTGCTTCACCCATTAGAGGCGAATGCAACCTAAGAAAATGTCCTGTTTATCATGGATAAAGTTGTGACATGATGGGTTTAATATGAAATGGAAATTTTAATTGGGAAGCCAATTTATATGCTTATGGAATAATAAACACTCATGCCAAAGTTTCACAAATGAATACACACACACACACACATATTCATTTATTTTCTCATTTGTTATTATTTATTTATTTGCTTCTAACCTAATCTAGCACATTGTCATTGCATTTTATTTTCTTATCTTTGAACTGTAATAAAAATAATAATAATAGGAAAACATAACTCTTAAAAATGAATGTGTCCGAGTTACCAAACACTTGAAACTATAAAGCTATTCTACTAGTGGAATTATAATCCCTTGTTTTGGAACAGTGCTTTGAGTTGATTGGTTGAGGATCAATCATACTGTATTTTATGCTCATGCAAATCACAAGTCCTATTAGAAATGTGCCACAGCCATTTTTGAAATGTGACAAAGAAGGCAAAGGGAGGGAAAGAAAAATGTAAGACACGGTCATTCTTAGAGCATTTCTCACCTGGAATGACAGAGATAGTTTTCAAAGCTCGGAGAACTCTGAAAGTTCTCAAGGCTGACACATTCCCAAGGTCCACAAACTCTGTGACATATCTGCAATGAGGGAGGTCACACACAAAAGAGACACAATGACAATAACACACACCAAAAGGGGAACGAGGAATAAAACAACAACTACAAACAGCAGTACATCACTCACAGGGAGCTGCAACCCAACACCTAACACCAAACTGCCTTACCTGGAATTACAGAAATAGTTTTCAAAGCTCTCAGTACCCTGAAGGTGCGCAGAGCTGAAACATTGCCTAGGTTTACAAACTCTGTTATATACCTGCAGAATTAAACCAGAGTTAATGGCACCATTGGGGTCACCTGCCTCGAAAAGAAGAGTGTAATCTTCAGTTGCAGAGAAACAACTTTCAAACGTAAAATGCTTTGAAGTGTTTAAAAAAGGAGAGAAGAAACAAAGATGTAAATAAGACAATTTGAAGTGTTTCAGTTAACACAGGTCATCTAATTTAATAAGGATAATTTGATAAGGACTTCTCTGATATGGGCCCAAATATGAGCGACTAACTATCTTCATCAACTGTAGGAATGTGGTCATGGGGAGAAGTAGAAGATAGAAAAAGAGGTGATCTAGCATCACAAAAATAATGAGAAAAACTAACCAGGATAATAGCAATTATAACATTATTTTTTTATTTTAAAAAATCACCCTTTTTCAATGGGAGGTGCGGAAAAAACAAAGTTCTAAATCAGGGTGAGCACAAAGTAATGAAAAATTGCTTCCAACTTTAGAGAAAATTGAGGTAAGGTGAGGTAAGAATCAATTATCCAGGGCATGTGGAATCCCAAAACAGCCATGGTCATCTGTTGTATAAAAAGAAATTGACAATCTAACTATTTCTTTTTGTGGGATAAAAGAAATGGCGTAAAAATGTGTTAGTCTTTCAGTTGACATGAGATTATTATTGTTTTTGCTTGAAATCATATGGCTGTCCTTTATTTCCTGGAAAAAAACTGTAACGCAATACTTCAGCTCTACTAACAGCCTGTTCCTATAAGAACACCTGCTCAGCACACCAGCATATGTGCCATACAGAAACTGAAGTACAGAATCATAGCCTCTAAAGTTCTTGTTTGGTTCTGCTGGCCCTCTCGCTATAGAGGGTGGGGGACTTTGGTCACAGGCAAATTCTGGAATATCATACATGGCCAAGGGATGTCAGCTGCAGACATGGCATTTCTCTGATTCAGTGTTTTTTAGGTCGTCTCCCTAAAGCGGGATAGTGCCACTGTGATATTCCATAGGAATTATGATTTACCTTCTCTGTCTGCTTTCCTCCTTTCTCTTCCCTCACCTACGAGTATCACCTCAGCTCCACAGGTAAAAAAACAACAAGATTGTCTCATGTTTTAAAGTCAAAGTCACTTAAAAAGTATACAGCTGTGATGGCTAGGCTGACATTTGCTATCTCAGACTCCTCTTCCCCTGACCCAAGAATCGACAGAAAATTTAAGAGATGCCTGAATCTGAGCATTAGAACAGTTGGCTATACAGATAGTCCTTGTTTAGTGACTGCCTCGTTTAGTCACAGTTACAGTAGTGATGAAAAAGTAACTTTGTGACCAATTTACGACCTATTCAGGTTTGTAAAACAAAGGAAAGCCAAATCAGATTATAAGCACTGTTGTGATTTCATTTAGCGACTATTTCACTTGACAACTGAGTTGCCAATAGCAATTGTGATTGCTAAACTAGGTTTATTGGTACGTATCTGAGAAAATATTGGACTTCAAAGGAACATCACAAATTCCTGTACTTGGGAGGTTTGGGGGAGTGCCACTGAACCAAGACCTATTTTTCATTAGACCTATACTGGATTTTACTGGAGAAGCTAAAATTAAGGTCTCTATTCTTAAACATGATGTAGAGTATTAACTTCAGAAAAACAAAAAATTAGTGAATTTTTGAAAAAATATCTCCGCTGCTGGCTAATGCTGGGGTTAGCTAACATTAAAAAAGTTTTATTTTTAAAAAAACCCTGAAATTTTGAATTTTCTCCCTGTGAATGCTGTATATACTTCAATTAGAGTTAGTTCACCTAAACCAAATGTTAGCAATCTCGTGGTCTGCATATATTTTGGACTATAACTCCCATACAAATCCAACCAACGCCTAAGTATCGAAGATTATTGGAGTTGCTGACCAAAATATCTGGACAAATAGATTTTGATTACTCATTTAGTTAAGAGATACCCATATACAAAATGAATCAACTAAATTATATTTATACATTATATAACATTTGGTTTTTTTTCCTTTTTGCTTACTTGTTATATACTATAAAAGTAAAAAAAATAAATGCAAAACCTAAATAAATAAATAAATAGAAAAACCTGAGGTAAATCCAGGAATCAGATTCATTTTCCAACTCATCTGAAACATCTAGGTCAAGAGAAATTAAGTCTGGTTGCAAAACAGGTTGTCAACTAAAACTACTCCAAAATGCATATTGCCACAGTAATATTATGGAGAAGGAAGTTTCTCAGCCCTACACCCTAGTGTCAGAATGTTGTATCGTAGATGTGAAGATCTTCATATCTTACATGTGAAGCCATCTTAGATAACTTACCAGTCATTAGCCCAGAATAATAAAAAAAACCAACGATTGGGTTTTTTTCTGATTTTCTGAATTACTTCAAAAGTATATATATTTTCTTTTCACTTATAGTTATTATATGACAAGAATAACATTAATTGCTGCACTCACGCCATCATGATGACACTGAAGTCTAGCCAGTTCCATGCGTCACGAAGAAAAGTGAAACCATCTATGCAGAAGCCTCTTGCAATAATTTTCACAAGGGATTCAAATGTATATATACCAGTGAATGTGTACCTGTTGAAAGTAAAGAATAATCATGAATAGTATTTATAATGGAGGGTATAATATATATTTACATTTCAAAAGTCAAGATTCTGAATATTTGTTGACTGTAATTATTTCATAACTCCTTTTCAGGTTTCTGGATGGCACTGCAAAATCTTGTTGACCAAAATGGTTCTGTTAAGGAACATTTTAACAGAACAGACTTGCAGTATTGCTACAGAGCTGTCATGTGTTGCACAAGCAGTGAAGGGGAAGAGAGAATGTTCTGCTGACTTAATAAAAGTATATAGATCTTGGCTGGTATAATATTAGGACTGCAATCATGTTTGCCACATTCACGAAGCGATGCTACTTAGAATCTAACTAAAATCCGCATGAAGTCATGCAAAACTGCATGTGTATGTGTGTATGTATGTACCGGTATGTATATATGTATGTATGTATGTAGTTGTGTGTAAATATATGAATACAAATCTCATGTACTGGAATGGCATTAGTTGATATTTGTACCAACAATAAACTACATTTTTTGAGAATTCTGACATCTCAGGCATCTGGTTGACAATATTTGTTTGTGTTTTCTGGCAACAGAAGTGGATAAAAAAACAAGCTGGATTGCTTCATCAGTATCTCCTTTAGCATTATAATGTAACCCAGGATCCTGGTTCCTCTCTTTCCTATCCCAAAAAGTTATAAGTCAAGATATACAACACTGGCAATCCAACCAGAGATGGGCAGCTATATATATTAGATCAATAAATACAATAAAATATATTTTTGTCTTAAGATTGGGGCTTGCTAAAACAGAAATTCATAATATATCCTGTTCATATATAACCTAAACAAATCACAGGTGGAACCATTCAAGTTGTTTTTTTAGCTGTTCCCAATGTCAGGAAGAATTAAGGTAGAGTGATCACACTGTATAAGGAACATGGTTGCTCATTCATAATAAATAGAAATTTAAAGAATGTTTATCTTGTTGATGCATGCAAACATAAGTCATTAATTATTTTGTTTAAACATATATAGGCTAGCAATTAACAAGGGTAAAGCATGCAAATAATACTATTCAACTTATCTTAATCCCTATTTAAAAATCCTTGAAAACACGCCTTTGAGTTTTTAAAGGATAAAAATCCTTTACAGTATTTCAAAAGTGAGTGCATTCCAGTACATTCCAGATCTTAGGAAAATCAATGGAGAAGGCACTGCTAAGTAGACGTAATCTAGTACAGTGTTTCTCAACTTTGACAACTTTAAGATGCATGAACTTCAACTCCCAGAATTCCTCAGTCAGTATATTAGCTGGAGAATTCTGAGAGTGTCAGTCTATACATCTTAAAGTTGCCAAGATTGATCTAGAAGCTAGCATTCCCTGAGGTGATCCAGGCCTAAGACATTTAAGATAAGGTCTCAGTTTTAATTTATTATATCTCTTTCAACCAATGACTGCCTGAAGGTAAGCATTTAGAGGTTTGTTATTTCCCAGTCAGATGGTAAGAAAAAAAAATGCATATCAACAACGTTATGGACCAGCTTTCCTGGTGATCTTCTCCAGTGGTTTTATATAAAGTGGAAAAGCTTTGGAGAGTGGATGAATTGTAGGAACTCCATATCACAACTCCCCAGCAGACTCCAGGAGCAGACTCCAGGCACCATAATCTAAGATTCAAGTAGCAATGCCTATTATTCCCAAATGGTCTGCTTGGTGCCATTGTTGTTACTGAAAGCCATTTCTGACCCAAGAAAATAAACAGCCCTTTTATCAGATTCTAGACAAAAATCCATCAGGCCTATTAATGCCATCTCAGCCTATTAATTCTGTTTGAAAGGAGATCTAGTTATACTTGTACAAGAAGTCAAACCTTCTCAATTATGTTGCCTAACCAAAAACTTTCTAAAATTATCCATCTTGGAGCGACTCAATATAGACTAAAAAATAAATAAATCTAATAATTATCTATTTTAAACAGAAGGCATCCTGTCTTTCATTTGAGAGACATTTATGACAAGAGTGAGAACATCTTCAATTAACTCCCAGCTTGATATTTTAAACCATATTGGGCAGGAAGTTTATATATGGCACACGTTTCCTTCAAAATTGGCAACTATTACTTTAAATGATTGCTAGATATTATAAACAATCAAAGTGAAACAAACAAAAATATTATTACTTACTCCACCTGTTTCGACCATTCTGGTGGGTTACTAAAAGTCATGAACACACAGTTCGTCAAAATAGTGCACATAATGATCATGCTAAATACTGTAAAACAAAGTCAAGGAAGCACAAAAGATAAGAAATTTCTTATTGACATTAACAAAAGAACATTAAGCTGATGGTATATCTTGTTTAAATTTGGGAACAAAAATCAAACACTTTCCCCCCCCAAGAAATAGTTAGTACTAATAAAGTGTAGATTTGAAACTTTCCTGACAACAAATGGGACAATATGCCTAGTTTTGACTTTGGCTTGAGAAGGATTTACACCTTTTTGCAGTTTAGATTATACTGAATCCAGCCACATGAGAACAAAGGAGTGCTTTGGGAACCTTAACTGGAATTGAACTCACTTGTGCTGCCATTGTATTGAATTATGCTCAATTTACTGAGGAGACACAGGTTTCTCATAATTAGATGCAGAATATGGACATCCAGATATAACTAATCATAATAGTTTTCAGTCCATGCAGGACTATAACATTAATCCATTAATGATTTAGACTCCATTAAATTCCATTAGTTCATTTATCAGTTCACTTATCAATTCATTAATTAGTTCATTTATCAAGAACTTCCAACTTTTTTGAAAGGATCTAGTGTAAGTCTTTAGAAAAAACAACAACTTGTGATTCTTGAAACTGCTTAGCTACATCTCCAACCATCCCTAGAAACTACAGCCAACGGGTCCAATATTTCAGCAACATCAGGAGTGCAACTGTTGCCTACCCTGGTTGCAAAATATAGTTATGCATTTAGGGCATTTCCTTGCTTCAGGAATAAATTAAAAAGAATCCTTTCACATATAAATGTTCAGGAAAAAAAATCATAAAAAAGAAGCCTATCTGATTTGGAATACCGTATATACTACCCAGTGGTATATACATATTTCAAACTGATACCACCTCAAATGAGAAAATGTCTTGGTCTTCTGATGAGGATTTATTATGGACGATGTCCCTGAAGGAGCAGGGAGAGCATTGCAGTGGTGATTGGTGGCAGGACGGTGAATACTAGCTGGTGCAGTCTTTCTGGGTAAAGAAGAAATTTTGAAACTGTCCACTTGTATTTTGGATAGCTACTCCTCATGAGAAAACTGCAGCAACAGAGGTTTTTATAATTGGCTCATAAATTGAGAGGCTGGGAGTCAAGGGGCTTCAATCTAACTCACACCCGTAATGCAGCCTATATGGACACAAGGTTTGACAAGCCTCATTTCTTACACATTTTTTAGACTTATTTAGCTCTAAGTAATTCAGAGCTAAACAGAGATTTTCTGAGTAGAAGAAAATCCTACTTCGTGAGTCTTTTTTTTTTTCTGGATTAAAAAGGAAAAAAGAGTTTCAACAATTTTAAAAACTTTTTGCTTTTGCACTTCTATGGATTGGACAGAGGTTTGGTTGGAACACAAAACAAATCAGGAAACTCCAAATCATGTGGTTATGGAACCACAGTTTATTTGCTAGCTTCATTCATGCCTCATGCCAAGCTAGAAACAATTCAAACACATTGTGGTTTAGTATAAAGGTTGAACCTATTCCATGTAAAGTGAATTGGTTTGGGGAGTTTCATATATGGTTGCAAAAGTGAAAAAAAAAGGACAATTGAGCATCCAGGTCTTTCTAAGGCAATTGTATGCCCCCATTCATTTCTCAGGCAGTTGCTGCAGGCAGATGAGAATATCTAAAAAGAGGCCTGCCAGTTCACTGGGAAGAAAAAGAGGAAGTTATAAGAACTGAATTAGACCCAGAAAAACTATCACAATCAAGGCCCAGCCAGTAAAATAGGAAAAATGAATGTCTTTGAATGAATGATATCATATAAGCAGACAACATCCTAAGTCTGTACATACATAGAAACAGTACGGTTGGAAAAGGTGAATTCTGACTATTCCGTTTTTAGATTTGAGAACTACCGGTATACCTTAATGGCAAGATAGTTGTATGGACTGTTTATGGACTCACACAGAAAGGCAATACTGCACAGTTAGAATTAATATGCATATCTCTTTTGAATTAATAATTTGATTCATTTTATAATATTTAGGTTCTATATTACCCTCCTTCTGTGTGTGTGTGTGTGTGTGTGTGAGAGAGAGAGAGAGAGAGAGAGAGAGAGAGAGAGAGAGAGAGAGAGAGAGA
>JANHFL010001095.1:75160-86346 GCA_032468155.1 Oxyrhabdium leporinum
CGCCCGCCCAGCTCTCTGAGGTCAAACACAACCCTGATGTGTCCCTTAATGAAATCGAGTTTGACACCCCTAGTATAAATAGAATGGTGGGTTTCTGTGCTGGAGTAGTTGAGTGGTTGTTACTCAGAGTGCCATTTTTTGGCATGATTTTGAATGGGAATATTATTACTATAGGTAGTCCTCAACTTACAACCATTCGTTTAGTGACTGTCTGAAGTTACGGTGGCATTGGAAAAAGTGACTTGTAACTGGTACTCACACTTAACGACCATTGCAGCATCTTCAGGGTCAAGTGATCAAATTCAGGTACTTGGCAATTGGCATGTATTTACTATGGTTGCTGCATCCAAGGGTCATGTGATCACCATTCACAATTTTCCCAGCCAACTTCCGACAAGAAAAATCAGTGTGGGAAGCTGGATTTGCTTAAGGACTACATGATTCACTTAGCAGAGTGGTTCATTTAACAACCATGGCAAAAGGTCATAAATTGGGTACAGCTCACTTCGCTTAAACAATGGAAATTCTGGTCGTACAATGGAAATTTGATCGTACATCAAAGACTTCCTGTATTTGATTTGGTTTATGTTATAATGTTGCTTCTATTTTTTTTGTTATGGTATAGTAGGGAACAGCTGGCCCTTTCCATAGCAAACAAGCCTGATGTGTTCAAAAGCAGTTATCTAATCCCTGAGAGGAAAAGGAGTTCTATCAGGCTTTGGGCAAGAAACACTTTTTAGTGTTGGTTTTAGTCCTGGATTGGTGGTGAAGGGGTTACCTCAGGCAACATCAAACACTGAGGGATTATTTTGTTCTAGAGTAGAATTCTGTTAAGGTGCATGTGTGTATGTGTGTGTGAATGTGTGAATGTGCGTAGGTTATTTTATCTGTTTAAAATTGTGTGTGGAACGTTTATCTTTTTTGGCACCTTTAATAAAGTTGATTTTTGTTTAAATACTGAAGCTGACCAATGGCCTTCTGGCATCCACCTCAAAGCGTCTGAACAATAATGGCCTTCTGGCAAAGTGTCTGAACAACAGATTCCCAAAAGTTTTGTTTGGTTTCCTTTTCTGTAGTTTAACCAGATGCAGCCTGAATTAAGCATGACCCATCAAGTGTGTCCCAGAATTTTTATGCCAGATGTCCCAAAGATGCTTTTCCCAAAGTCATTTTAATCCCTCTATTCCTCACCATTGAGTCAGAACTGAAGAAGCTTCTTGGATGAAAAGTTTTCAAGGAAAAAGTCCAAGAAAGGCCAGTTGCCTTCTAGAAAAGCACCTTTGGGACAACCATAACCTGCATGACTGAGAATCTCCACAGACATTTTCATGCTAGATGCTGAGTGGTCTCTTGACAGATAAGCCCATTTCAAAGGATTTCCTGAACGAAAAAAAGAAGAAGATGGAATCCCACTGTGCCACCTGAAAACCAGAGCTCCTCATAAGAACATGGTTCTTCTCTGAGTATATTAAGAGAGCTTTGTATGGAAGAACCCACCCAGCAACAAACGTGAAGCATTTGCAGACAGCTCTATCAAAGCAACATTTTCTCTTGATCTACTCTGGGAATCAACTCTCTGAAACATAACTCTAAGTGCAAACATGAGCCAAGTTCTGAGTTTTTTTAAAATAAAGAAAAACATTAATTATTCCAAGCTACAAAATGAAACCAAGCAAAAAAGGAATCTGATTATTTAAAAAAACCCCACAAGTTTCAATAAAACACCTGGGAGCTGTTTAAAATACAGGTAGTCCTTGACTTACAGCAGTTCATTTAGTGACCATTCAAAGTTACAACAGCATTGAAAAAAATGACTCATGACTGTTTTTCACACTTACGACTGTTGCAGCATCCCCGTGGTCACGTGATCAAAGTTCAGATGCTTGGCAGCTGATTCATATTTATGACGATCGCAGTGTCCTGGGGTCAGCTGATCCCCTTTTGACTTTGCTTCTGGCAAGCAAAGTCAATGGAGAAACCAAATTCACTTAACAACCGTGTTACTAACTTAACCACTGCCATGATTCACTTAGCAACTGTAGCAAGAAACGTTATAAAATGGGGTAAAACTCACTTAAATGTTTCGCTTAGCAACAGAAATTTTGGGCTCAATTGTCACCATAAGTCGAGGACTACCTGTAAAGTTATAATCCCATTGTATCTAAAATGTGGTTGCTAGGAATTGAAAACTACTTGGTGGCACATAATTCCTAACAGTTAGAACAATTAATCAGTGGAATAATTTGCCTCCAGAGGTTGTGAATGCTCCAACACTGGAAGTTTGGACAACCATTTGTGTGAAATGGTATAGGTTTCCTGCCTGAGCAGGGGGTTGGACTATAAGACCTCCAAGGTCCCTTCCAACTATTCCATTCCATTCCATTCTAATCCATCTTCTCTCCCCGTTGAATTGTGTGTCTGAGATCATATATGGCAATAAGCAAGGCATGAATCTTGTTTGCCCTCATTCTCATTTGGCGTTTGAACTGACACATCACATTGACTCTGACTCATACAACTCTAGCATACACCTGCTCTGTACTTGCCTGTGAACACTTTGCAGATGTGAAAGGTCTATGAGTTGCAAGTACGGTATGTTTAGGTTAAAAGTATAAGGCTTTCAATTTTAAAATGTTAGATATCCACGTGTGCCCTAGGTTGGGGCACATATGATTCTGGGACTTCATTCATATAATTGCAAAGCCATAGGCTGCCCTAACATGACAGGAATAACACTGCTCCATTCATTTTCCTCTACTGGTAGCAAATGGCAAAGATGGCAGGATTTGTCATGTGATTACTATATTTTTAGTCCTCTCAGCTTCTGGGAAAAAGACTATCGCTTCTCAACTCTTGCCTTTTTTCCCTGTGTGATTGTGTATATTTGTGTGCAAGAACTCTGCAGTTACACAACTGGCTTGAGTTACATTGCAGATGGACTGAGAGAGAACTTACCCTCTGCTACATAACAGATAAGAGAATAACAGAGTTGGAAGGGACCCTGGAGATCTTCTAGTCCAACCCCCTGCTTGAGCAGGAGACCATATACCATTTTAGTGTCTGGGCTGGGGCTGGTGTAAAAAGGAAGGGGAAAAGATAGAGGCAAAGTACCAAAAAATCCAATTTCAAAGAGTTCGTTCCAGGCTATTATCTCAGTCTCAGAAGTAAGAAACATCAACTAATCTCCTAGAAAATAATTCACATAAAGTATGTAGGTGGGTATAGTATAGTTAGTGTAGGTTACAGTGGTTGCACAACAGGCTTACCCTTTCTGTTTCCATGAAAAGGACTTCACTGTGGTTGTTTGCAGTATAGCACAATGTGCAAGTTCAGCCACAGTGGCTTGGCATTATGAGTGAATGTGGCCATTTGTTCAACAGATTGTGGTTTTGTTTTTTCAAAAATCATACAATAACTTGTTGCAGTGCCCAAACCTTGGGTTTAGTTGAAAGAGATCTAGGATTCTATTTCCAGGCAAAAAGATAAAAGATCTTTGTTTTCCCCTTCAGTAAATAAAAAATAATCAATAAAAAACCCCCATTTTCCAGAATCCAGAATTTATTGGCATGTTTGAGAAATATGAACGGCTAGCTGACTTTTTCAGTATTATACACAAGTCCTGGATAGGAGAAATGGCTCCAGAATTAATATCTGGTTATATTAGCTACATCAGGGAAGATTCACAGCAGGACTCGTCGTTCAGAAATGCAGCAAAACCTTCATCTGAGTCTTTCTGAATATTAAGTTGCTGCTTTTGGTAAAAGTATATTTGATACTTCTTCCCGATCAGTTGGCAATCCTTTTTAATAAGTCTGTCTGGCTAGCAAGGCCAAATCTATTTTCCTTGCATCAAAACTGAGCAACTAGCGGTCCTCCAGATAGATATAAAAATAAAACTAGAATTTTACAAAGATGCTGATTAAATCCAAGGAAGAAAACCTAAAAGGAAAGCAAAGAAACACATATGGTTGAAAGACGATGTCTGGAGCAGTAAGTTTGCATGCAGCAGGGACTGCACTGTGTCCCAACAAAGAGGGCACCGTCCAGGTAGGACGTGCTCTCAGACAAAATAAATGTATGAGTCAGAAAAAAACACACACCCCCAAAGTTTATTCTGCATCAAATGCCTCTGTCAAGTATGCATGCAGAGATACCAAGATACACAAGCACCCTTTCTTTGCAGATTGACACCTTTGCAGGGGAAGCAGAAAGCCTTGGGCTCCGCTCTGTGACTCCCTTCACGACAGCATTTTACACTGAAGGAAGAAGGGGAGTGGAGTTCTAGAAGCGGAGCACTGATGCAACGGCACTGCAGCACTGCAGACTGAAATACAACAGAGCACATCGGCTCTGGCGTTGAAGGGAGGAATCCAGCTGTTGAGTGGGCAGAAGGTCTGAAGTACAGAAATCTTGATCCTGCTACACACCTTGCACAGACAGGGTGATTTCTAAAAACAAATGCAGAGGCGTAGGAGATTTTATCCATCCTCTCTTTCAGCCCAAACACGCATGCATTTTCCCATAAATGAGTGACTAGCAAGGACTTCTTGAATAAAGAAGGATGACTCAATACATTGTTTGAAGCCAATGAACCCCTACAAGGCCAAATCATTATGATGTGGCTATTCCAGCAAGACGTTCGTCATCGTTCCCATTGAGAAATCAAACTTGCTTTCTTGCCTCTCTCACCCATTCTTTACCAGACATACTGTACATATTTTTTATTATGGTCCCTAATCAGAATCGTTCTTCATTAAAATCACCTAAGAGAAGCAAACATTTAAAAAGAGCTGAGTGTTTTGGTATATTGATTGGACCAGAGAGATCCCGGTTCAAAGGCAGCCTCAACCATGAAACAGCTGAAGAGATCTTGGACCTGGCATTTGGCTTAACCTATTTCACAATTTTAATTTGTCAAATTAAAACCAGAAAAGGGGATAATGTATGTTATCTTGATCTCCTTGGAGAAAATACTGCGTAGTAAAAAATGCAACCATGTGATATACACAAAAATGAGAGAACCAATTTTGGTGTCCTAGGTAAGGCACCAGGCTGGAAACTGGAAGACTATGAGTTGTATTTCCATCTTAGGCACAAAGCTATCTGGATGGTCTTGGGCCAGCCCTTTTCTCTCAGCACTAGCAAGTAGGCAACAGCAAACCACTTCTGAAAACCTTGCCAAGAAAACTGCAGGGACTTGTCCAGGAAATCACCAGGTGTCAAGACTGACTCAAAGATACACATGGACAAAACCATTTAAACATTCCAATTTCTGAGAGAAAGTTTATTCTGCTGCTAGGAAGCTCTACGATTTCCCCAAATCTACTTGGACATTCAAATATGAGTGCAAAGTTAAGGTAGATAATCAAAGCTTTACTTCATTAAATGTTTGCTATTGCTGCAAAAAGCCGATTTGCTCATTTTCTGAAGCTATTTTGGCTTTAATATGTTTCTGCTGTAGTTAACAGACAAAAATTGCTAGATCCCTTAACCAATGAATGATAGTTTGCACTGTTCACATTTAAGTTACTTCCAACTGCTCTGGCATACCATATGGAGATATTGGTCCGTCTTAAATCTGATTAATTAGTAACATATTTAATTTTTGAAGTTAAATTTAAATAGATGCTTAATCAACCGCAAGAAGATTTAACCAACCCTACTAAGCATGAAATATATATTCTGTAAATGATTTGGAACTTATCCAACTAAACAATGGAGGAAAGCATCTATAGCTCCTGCTATAATGGTTTTGATAGCATCTCACCTCCAGTCTTATAAAACCAGCAGAATAAGCAGTCCTCATTCCTAGAGAAGGAAGACAGCAAAAGTTTAATAAGGTTAACCAAGTTCTGTTAGACTGTTTTACTACCAAGGATGCAGCTGTCTCTTATTGCATTAACCTTATAACCAATACACAAAACCATAAGATACAGAAATCAACAGGGACAAAAAATATGCATAACTATATATAACTATAGCGGATACAGTCTCTAGCTATCAAATTTACTTTAGACCCCTTCCCAAACAAAAAACTGCTAAAACTATTAGTTATTTATTTAAATAAATAACAGTGAACTGAAATACTTGATTTGATGTGGGGACCGCACTATATTTTTCGACAAATTTGCTTCATTTCTGGCGTCACTTCAGTTGCTTATGGGTGGGAAAAATACTTCATATACAATTCTGAGAAAAATAAAATAAAATTATTTTCTAATAAAAGGATTTGCCCAGCATCTTTATAACTTAATTAAACATAGATATTTCCTATTTCATGAACATTGGGTTGATTTTAACTTTAAGTGAAATAGATCAACACTCATGCTAGAATCTTGTCATGTGTGGTATCTACTGTGGAACAGCAGCTTCACATGTATGAAGACCAGCTGTTTGCTAATGACATCCCTTAATAAGTCCTTACTGATGACATCTCCTGGGCCCGAACTACATGTTTCCCTTGGGAGCTGTGAAGTGACAGAGAAACATTCTCTTTCAAACTGTCCTCTTTCGTGCAGTGAAGAAGAAAGAAAATAACAGAAGCTAAGCTAGTGCTGATGGGAACTCACTCCACGCAGTCTGAATGTGGTACTGATTCCCACAAATGGACCATTGGATTGGTTTGTCATAAATTGAAGTTGCTGTTTTGCACTGCAGTTCAACGCACAATGAAGCTTTCAAGGGTTAAATCCAAAGTTCTTTGGCATAAACAAAAGAAATCACTCATTTAATGGGAGGAAGAAACTGATAAGCACCACAATATGCCTTAAAAGAGCTCTTATCACTAGTGAGTCACAGCCTAATTAAGAGTTAACTAATTAGGTGATAACTAATACTGTGCAAGTAAAACAGGAGTGAGGAACAGGAATGAATAACTAATTTGGTGGTTACTAACACCGTGCAAATAAAACAGGAGTGAGGAACTTAAGCCTTCTCTACAAAATAGTTAACAAGCAAATAGAGAAATGGAAGGAAACTATATAATCAAAGTACAAAATTCATCTAAACTCTGGCTGTTCATGAATAAAAAACCATAGGGAAATAGTTGTACAAAGAAATAAATAATCAGGTAAGGTTAGGTCTAGAATTCAGGTCATGTGACAGAATGTTTAAAGGAATTTCAAATCAATTATTTTAGGCAAACAAACAGAATGTGTTTGTCAGATGTATAACCCGCCTTTTCTCCAGGAGTTCAAGATGACTTACATAGGGAATCTCCCTTCATTTTCTCTCCACAACAAACCTATGTGATAAGTCAGGCTGAGAGGGAGCAATTGGCGCAAAGTCATCTAGCACATTTCCATAATTGAGGATTTCTCCTATGATAATAGTTAAGTCCATTATCTTTACTACTACACTGGTTCTAAATACATGCACAAATAAAATAGTGGAAAGGGCATGCTGATAATTTGTGCATATTTTAAACAATGCCAAAAGAAAAAGGAAGACAAATTGCTTACTGTTTAGCAAGAGAACATACCAGGTAAAGTGTAAGAACACATGGAATTTCACAAGGGCAGCTCGCCTGAGCTTAAGGTCACAAAGTTTAGTGACAAACTTTTTTTTGTCTAGTGACTTTGAGCTCTGCCATGAGTACAGCCCCCAGAATGGGCAGGAAAGCTATACAGAGTGTAAGGACTATCTTTGGCCATATGCATACATTTGTCAAATATGTTTGCATAAATACACAGTATAAAGTTTCCAGAAGAGATGTACATTATTCAATAAGAAAAATGCCACAAAACCCAAATTTGCCAGGGCTACCTGGTGCGCTCTCCACCAAGATTTTACAAATAACCATAAACCCGCTTTCTACTATATGGTGCTTACTCCTGCACATAGCAGTACCCCAGGACAAAAATACTTGATATGAGAAATGGTTGTGTACTGATTCCAACATTCTAAATAACGTTTAAATGACTTATGAAGGACACATATCAAATAAATCACAGTCTTTCCTTCCCATAAGAAAAAAATATGCTGGATCAGACAAAATTATCTATCCTGATCTTTTCCTTCCATTAGTTGCTTCCTGAAAAGTTACAAGCCAAACTTGGAGACAGTGGCCCACAAATGTTCCTCTTATTTTTAGGAATATGTTATCTCCGATTATGGAAGATCCACTGTTAGTTATTATGGCAACAGCCTGTAATAGCTTATTTCCCCCCCTCCCGATGATTTCTAAAAAACATTTAAACTAGTAGCCCTTCCCATTTCTTATTATAGCAAATTTTGATGCTGTAACCCATAAGATAGTTGCAAGATCACTGTCCATCTCCTTCACTTTCATATTATCTTTTCACTGTAAAACGAGACTGTTGTCATCTTTCTGGCATTTTTCAAAACCAATAATGAGAGATTGCCTGCAAAAAAATAAATGTCAGTGCTGAGAATAGCTCTCAACTTTATTCTAACTATTAAAATTCTAAGGATATCTTTTCTTAGATTCGTCAATAAAAACACCTCTGGAAAGATAAAGAAAAATTGAAACCTTGGAAGCCTTTTTGGGACTGATGAGTAGGATAGTGAGAACTTGTATCTTTTTATACCACATACATGTATATATACATTTAAATCATAATTTTTAAAAGGAGTTTTAAACAATCAGATAAATGATTATCCTCCTTATATAAGCAGCTTGAATAAGGAAAATAGAAAGCCAGTTTGGTCTCCTGGTTAAGGCACCACGCTAGAAACGGGGAGACTGTGACTGCTAGTCCCATCTGAGACATGAAACCAATGGGATGATGGCCTTGGGTGAGTCCCTCTCTCTCAGCTCTGAGAAGGAGAAAAGGACAAGACTCTTCTGAAAACCCTTGCTAAGAAAACTGCCGGGATTAGTCCGGGTAACAACCAGGAATAAAAAAAACTGGCTTGAAGGCACCCCCCCACCCCCCAAAAAAAGGGGGGGAATAATTGTGTAACCAAAAATCTATACTTGGAGCATCCTATCCATTGTTGATTGTAGATAATTTTCCCAAGTGTGTATATGTATAAGTGGAATGCAAGTGGTACTGTACCTTTTTGTCTTTGTGATGCTTTGAACACCGACTGCACCAAGAATTTTTACATCAAGAACTTTTACTGTTAGAGGGGTAGTCTTCTAATGTTATCTGTTATCCAGTTTCTTGCCATATCATATCTTTTTTTAGAAATGCCATCCTACACTTTTGTTTCTACTTCTACTATCCTGTTTCTAGCCAGGTGTATAATGTAGTGATATGGTACTATAGGATGTGTGTCAGTCAGATCTCTTGCATCATTGGAGGATGGAAGGACTTTCCTTCAATGTGGCTTTTCCTGTTGGGCTTTGATTACACACAATGACACAGTGTGATTATGATACATTATGCAAAGTACGAGTATCGGACACTTTTCCCTGGTTCTACATAATATAGCTTGTATCTATTCATCATAGAAAGCAAAGAGATTGACAAACGTGGCAGGTGATGAGAAGATCCTTTCCATTCTTTTCTTTATAGTTATAATGACTAGAAATAGTTATTTCTAGATGACTAGTTTCTTATTTTTCTTTCCTTATTTTTAGAAATAGAAAAAAAACTCACATTATCTTTTGAAAGGCTTAATGACTTATTTCTCCCCTTACAACCTGCTTACACAGACAGACCAACTTATCCTGAAGACATAATCACTGGCTAGACACCTTTAGGAACATTTAAAAAAAGATAATAAAAAGTACATATGATTTTGAACCATAACAAATGCCCACCCATATATGGCCAATGTACGTGTTAAGACTGGACATAACTCTAAGTACTAAGCAAGTATGTCCAGTATGTATTTGCTGAATCTACAAACTGGCTTTCAACTAAACAAAAGACAGATGCCTGGCTTAAAGCATTATGCAAGTCCAGGTGCAATTAAAACCAATGAAATAAACAATAGCTATGGGGCGTGCTTGCTGCAATTTTTCCTGAAAATAACAATTTACTATTGTCAGATTTGGTTCTGGATTTCTCCGTCTTTTTAATTTAATTTAATTTTTTAAATTTAACTTTAATTCCCCTGAAGGTGGAAAGTCAGTTGAAATTGCAGCCAAGGGCACCAGTTCCTATCTTTTCAAAGGAATACGGTAGAGAAGCATTCTGATATTCTATTATTTATATATTCTATTATTTATAACATTATTTTATGACTCAGGAAGAATTCCTAAGGACATTTAAAATAAATAACACAATACATTCCCACATGTTAAATAACAACAATCAATGTGTTTATACTATATTTATTGACTACAGTACACTGTCTAAAAGACTATTGGAAGAAAAATAAAACAACGAAAATCATAATAATTCATTATTACTCCATATTAATTCAGTCTCAACGTTTGGGATATCAGTCCTAATAAAACTTTATTTTGGGGCAATATAATAATCACAACAAGAACCATCTGTGAGTCCATATGACTACATTGCAACTAAGAAATATTTCTGCCATCAAGGTGTAAGGAGTTGAAAGGCTGGTATTTTATTCTGTTTAGCTTTTAGGAAACTCTACCTTAAAGACTGAAAAGACATTTTATCTATGTTGGAAAGGTTATTGATTTAGACTTCTTATTGTGTACTATTATGGCTTCATTTGCATTGATATAACCAATTGGAATGGATATAGCAGAAAGACAAAGACAATGACGCATCATTTCTACCTGATCCCATGCAGAATGGGATTAAGGATTCTCATGAGAGGGGCTTTTCTTAAACCCAGATAAAGTTGATAACAAGGTTCACCTCATGGCAATTTTTCCAAGCTATAGTCCATTCTATAGACCATTCAAATGTTGAGAACCACAATTTCATCAGGTTTAAACTGTGATCTATTAAATTTCTTTTGTACAGGAAGATGTTTCCTTCCCTAGTCAGATAACCTCTACATATGTTGAGATATCAACTCCCAGAATTCTCAGCCATAGCATGCTCCGCCCTGAGAAAAGTGGGAGTTGCAGTCTTAGTACATTGGATGGCAATATAATCAGCAATAACCACTTCATCAATTTGCACATGGATTATAGATGAAGAGGAGTGGGAGTCCCACTTCTACAATCAAGATGAAGACTGGAATAACTTCCCTCAGTTTTACTTAGACTTATATACCTAGGTGGTGCAGTGGTTAGAGTGTTGAACTGCAGGCCACTTCTGCTGATTCAATCTAGCGGTTCAAATCCCACT
>JANHFL010001095.1:102914-114678 GCA_032468155.1 Oxyrhabdium leporinum
TAACCTTAACCTCCCCCCCCCTGCACTATTTTACCTTATGTCTTTAATCCTGAAGCTTCATTTAGTGACACTTGAAGCATATAATATGAAATGCCATACTAGATCATCTAGTTCTGTCTGACTGGGTTGGACTGCATGGACAGTGTTCTTGATTTCTTCTTCTTCTTCTATGAGTGACATCTTGCCATCGGTCTATCTCTAAAGGTCCATTTTCTCTGGTAGTTAATTGTTTCTGCTCATGTTCTGCAAGTTATAAAAAGCAAAAAAAGAAGAAGCTGCATTTGGAAATGATGGGAAATGGAGATTTAGACATTGGACACACTCAAGCCCCATATTTAAAGCATGATCTTACACCAACTCCACACTAGACTCTTCCTTGCATAATTTTTATTTATTTCAATTTTTTATTGTTGTTGAGGATCAGTGGGACACTATTTCATATGCCGGGAAGTTATATTATTTATCTTTGCTGTATGATGTGTAATTTTTGAAAAAGAAACTTGCATTTGAACTAATAGAATTAATCCAAACAATTAATGTGTATTACCATCTTTTTAAATGAAATATCATGCATTTATGAAATAATAGCAGGTCAATAGGATTGGAAAAGGCCACTTAGACCATCCAAGCCCTTGCTGTTTATTTTCAATTTCCTTTGCTTTAAGTTTGACACTTATCAGTTTAGGGAAAGATATGAAAGCCAGTATTATCAGAATTTGAAAATACAGTGAATAACAACGAACTCCAAAATCAAAGCTAGTCATGAGAAGCCAATAAAATTAATCTCTTTCTCCCTCTCTGTCTCAAAGGGGACAATTTATGTACTTGACAAAAATGATAAAATAATCAAAAGTTTGTGGTATTTTAAGGAGTTATATATTTGTTATAAATTTCATCAGCAGATGAAGTGATAAAAGACCCTTCTCCCTTTGCACATAATAACACCAAACCTATCCCCTGGCAAATTGCTTTTTCTGCCATGTCCCCATCTTGTCCCCAACCTACCCCTGAGTCCACTTGAAGTCATTTTTAAAATGACTTCAGGTGGATTTATAAAATCACGTTTTTCTTCTTAAGGAATCCACATATTGCAGCAGGCTTACATTGGGCCTCATCTGAGATGCTTCAGTACTCATTACACTGGCAAGAATAGTAGAGTTGTGCCATGAAATGCTAGAAAGAAAGTTGGCTCCCATAACCCCTCTCCTCTTATGTCTCTCAGATATTTTTTGGGTATGTCTCATTGTTTGATTATATATATCACCAATCATTCAGATACTGGTGAAGTTGAGAAAATGGGAGAAATAGACATTTCTGCTTGGGAAATCCATACTGCAGACCATCTGTCAGAACCAAGCCAGAACAGAGGCAAAATTTTGCAGAGAACAGAATTTTAACTGAACCATGGGGAGGAACTCAAAGGCAAGGAACTCTTGCAGGCCAGAATTCCTCCTTTTCTAGACATTTCTTTAGCATTTGTCCACCTGATTAGATAACATATTTTCAAATGTAACCTCCTCCGATGATTCAAATGTCAGAGGTGGTGTGGGATATCTGTAAATGTAAGCCACAGGTAAGTGGGAGTCATTCTTATTTCCCTGTAGTATTTCAGTATGGCGAGACTAATAAAAAGTTATTACTGTATAAAATATACAATATACTGTATTTACCTAGTTTTGTTTTGAATGCCAGCAAGGCTCTTAATTCCCATGCTTAAGGAACTTCTTCAGGAGGTTGGAAAGTAATGCTCATATGAAGCTGCCTTGCTCTTGTCCTTCCAGCCAGAAAGGTATCCTTTATTAGCCGAGGTTCTTCTACAGCTCAAGAAAGAGTCCTCCCCAGCTCTGCTGACTCTTTAAACTGGAGATACTAAATAATTCTGGCAGTGGGCATTGTGCTTAGCCGCTGGGATCTGAGTCCATCAGTCTCGTGTGACCCTTGTTTCAACACTCTTGGAGCTATTGGCCAATAAAGATGCCTACGTGAAGCATATCTAGAACTGTGAGAATGGCAAGAAGAGATGTTGTAAGTGGTAATCACATGCCAGTTGTCAGCGTTCTAGTGAAACTCCCCATTTGTCCATTCAGCACTCAGAAACAAAGTTCATCCAACTAAGAATTTATTGAAGAAGTCATATTGGCACATCTGGGAAAACCTGAATCTGAAAGTTTCAGGTTTTCCCTCCCCAAGAGAAAATCAAAAATCCAACCTCCCGTCCTCATCACTGATCACATGACCCAATCAAATGCCATTCCAACTGAAGTCCTTCCTCAAACACTCCTCTTCCAGGTGCTGGTTAACATGTCCTTGACTCTCTGTGAAAGAATTGTTGTTGTGTCTAATTCCTCAGCATTTTATGAATACCCCCCTCCCAATTTCCCAGGCACTAATTGTGGCAGCCTCAGAGCCCTTCAATAAAATATGGCTTTCAAGGCTGACACCAGTGCTTCTTCCACGGATGTTTAATTATGGCTCCTGTTGGGTATATTTATCACATTGTAAACACACATATGTATGAGGGACAATCCTCAGAGGGATTCTGCCCACATGAGCACTCAAAGAAAATATAGCTTTCAGTGTTAGCATGTATTTCTGAGAACTATTGGTTAGCTTGTTCTGCAAACATGCACTGTGACAGAAATATTTTGGGTTTGCTTTCTTAAAATCTCTTATCAGGAAGGATTTTCCTTATAAAAGGAACAAAGGACTTCCTCTTATGTGTTACCATTGATTAGGCAGCATTGTCATGCCCTTGGGATAATAAAATGTACCTCACAATTAAATCCATACGGAAATGGAAAGCTGGATGATACGCATTGGTTTTAATTCAGCTGATCCTCAAGCACCGAGAAAACAACGTGCCTGCTTGCCTTTGCAATAGGCAAAAACCATTGTCATAAACCCAGCTGTCATTGGTCAGAAGCAAAGGGCATGGAATGTCATACTGCTGCAAAGCAAGGAAAGTCTTTTTAGGAACAGTGTGCAGGGCGGTCCCCTTGGTTTACTGTAATCACTGCAAAAATTAACTATAATTTTTATAAAATTATATTTAAAAAATGTTGAGGCTCTAGAAAGAGTGCAGAAAAGAGCAACAAAGATGATCAGGGGACTGGAGGATAAAAACAATACAAAGAACAGTTGCAGGAATTCAGTATGTCTAAATTTAATGAAAAGAAGGACTAGGGGTGACATGATAGCAGTGTTCCAATATCTTAGAGGCTGCCACGAAGAAGAGGGAGTCAAGCTATTTTCAAAAGCATCTGAAGGCAGGACAAGAAGCAATGGATGGAAACTAATCAAGGAGAGAAGCAACTTAGAACTAAAGAGAAATTTCCTGACAGTTAGAATAATTAATCACTGGAACGACTTGCCTCCAGAATTTGTGAATGCTCTCCAACGCTGGAGGTTTTAAAGAAGAAAATGGACCACCATTTGTCTGAAATGGTATAGGGCCTCCTGCTTGAGCAGACCTCCAAGATCCTTTCCAACTCTGTTATTCTACTATTCTGTTAACTAAACTGAATTAATCCTCAACTCTCGGTCATTTTGATGACTCATTGTCAATGTCTAGAGTGGTTGAAGAAGAATGAATCTGAACCTTTTCTGCCACCTTTTTTCAAAGTTTGGTTTAAATAAATGTATGTTGACAGTATAGGTGTGGCATTTTTACCTGAGTCAGACACAGGCATGCTGGGGTGGGGGGATTAAAATCATAACTTTTTTTTAGATCTGGTAGCCATATTATAACTGATCATAACTTTCCTACCACAATATTGTGGCTTCTTCACATTTATTTAAAATAAACAAAGTTGGAATGTCCCAGTCTATACTTTACAAATAGTCCTTAATCACAATTAAAACCAGAATTTCCATTACTGAGCAAAGTGGTTGTTCAGTGAGTTGCATCCAATTTTATGACCTGTTTTGTGACTGTTATGAAGCAAATCATCACGGTTGTCAAGTGAATCACATGGCTGTTAAGTGGATCCATTGACTTCGTTTGGTGGAAGCTAGCTGGGAAGGCTGCAAATGGTGATCACATGACCCCAGAATGCTGCAACTGTTTAAATACACGCCAGTTGCCAAGCATCCCAGGTTTGATCATGTGACCCTGGGGATGCCATGATTGGTCATAAGGGTTAGGACCGGTCCTAAGTGATTGTTTTCAGTGCCATTGGATTTGTCGTTAAATGAACGGTTGTAAGTTGAGGACTACCTATATAATGCCCTGGGTCCTGTCCATGGATATCACCCATAATGTCATGGGACATCCAGTTGCCTGACAATCATTATTATGGCTCATGATATGACAAATGCGATTCCATGAATACAAACAAATCAAAAACACTGAGAAGCACAGAGAGGAGAAGTTATAGATAAGCTGAGCCATGAATCATTCTTTTTTTTTTTTTGTAATGAACCACCAAGATAATAAGCCTAGCAATGAATTTAAGGAAAGGTCCTTGTCCTCTGCTTTTGCTGGCAATGAGATTTATTTATCTATAATTTAGTGCATTTATCAAGCAAGCTCCATGCCAATCCAATTAATTATTTACCAACCAAGCTTTCTTGTGCAGCCCAGTTTCTAAGTTGTGCTCGCAGGCCAAAGAAGCCTCACCTTTTCCGATTATCAAGTTTAAGGCATGTTAGCAAAATGTAGGAGGTCCTAGCTACCTATCTGTTTCTTTAGTTTTGCAGTCTTTGTTTCTTGCTTGTTTGCTTGCAAGTGCGTTTACTCTGTACAGCAGGATTCCCGTTCCAGACCTTCCTCTCCCCATGCATCGGTCAGACAAAATATACATGTACCTACAACTGCAAGTAATACAGAAAGGAGGGAACTCTGCATGACATAAACTCAGTAAGAAACACATCTTAAGAATACAGTCTTCCAAGAGTCAGTTCTGTATGGTCCAAGGGGTTAAGTTTTGGGTTACAATTTCAGTATTTGTCCCACTTACTCATATTCTCCACAGTCTAATACCTCTCTCATCCCAATCTGCTCACTCCCCTGGCTCCTGTTCTTTTGCATTTTTAATTATAAAAATTCTCAGGGCAGGAAGCTTTCTCCCCATACTTTTGGCTAAAGTTTGCAAACATCACATGCATGAATGAAGTCATAGAGGAAACAATAAGATTCATATGAATGATTTATCTTGTTTCTTTATTTAATTTTTATTTTAGGACTGCCCACTTGCCATGTGGCTCTGGGTGGCTTACAAATAATTAAAAATCACCAGGCCAGATAACATCTCAATAAAAACATACCACGCTGGCAAAGGATAATAATGTAATCTCCTGGCCCAGTGTCTTTAAGGCCCTTATAAAGGTTGGCAAGATTAGGGCAGTCTGGAGCACAGGCATAATCTTGTTTCACAGAGCAGGATTAGAAAGAGAGGGCACATCTGGATGGCATTATTTAATTGATGGAACTCAGAACATGCCAACCCTGACTGAACTGGTCAGCTGAACAGAGGCAAGTGGAGACTTGTTGACTTGAAGATGTGTAAGTCCTGTGCCATGTAGACCTTTATAGAAAACTGCCAGGACTTTGAATTGTATTTAGAAGCTCAGTGGTAGCCAGGACAGCTTCCACAGTAGCAACATCACAGGAACATATTGTGATGATTCCGCATCTTTTTTTAACTAAATGTAATTTAGGAACTATGATACCGTCTTCACTTAAGGACTATACACACCATTATATGATTACCTCAGGCGATGATATGTTCACATTAGCCCTCATCCCCTCTATGCCCAAAGACATTTGCAGGAGGATTTTTTTTTCATCAGAAAGATAAAAACTGTACCTCTTTCACGTGTGTTTGTGATCTCATGATGCATGCACTAAAGGGACAGAGTTTGCACTGAATGGCGCGATTCTTCTTTTATCCTTTGCCTCACTATGCCCTCCTGAAGATATCTCCTATTTTCCTACAACAACAAACCTCTCAGGTGGGTTGGACTGAGAGAGAGGGACAGGCCTCAAATATCCCAGCTGGCTTCCATATTTGAAGGTTAAAGGTGAAGGTTTCCCCTGTCCAGTCATATCTAATTCTAGATGCTCATCTTTGTTTCCTAGCCGAGGGAGCCAGCATGGTCCAAAGATTCATGGTCATGTGGCCAGCATGACAACACACCAAGGCACACTGTTACTTTCCCCCCAAAGTGGTACCTATTTACCTACTCACATTTGCATGCTTTCAAACTGCTAGGTTGGCAGGAGTTCGGGCAAGTAACAGGAGCTCACCTCATCACATGGTGCTTGGATCTCAAACTGCCAACCTTCTTAACCACTAGGCCACTGAACACACACACTCACCCCACTCCCTTTAAGGTTTGCCTAAAACTCACTAGTTTCCAAGCCAGACACTTTTAACCATTACACCAAATTGGCTCTATAGTTCATGCATGTGCATCCCATTCCCAGACTTAGGCACACAGAAAGCAACCTATAGCAATTATAGTTAAGTTGTAATTTTATAATTTGAATACATTTTTATTTAGACCCCTATTTATCTAATTATTTCTTACTCGCCAGGCACTTGGACGCACTTTTCTCATCAACAAGAAGGTGCCAGAGAAAGCTTCGGGAATAATTATGCAGAGGTTTTCTGCTGTCAAATTGATTGGAGACTTCAAAGTAGACAATCTCTTTTGCTTGTACCAAACTCTCTATTGCCATAGGAGAAAATCCAAGTGTTGTGCAATGGAAAGAGCCCACCAATGCTTTTGACTAACTGGCAGAGGTAGAGTTTGCTTCTGGACTGGATCCGAAGTTATAGCTGGTAACAGCCAGCCAAATGCCCTGGGCTACTTATGAAATCATCTACAGGGAAATTACTTGATCAACACCATCAATTGGATGTACTCTGGAATCTCTATGTTGGCTTAGAAAAAAGACAGAGTTACTCTGAGTTAAGATTTTTACTAAGATGTGGGCCAATGTTAAACTTTGATTCGATATAGAATGGTTTATATATCCCAAAGTAAGGTAATTAGGTAAAAGTGCATGGAACACATAGTCTTCAAATTCATTTTGATCATGCTTCACCAAGCAGAAAATAACATTACAGCAAAGGATATTTATTTTTCCATTTGAATGTTAGTATAAGTGAGCAAACCAGATGATCTCTCTCTCTCTCTCTCTCTCTCCATCATCTCTCTTTATCCATCCATCCATCCATCCATCCATCCATCCATCCATCCATCCATCCATCCATCCATCCATCCATCCATCCATCCTTTTTTACTTGGAAATAAGTCCAGAATATCTAATCATGCTGCTAGAATGAGCAGTTTTCCCCCTTCCCCCTTTGCCATCAGGCCTGTTTCTCTAATGCTGCAATTTAGGTTGCAAGAAGAAATCTGAATAGTTTCATCCAGTCTTTTGTCTATCCAAAGGAGCTTCCTGCTGGGATGGGGGAAGGGGGAAGCAGTCTGTCATAGAGATATGCACACGGAAGGATGAGAAATTAGAATCATACCTTGCACAACAGATGGAGAAACTGTGGGATTGTGTTCCTGTGTGGGATGCAAACCAAACTTAGTAATAAATGTCTAAGACATTGGGAAGATGGAATGGAAATCACAGAAATAGGAAAGATTGATCCCACAATGCCTATATTCCCAGTTTCTGTCAAATACAAGAAAACTATTGTGTAGCCTATAGCAAAACTTTAATACAGAATTAAAAACAGTTCAATTTTGGGAAATAGTATTCTTTGTGACCGGCAGCAGTCTGCGATACAGGAGATGGTGGTCTCTATCCTGAAAGAGGCAGTGGGACTTCCCCTTCCTCAAGAGGCCATCCTTGGACCCAACATCTTCAATTATTATCAACCAGTCTGCAAACTTCCCTTTCTGTGGAATTTGTTGAGAAAGCGATCAGTTTGCTTCTGATGAGGACTCTGGAGGAAATGGACTGTCTCTAAATCCATGTCAGTTGGATCATGTTGGAACTGGGATGGTGGTGATACATCCATATTTGTACTCCTTTATCTGTCTGTGGCTTTCAACACTATCCAGCACAGTATCCTTCTGAGTTGGGGGCCATAGTGGCTCATGTGGTAAGATGCTGGGCCTGGGCACCGCTGAGGTCGGCAGCTCAGTGGTTTGATTCCCATGAGTGAATAAAACATGTAAGGACAAGAAAGGAGCCCCCCCCCCCGAACGCCTACAGCATTCAGAAGTCCCATGGGTAAAGATAACACCTCCCGAAAAAATTCCTTTCACAGAGGCAGTCAGCCACCTTGGTGATCCCTGGCTAACACGTCCCCTATGCTAAATAAATAAATAAATCCTTCTGAGTTGTCTCTTTGGGGATTGGGAGCATTGTTTTATGCTGATTTCCTTCCTTTCTCCATGGCTGAGCGGGAGAGATCAGATTGTCCCTTGCCCCTTCTGTGTGGGATGCTGCAAGGTTCTAGCTTTCTCCCCACTTTTTTTTTCAACTTTTACATGAAACTGTGAGTCATCAACCAGTTTGAGGTTTGGTATCATCAATACGCTGATGATACCCAATTGTATCTTTCAACTCTGCATCAGCCAACTATGCCTGCTGAAGTTCCATCCCAGTGCTGAGTTCAGATAGGAAAGAACTGTCTCTGACTCAATCCTACCAAAACAGAGAGGTTGTGGGTGCTTTGGCCACCCAGATCTGGGGGTATTTCATATCTGACCTTGGATGGGGTGGTGTACTACTTATGGGATTCACAGCTCCTGCTCAATGAGCAAATGGCAGCTGTGGACAGAAAGGCCTTTGCACTGCTCTATCTGATGAACCATCTGTAACTTTTCCTAGATCAGGGGGCCCATCAGACAGTCACTCATGCCCTGGGTGCCCTCACAGCTTGATTACTGCAATGTGCATTGAAGACCACCTGGAATCTTCAACTGGTGCAGAATGCAGTAGTACTTTGGGATGGCCATGTATTACCTCATGAGCTGCAGTTGTGGCTAGTTTTCTTTTGGATGCAATTCAAGGTACCTGGTTGCTACCTATAAAGCCTTCCATGGCCCAGAATCTAGTTACTTTAAGGACTGCCTGTCTACCATACTATCTGCCAGCTGGGTCAATTCACCCTTGCAGGGTTGGCGTGTTCCAGATTCCTTCAATTAAGCCAGAGGTGGGGAACTATGATCCTTTTATGACTTGTGGACTTCAAGTCCCAGAATTCCTGAGCCAGCTATACTAGCTCAAGAATTCTGGGAGTTGAAGTCCACAGGCCATAGAAGGAACATAGTTCCCCACCCCTGAATTAAGCAATGCCTACTACCAGGACCCTGAAAGGGCACCTTTTCTATCTCAGCAACTCCCCTCTCCTCGAGTTTCCCCCAAGATATGACTGTTCCCATCCTGCTGGTGTTTTGAAGAGGCCTAAAGACCAGGCTTTTCACCCAGGCTTGTGGCGAGTCTGACTGAAACACCCTTTTAACCTAGGTGGCTTTCTTTGTTTTTCAGCTGGTTTGTTATTCTTCCATATCTATCCTTTTTTTGTTTCTTGCCATTTTTCTTTTCATGTTTTTCATGCTTTCAATCATTTGTAAACTGCCTGGAATTGCAGGGAGGGGCAACATATACATTTAGTTAATAATAATCAGTTGCACTATGACAAATGAAGCCAATGTACATAATATTATTTGCCAGTGGGCCGCCATAGAAATTGGGAATATAGATAAATTAAATAAATACACATGATGATATTATCAGGGACTGCCCAATATCAACTAACATTATCTTTTTCTCCCTCAGAATGAAAAAGTGGCTTTCAACATTTATAGCAAGAGTTGGAGAGAATTTAATGACAAAAGAGATTCATTGGAAGCCCCATTCCCCCTCACTTTCTTTTCTCCGCATTCTTTGTCAATGCAATTACTTTTTTCCACTTTTTTTTGGGCCGAAGGAAGGCAAGATCTCAGCAAATGGGAAAATTTAGGGTGTATGTGTCAATCAAACATACTAAATTAATTATAGGCAGTCCTCGACTTACAACTATTACAAAGGAACTGAAAAAGTGACTTATGTCCATTTTTCACATTCACGACTGTTGCAGCATCCCCATGGTCACTTGAACAAAATTTGAGGCTTGGCAACTGGTCATGTGATCAGCTTTTGTGGCCTTCTGACAAGCAAAGTCAATGAGGAAGCCAGATTCATTTAACAACCGTGTTACTAACTTAACAACTGCAGTGATTCACTTAACAATGGTGGCAAGAAAGGTCGTAAAATGAGACAAAATTAATTTAACATCTGTCTTGCTTAGTAAGAGAAATGTTGGGCTCAATTGTGGTTGTAAGTCAAGGACTACAGTATCTACACTGGACTTATAGTTTAACTGATGTATTTACTAAGTTGATCCATCCACCCAATTTCAAATATTGAATTCTGCCTTTGATTAGACTTCCTCCATGTGTAAAGCCTGGGGCTGCTTCTCCAACTCTATCCAGCCAAAATCACCCCAAACAGACAGATGGTTCTCAGCTTAATGAGCAATTACTGTTTAATATGATTTAGAATTTGTTGGTTTTAGCAAAAAGGGTGATTTGAAATTTGGGTAGAGCATTTCCCGGGACAAGCGCAGCTGTGATTTATGGAAACCCTTTTCAACTATATAAAGAGACAGAGGCTATTGCCTGTAAAAATGTGTAAAAAAAAAAAGAGCACCATCAGATCTGTGACAGCCCTTTTGGATTTATGAGGGTTCTTGAGCTGAAATGCTGAGTTAGTGAGGTAAGGGACAGGTGGAAGATGCTTTTGAGGTTAGATAACTAGGTCACTGAAAGATTTATAAGGGACTAGGAGTGGTGGGCTAAGCAAACAAGGCACTATACTATTGATTCCTGCAGGTGTGTACTGAAAAAAGGCAATCAAAATACTGAAGGGAACTTTCTCAGTTCTAAAATTAAAGTGTTAACTTATTGCCAAGCTCAACAGAATTTATGGCTTGTGTTGTTATCATGATTAGCCATCTATATCTAGTGAGCAGGAAAGAGAGAAGCTATTACAAGTAGTTCTTGACTTACAACAGTTCATTTAGTGACCGTTCGAAGTTACGACAATACTGAAAAAAGTGATTTATAACCATTTCTCACACTTATGACCATTGCAGCATTCTCATGGTCACTTGATTTATATGCGGATGCTTGACAATTAACTCACATTTATGATGATTGCAGCATCCCAGTGTCAAATGATCTGCTTTTGCATCCTTCTGGCAATCAAAATCAATGGGGAAACCAGATTCACTTAATGACTGTGTTGTTACTTTAACAACTGCAGGGATTCAGTTAACAAACGTGGCAAGAAAAGTTGTAAAATGGGGCAACACTCACATAGCTGGTTGTCGTTTTTAAAGCCCTTCATGGCTTGGGACCAGGTTATCAGAGGTACCAACTCTTCCCGGTCACATCTACCCAACCTATCAGACCGGGGAGGCAGGGAATATTGTGGGTCCCATCCCTGAGGGAGATACACCTGGAGGGACCCAGAAGAAGGGCCTTCCCCATGGTGGCTCCCTGTCTCTGGAACAACATTCCCCCAGAGATTAGAATGGCCCCCACTCTAACACTCTTCCGGAAGGCCCTGAAGACCTGGTTCTGCCAGCGGGCTTGGGGAACCCAGAGAGGGATGGAGCCCATTAAATGGCTCATGTGATCTGCTGTCATCGGGGCGGGGAGTGGGAGTTGCTGGGTGATTTTGTTATATTGTACTATATTAATTTATTTGATTCTTTTTGTTAGTTTTTATTGTTTTAAATGTGGTTTT
>JANHFL010001095.1:118002-128657 GCA_032468155.1 Oxyrhabdium leporinum
AATAAAAGCTGTGAACCGCCCCGAGTCTTCGGAATGGGGCGGTATATAAATACAAAAATAAAATAAAAATAAAAAAAATCAATCTGCCGAGTTCTTTAGATCCCCAGTTATGTCATTTGGCCAATATCACACTCAGGTTGCTTCATAAGATTTCTCTCACCTCACCCTCACCTAAAAAAACCAAAAACACCCCTCTCTCTGGCTGCAAAAATTAAGGCCTGATCTCTCGCTCACCTACAGACGTAAACTCACACCCCTGCGCACATGTGCCCACCCACTCAGCACCCCCATCCCCCCAGCAATATCTGTATCTTTATATTTGTATTACAGATCCGTGAACTCCGGACCACCCTTCTTGGCTGTGCTGGGGAATTGTATTTTATGATGTAAAGTCACTCTAACAAATTCCTTGAGTTCGGCCACTATCACTTTTCTAACACCTGCTTTGGCACAAGTTTGGGCTCCAGTTGTACATTTGGGCATAGTGGAAGGGAATTGCACACCACTATAAATCCCAAAGAGGCGAACACACATCGTAAACTCATTCCCAAAAATAGAGCGGGTACACAAAGCTGTCCGTAGATCAGTCTTACCCCTTAGGCTCCCACAAACGTCCATCAGAAAAGAACACAAGCCAAACTTTGAGAGGGGGGTGGGTTCATCCCTTCTTTGGGGCAGAAACGGAAGCAGTTAAGTTATATGCAACCTGTGGACTAATCTTGGCTTTGATCTGAGACCAAACCCCAAGTCCCCCAAAATGCATGGACCTCCTTAAAACCTTCCAGGAGTTGCCACTAATTGTCATTAACAGGGTTTTAATAGATTTAAAATAACACGACAACTGTTAAAAATAGGAGGAAATCCTATTAGTTGCATTCAGGCAATTTGCAGTTGCTTAAAATAATATTAAGTCAAATGCATTTTTGCCCTAACCTCATTTGCCTTTTTTTTTCCTACTGGCTGTGCATATAAGATTCTTATATCTCTGCCTATAGGATCATCACCAGATGGATCCATAACTGGCTGACCAACCACACTCAGCGGGGGATCCTCAACGGAGCTACATCTACATGGGGGGAAGCATCCAGTGGGGTTGTCAGTCTTCCGAGTAAGGCACCCATTGAAAGCAGAACTCCGAGGCAGGTAGGTTGCTCAAGGAACATGTTTATTAGTTACATCATATTGGCCCAGCCCGAGAAAACCAACTCTGAAAGATCCCATGGTTTTCACCTAATTAAAAGAGTAAAATTTTCCCCCTCCAAGGTGTCATCAGTCACGTTGTCCAATGAATATAGCTGGCAGGCCCCTTTCCTCCTTCGTCAGTGACCTGTTATGATGACCTTGGTTCCCACAGGAAAACCTTTTTATTTTGACTATCAGCTGGGCTATCTATTCCCTCCCCCCCCCCTCTCTCTCAGGTTTCGTGGCAACTGTAAGGCAGCACACAATGATTTCAACCAGGTTCGCTTCAGAGTTGACAAGTCTCTGTCTTAGGCCCAGTGCTCTTCAAGATCTTCATGAAGGACTTGAGAAGATTGGCTCAAGATCCAGAAGGATCTCGACAGACTTGAACACTTGAACACATCTAACAAAATGAAATTCAATGGTGAGAAAACTGAGGCCCTACACTTAGGAAAGAAAAACCAGATTCACAGATATTGAATAGGTGGTACCTGGCTCAATAGTAGCAACCGTGAGAGGGATCTAGAAGTCCTAGTTGACCATCACTTGAGTATGAGCCAGCAGTCTGTTGCAGCTGCCAAAAAGGCTGTATCAACAGAGCGATACTCTTGAGATCGCATGACGTGATAGTACTGCTTCATACTGCACTGGAGAGATTACACTTGGACTATTGCATCCAGTTCTGGTCACCTCAGTACCAAAAGATGTTGAGACTCTACGGTAGAAAGAGTGGAGAGAAGAGCAACAAAGATGATTAGGGGTCTGAAGGCTAAAATGTATGATGAATGGTTTCAGGAACTAGGTATATCAAGTTTAAAGAAGAGAAGAACTAGTGGTGACATGATGGGAGTACTCCAAAATTTGAGAGGTTGTCACAAAGAGGGAGACAAGACAACCTATTCTCCAAAGCTTTTGAGGGCAAGAGAAGAAGTAACAGATGGAAACATATCAAGGAGGAATCCAACCCTGAGCTAAGGAGAAATTTCCTGACAGTGAGAACAATCAGTGGAACACTTGCCTTCAGAAGTCATGGGTGCTCCATCATTGGAGGCTTTCAAGAAGAGACTTGACAGCCATTGGATGTGAGGTCTTTTGCTTGGGTAGCAGGTTGGACTAGAAGATGTCCAAGGTCTCTTCCAACTCTGTTATTCTGTATTTTGTTTCTAATTGCGGAGATACTTCTCATCATTTAAGTTCAGTGCTCAAACCACCCTTCCTTAGAGGACAAGGACTGCCTTCAAGCCCCAAAGGAAACATCTCCTATTTACAACGCCATTAAACAGGATGGTCAGCCCCTGTTCAGAAATAAAGTTCTGAAGATGTTAAACTTTTCTGATGTCCTCTCATTCAGCACTGACTCTGTCTGCTTTGAAGATCAGTCCGAATTGTTTAGAGATGTTGCCTAATTGTTGGGATCCTGTTTCCTTAGCAATTGCCTTCTGGAATGTTGTTTTTTTTCAAGTTCTCAGGCTCATCGATAGTCCTGCTGTGTCCTTCTGGTATCCTATGCAATAGTTATCAGGAGAAGACCCACTCTCCCTTTTTCAAGATATAGCTCCTATGTGCCATTGAACTGGGGTGGTTGCTCTCGTGGGTTGCTAGATTTTCAATAATGAATGCCCTGGTTTTCGGTTGTGCTGCAAATCGCTTTTGTGAACTGGGATGTTGAAAGGTGGTATGTAACAAGAATTTTGTAACTGAATAGAAACATAAATAAAACCCTATTGGTGACTCCAGGGAATATATTTGGTGTAGTTTCAAGCGTTTGAAACCCAAATTTCCTCGTTCCTTGTCTCCCAGGGTAGAGAGTGGGAAGAAGAGAATCTTACCACCAAGAGAGATTGAGGGATATTTTCCCAGCCCACAAATCCTAAAGATACCAGAAGAATTTATGAAGTAGTAGTTAAGCTAATGTACTTGGAGTCCAAGATATACCATAGAACGAGCTTAATGCTCAAATGAGTTGTGTTTTGGGTAGAAAATTATGCACCGTTTGGTCTCGCCTGGCTTCTAGCATTTCCCAAACCATGCCCTGATCAGCCTTCTCTCTTTCCATCCCTTTCTTTCCCTTTCTTGTGGCTGCAGAAGCAGATCCTTATTTAGACATTTGCTGAAAAGCATAATACAAATATGTGGAAGTCTGATCAGTTGCTAAACATCAGAACTGGAGAGTCTGGGGCTGGCAGAAAGGGGGTAATAATGCACCATTGGGGGGGAAAAAACAGATGGAGAATCTAAAAGTATGGAGAATCTGCTTACATCTGTTCTCCAAGAGTAACTGTTGGCGGAAAGCTTACTCTGCCGGTAGAAAGTTGAATTAATACAACCGATTGCCAGATTATACTGTTTGTTCTTGTTGTTGTTGAAAAAACCCAATTCTTCCAAATGACAATGAGACCAATTAATCAGCTTGCCTCCAGGAGTTGTGGGTGCTCCATCACTGGAGGTTTTCAAGAAGAGACTAGATAGAATGATATAGGGTCTCCTGCTCAAAGCAGGGGGTTGGGCTAGAAGACCTCCAAGGTCCCTCCAACTCTGTCATTCTGATAGATATAGAGTTTGCAAAACTCATTGTCAAATCTGTTTCTGGAGCCAGAAAAAGTTCATTGCCTGAAAGACTTACAGTATGCAACCAAAAAAGAGTTCAAATGTTTTTAGGCACTTATTTCAGGATGCATGAGGATCTTCCACATCACAGTACTGGGTCCAGAAACAGAGAGGACACATATAACTCATCTTTTGAACATGGGCATAAAGCCCCAAAGGAGCTTTTTTCAAGAGGCAACGGGACTTCCTTGTTTTTTCTTTTGAAGACGTTTCGCTTCTCATCCAAGAAGCTTCTTCAGCTCTGACTGGATGGTGGTGGGGAAGGGAAGGATTGATACTCCTTGCAGACAGCGGGTCCTTTGAATTCTTTTAGAAAGTTGTTGAGGCCACTTGGAGATTTATCTGTGTCCTCAGGGTTACCTGAGTGGTGCAAATGAGTGTGGAGCCTTCTTGGAACTGCTGAAAGGACGATGTCGTAGAGTGGAATGCAGACAACAAGCTGTCTGCAAGAATATGAATCCTTTCATTCCCCACCATCCAGGCAGAACCAAAAAAGTTTCTTGGATGAGAAGTGAAATGTCTTCAAAGAAAAACAAGAAAGTCCAATTGCCTCTTTAAAAAGCACCTTTGGGATTATTATAGTAATCTTTTTTCTACTCACCACTAAAACAAGCTTCCAAATAAAATTACACAGGCTATACTAAATGAATTATCAGAATGAACAAAGTTACATCAGGAAATATTTCAGTTGATCTAATTACTGGGGGCATTCTGAGATCCACTCTTCACTTTTACATGTATTATTCAAAAGTCTTCTTTTGCTTTCAAACTTCTATATCCTACCAGCCATTTAGTCCAATAAGGGATATGCATTTAATTTGGACAGGAGCTTTGGGACATATGTCTTTTTTTCTATAGAATACTAAGCAGTATAAAAGCTTTCACTTGTCTCCCAGCAGTTAGCGTAATAAGCCAGATTGGGATTCTTTTTTATTATGTTATATTACTTTTCAGTCTTTCTTGCAAAGTTACATCAAACTGCTCTTACTAAGGGAAGTATCCCCCCCCCCAAAAAAAAAGAGGTTAATTCTTCTGTTTTCAAAAAGCACTGACCTGGGAAGCTGCTAAAATCCAGCAAAGTTTCCTTTTTCAACAAAGTCAATTGAAAAAAGCAAAATATGATTACTCCAAACGTTGCTGATCATTTTAGAAAGTACCTTAGAACTGTACAGCTTGGTTTTCCAGTTTTTCTTAATATTTCCAGAATGGTTGAAAACTGTAAATTTGCCTCCACTGTCTTTGAAAGTTTGCTCTGCATAAGTTTTATTGATTTCAATAGATTTGCAAGGATAGTCTGCTTTCAGGCATTTGGGGGATTTCATCAATTGGTGCTAACTGCATGCATGAAGTTGCATGACAACAGAGATAAGTGAAGTATCTACCTTGCCTAATGAGAAAATGCTCAGAGATGGTCCATGAATATGTATCATTGTGATAATACAAGACACATTTCCAATAGGATATGATTACAGAATATCATATGAATAGGTGCATGATTCAAACTGAAAAAGCTTTTCATGGATTATTGGAAGTGTTTTTAAAACAAGCTATCATATACCAGTATTATGGCTGAAGGTCAACATAACCTCCATATATTTACATTGCAGCAATGATAGCCCAAATTATTTGTGATAGGGTATATATCTGATTATGGAGAACATTGGCTTGATCATGCTGAGCTTCTTACAAAAATATATTATGTGTATTTTTTTTCTATTCATAGTATTAATTTCACACATTTTATGCTGCTTTAATTGTATGAAGCTAAATGGCTTACAGCACAAAACATCATAACTTATTTATAAATCAGCATACAAAAATATCAATAAATAAATAGAAAAACATTTTAATGACATAATTCTATCTCATAGTGGCCCATAGTTATATTCCGTATTAATAGCATCATCATTCAACTCAGGTACCCAGTACTCCAATGTCCCAAAGCACTTGGAAAGAGAGAGGTTTCCTGAATATCAGGAGTGAGGGCACAGATCTTATATCCAATGAAGAGAGTCTCTGCAGCAAATGTTATCCTCTAAGTTTCATCTTTAACATATTTCACATAAAAAGGGAACTGTCAGCAAATATTCTTGGCAAGCAAATATTGGGAACCAGAATGACAGATAATAGAATATTAGAGCTGGAAGGGACCTTGGAGAACTTCTAATCTTCCTGCTGAAGCAGGAAACCCTATTCCATTTCAGACAAATGGTTGTCCAATCTCTATTTTAAAACCTCCAGTGTTAGAGCACCCACAACTTCTGGAGACAAGTCGTTCCACTGATTTTCTATGGTAACTGTCAGGAAATTTCTCCCTAGTTTTAGGTTGCTTCTCTCCTTGATTAGTTTCCATCCATTACTTCTTGACTTGCCTTCAGTTGCTTTATAGAATAGGTTGATCCATTCTTAGATACCCCTTAGATATTGGAACATTGTTATCATGTCATATTCTACCTGGGATAAGCCATGAAGAACTTTAAAGGTAACTGGACAATCCTGGACTCGTTGAATCATCCTTTCAGAGATCTAGGTTTCAGAAAGCTCCCCTCTGGTTAACAAGACAAGACATCACACATGGCAAATCACTGAACTCTGTTCCCCAGCTTTCAACTCCAAATAAACATAACTAATTTTATCGGTAAAGTGCTCAGGTAGTCTATTTTAGCTTGTTATTAACTATTCCTGCCAAGTATTTGATGGATCCCATTGGTCTCCCAAAGGCATTTCAGGAACTTCTCAGCAGTTTGGAGAGAAGCCCTGTTGAGAATCAGGTTAACCTCTAAAATACACAGGTAGTGAAGAATGCCAGTAAAAATATTCTTGAGCATCAGTCCTTGTATTTCATTTACAGATGGCTCCCTGGTTTTTGAGGTCTGGGAGGTGAAATGCCGGAAGTGACACTGGCAGAAAATAAGGATTGAATTAAATTCAACACGGATATAAGTCACATTCTGGTGAGAGAGAAGTTCCCTGAGAATGGGCTCCAAAATCTTGGAAGACTAAACCTCTGTTCCTGGTGACTGACCCAGATTGGATCCTGCAACATTATCCTGACATGTATATTTGCCTTCATTTGTGATAAGCTCATTCATGCCTACACTATAGCAGCAAGGTTGAGAAATTGACATTACTATGGCAGCAAGGATAACAAATAGAACTACTCAGTTATTGTGTCTGTGGGTACTGCCCATAGGTAATCAGACTCTTTCAGAAAAGGAATCTGACAGGGTGGACATACTCCAGGTCCCTATCTCTTGGGTTATATAAACAGTGTCATTTAATAGGACCCAGGAGGTGTGCCTTCTCCATGGCCATGCATGCTGCATGGAATAACACATCCCCAGTGATTCAGATGGTCCTGGCTATCTCAATCTCAATTGAGCCATGGTGGCGCAGTGGTTAGAATATAGTACTGCAAGCTACTTCTGCTGACTGCTGGCTGCAGTTTGGCAGTTCAGTTTTTACCGACTCAAGGTTGACTCAGCCTTCCATCATTCCGAGGTGGGTAAAATTGAGGACCTAGATTGTTGGGGGCAATATGTTGACTCTGTAAACCACTTAGAGAGGCTGGAAAGCACTGTGAAGCGTTATATAAGTCTAAGTGCTATTGCTATTGCTATTGCTATTGCTATCAATGTGCAAGTCTGTGGAAAATATAGGGAAGAATGGTTACCATGCTCCAATTATTATTATGAGATTGAAAAAACAAGTACAATTTACTGCCTGCATATTTCTGATTCATCTCACATTTTCCATAAGATTATGCTTTTTGCTATACTTTTAAGAATAAAAGAATAAAAACTTGGCTAAATATTAATTAAAGAAATTATGATCATTTTATCATAGTAAAGATGGGAGGGTTTAGCCTCAGAGACACCTGAGATGTGGAAAAACTGGTTAAATCCTTTAAAACTAAAAACAAAACAACCCTACCATTAGTTTGTATTTCTTATCAATAATTTTTTGAATTACATATCTGTTACATGGAAATTAATCATTGAATAATGTAAGTGGATTCTGTGCCTTGATTATGCCCAAAAGACTGATATTGTAGCATTGCAATATAGGAGCCATTGTGGTGCAGTGATTAGAATGCAGTACTGCAGGCTCCTTGCAATTTGGCAGATTGAATCTCACCAGGCTCAAGGTTGACTCAGCCTTCCATCCTTCTGAGGTCAGTAAAATGAGGACCCAGATTGTTGGGGGCCATATGCTGACTCTGTAAACTGCTTAGAGAAGGCTGTAAAAGCACTGTGAAGCGGTATATAACTGCTATTGATATTGTTATAAAAAAGACACTTCCTTTTTTAATACTGCACTTGTGATCAACCTTTGCGAGTGCAGGAGAAATGTTTATGGCCTCAGTTTACACAGTCTGTTTAAGCTTTAACTACATGAAACTCTGAGTTTCTGTAATCTATTCCTTGTTTGTGGAGCTGTGAGCAATCTCCTCCCTGTAGGAACTTGCTGAAGGAAACAGCCAAGTGCCATCGATCAACAGCTTGGAAGACCCAATGTCACGATGGTTTTGGGAAGAGAAGCAATGAAGTCAGCATTCTTCTGGTAAAGTGCTAATGAAGCCAATGTGCAAGGAACCTTCTGAGTAATCACTGAACAAATCCGCTAAAAGCCTGAGTGCGGTGGTACAGCTTCCTGCTGAAACTCCAGCTTCTTCTAAATCAAAAGTGTTTGCATTCACCAGGAGACTTCTCCCTCATTCCCAAAAGGTGAACCAGGCAATGGTGACATTTTTCTTTTTCGCCTTCTTTGTCCTTTAGGATGAAAAGGAAAATTACTTTTAGAAATGGTTCAAAAATATTTTATTTCGAGTTGAATTTCTCTGGTGAGGCATTTCTGGATTTGCTGTGTAGGTCGTCCTCATATAGGGATCCTTGGTGCTCTCTGAGCTGGGTTGTTTTCTTGCAGATGTTACATTACCCAGACTAGGTAACATCATGAATGCTAGCGCTAGCACTCATGATGTTACCTACCGTTTTCCCTCCAAAATAAGACCTATCCTGAAAATAAGCCCTACCCAATATAGGTTGTACTCGCCGAAATAAGTCCTACTTAAGCACCTGTGCAGCTGTCTGCCTACCCATTCTGTCTGGTTGCTCACACACTGCTACATGAGATGAGGTGAGGGGGGGGTTAACATGCCTCACACACCCTATACTGGCTTACCTCAGGGCCTCCACAGCCAGGCCATCCATACCCCAACAACTGCCTTGCCTCATGGCGGCGGCCCACATTTTCGGCACTGGCATTGCACTGCACCAGGAAGCCAAGCAATGCTCCAGTGCCATGGCCACTAGGTGAGGCATTTGTCAGGGCATGGATGGCCTCGCTGTGTCGCTTAGCCTCCTACTGCAGTGCCATGCCAGTGCTGGAAGAAGTGGGCCACTGCCACAAGGTGAGGCAGTTGTCAGGGTGTGGGTGGCCTGGCTGCATCACTCAGCCTCCTGCTGTGGTGCTGTGCTAGTGCTGGAAGAAGTCAGCTGCCACTGCGAGGCGAGGCAGTTGTCAGGATGTGGATTACCTGGCTGCGGGGGCCCTGAGGTAACCTGGTGCAGGATGCGTGGAGCAGCTCTACCACCACCCTGCCTCATGGTGGTGGCACTCAAAAGAAATAAGAAAAGTGCTTATTTCGGTGCCCAAAAGAAAATAAGACCAGGTCTTATTTTTGGGTAAACATGGTAGTTTGGATAATGAAACATCTGCAGGAAAACAGCCCAGTTCAGAGAGCATCAAGAACTCCCCATTTCAGCCCTGAGCTACAAATATTCTCCTTGATTAGACTTCATTTAGTGACAGCATTTGGGACTGTTAGCTTGGTCATTAAGCAAAGTGGGCATTAAGTGAAACTGCAACCATTCTGGTGATCTTATTTCAGCTTTCCTTTGAAAGGAAAGACCGTGAAGGCCATAAATTGCAAGGATTAGTCATAAAATTACTTTTTCCTCATCCTTGTAACTCAGTGGCTACTAAAATGGGTGGTCACTAAACAAGTACTACCTGCATGTGAAGGTGGCAACCAGTGCATATCAATGGACACGCCAAGAGAATATGTTTCTAAACCTACATCAAGAATAAACCTAGTGCCCTCCAGATGTTTTGTAGTACATTTCTCAAAATTTGTTAGCTTGGACGATATTTAGCTGGTGCTGGGGTGGGATTGGGGAGACCTCTTTGTTTTTATCTATCACAGTGCTTCTCAACCTTGGTTGCTTTAAGCTACGTGGACTTCAGTTCCCAGAATTCCTCAGCCAGCCAGGTTGAGAAACACTGATCTATCTTTTGAAGGATTGTTATGAGCAACCTAGACTCATTGTATGAGATGGGTGGCTATATAAGTCCTGTAAACAAACAAACGTCCTCAACTACATGATTCCTTTAAGCCTATGATCTTAAAGATAGCCCTAGCCTCCCTAGCACAGTTTGTAGGTTTCTACTTAATAGTGACACTGACCTCTTTCAAGGGTGGGTTTTCAAATGGGTATCATTTGCCAAATGGAACAGCTTTCTCCTTACAGTAAGTCAGACCCAACATTAACGTCTTTGTACAATTTCTTACAGCCTTGCCTTTTAAATTTGTCCTTCCTTAACCATTGGCTTTCTTTAAGCTTTGTCTTAAACAGGTGATTTCTACTCTGCTTTTATTCTAAAACATTTTAGGATGATAGAATTCTTTGGAACAAGAAGTAGTATCAAAATATTTTTTTAAAAACACAAATGATAAAGCAAATTTCAGATTGTTGGCAGACATCAGAAGTCGTAGGAAGAGTTCAAACATGAGAGAGAGAGAGAGAGAGAGAGAGAGAGAGAGAGAGAGAGAGAGAGAGAGAGAGAGAGAGAGAGAGAGAGAG
>JANHFL010001095.1:158346-171015 GCA_032468155.1 Oxyrhabdium leporinum
GAAGAAGAAGAAGAAGAAGAAGAAGAAGAAGAAGAAGAAGAAGAAGAAGAAGAAGAAGAAGAAGAAGAAGAGGAGGACTGTGGGGTCCTTGGTGCTCTCTAAAGCTGTGTTGTTTTCTTGGAGACATTTCATTACCAAACTAGATAACAGTGCTGATGATGTTACCTCGTTTGTGCAATGAAACGTCAGCAAGAAAACAACCAAGCTCAGAGAGCATCAAAGACAAGTTCAGAGAGCACCAAGGACCTCTCAATGGAAAATCCACTGTGTGCTGCTTTGAGCTTCTGGATAAAAAATTGCAATAGAAATACAACAGACAGACACTGGGGTGTCCATAGCGTGTGATGAAATAAGTCAAGAGGGAAATGTCCAATGCACAAGAAAAGGAGGTAAAGCCTTGATCGTGCACATCATTCTGACCACCTCCTACGACTATATCTCTGAACAGAGATGAGTGACACACAATGGAAATGGATTGACGTGCCTTTCAAAGGTAGATTTTTTTTTTTTACTGGAAATGGCTCCTGAGCCTTTGAAAAGGTAGACTGCTCACTGAGTCATTATAACCAGTCTTCAAACATGTCTAAGAAAGTAAATCTTTGCAAAGACTGAAAATGCTGCACGTCTGAAAAAAACAACAACCCCAGTCTTTTCTTTTCAAGTTAGCCAATAACAAATGAGTAACATTTGACTGTTCTTTTCATGCACATATCCCAGTGATTCAGTTGCAAAGCACGAAGCAAAACATAAACAAAAGGAGGAGTTCCTGTCCTTCTGTGGCAAAGAGCAAATATTCAGGAGAACAAGGAAGAAAGGTTTCAGATGGACCAAGCGTCTTCATTGTTCGATCCAACTAGTGTGATGACTCTAAGAATTGTCTGCCAGGCTCTCACTGATGATGTAATGCTAACCAAGGCGCTTTGGCAAACGAAGGACCGTCTCAACCACATGTATAGTATGATTATAATTGCTTTAAAATGCTTTTACATTTTCTTTTAGGACAAAACTTCCACCTCCCTCTCCCACGGACCTCCAGAAATGAAATCTCATGATTGAACATGACTAGAGAGAATATGACTATGCTCCTTCGGATATATTTTCCATAGATATTTGGGACAAAATTCAAGTTTAGATTTTTCCCAGTTTAGGGTGGGCATGTCTATCAAGAACTCAATGTCAATTCTAATATCAGGGGAGCAACGGGTTCAGAAGAATATGTCTTCATTTCCTGCTTGGGTGCTCCTCCGCATCATCTGGTTGGCTTTCCTGAGGAATGGAAGAAGATGGGCCTTGAATCAACAGGACAGTTCTTATGGTCTAGTGCAAGGGGATAGTAGTGATCTCTCGAAGACATCAGACCAGTGGTGAGATTCAGTCGGTTCGCACCGGTTCACACAAACCGATTGTTAAATTACCCACCTCCACTATCAAAGTGGATCCTGGGCGCTGCGCTGCAATGGAGAAACAGGCAATGCAGCGGCCAGCACGAGGGAAGGAGAAGGCAGCTTTCCCTCTTTCTTCTCCTAGCTCCTCCTTCTTCCCTCATGCCGGCCATTCCCTTGCCTGCTTCTCCATTGCAGAGCAGCGCCCAGGATCCACTTTGATAGCAAGGGGGTTGGGTGGTATAATTTAAGAACTGGTTCACCCAGGGTCAGGTTGGCAGCCGTGGGATGCTCATCCCGCATGTGTGATGGTGTTGGAGGATGAGGATGGGCCATGCCTCCCATAACGGCCAACCTGACCCTGGGCAAACTGGTTGTTAAATTATTTGAATCCCACCACTGCATCAGGTCAATGTTTCTGACAATTTTTAAGATGTGTGGACTTCAACCCTCATAACTGGTTGGGCAATTCTGAGGATTGAAGTCCACACATCTTAAAAATTGTCAGGGTTGAGAAACACCAGTCTAATGTCTTAGAGAGAGAGAGCGCACTACTAGCCTTTTGCTCCTTTCCTTTCCTTATACAGGTAGTCCACAACTGAGCCCCAAATTTTGGATGCTGAGTGAGTTTTGTCTGATTTTATGACCTTTCTTGCCACAGCTGTTAAGTGAATCAATCCAGTTGTTAAGCTAGCAACATGGTTGTTAAGTGGATCTGGCTTCCCCAGTGACTTTGCTTGCTAGAACGTCACAAAAGGTGACACCCCCACCCCCACCCAGGGACACTGAAACTATCATAATGAGTCACTTACCAAGCATCCATATTTTGCTCACATGACCCGGGTGGTGGTGCAATGGTCATTAAGTGTGAAAAACGGTCATAAGGCACTTTTTTTTCAGAGCTGTCATAACTTCGACAGTCACTAAATGAACTGCTGAGGGCTACCTGTATCTAGCAGAGGCAAATTAAAATAGGACAAGTTAGGGCAGCTCTCTTCTCTTCTGACCTAAAATCAGAAGAAATCTGGTTAGCCCACTTCAAAAGGGCTTGTGACTTTTCATAACATTTGTTAGCTGGGAAAGGGACTATCACAATTCTGTTTTTCGGTGGCCACAGACTGACACAGCTGATATCCCGTAATAAGAAACTTCTCTTGGCCTAGTTAAGTATCACAAAGGAACCGGAGACCTTCTGTTCAAGAAAGATCTGATTATATCTTCCCAAGCCAATGAATCTGAAAACATTACTCTCATTTTACCTCAGGGTACTGTTCCAGAAGATTTAGTTCTCGAGATTGGGAGAGTAGGAGGGGATTTCTTTAAGAAATCATCTAGATGATGAATCCGAAATCCACAATTATTTCTGGAAGGTGTTTTCAGCTTAACCCCCAATTTCTTGAGGATCATGAAACAGCAACTACTACTATTAGTTCTTCGTTTTGGTTCATGTTTTAATTCAGGAGGGGGACAATATTTTTGTAACTAGCGACTTCATTAAAAAAAAAATGGCAGAAATTCAGCCACTATAAACCGGTACGGTATTCTGCATCATAGTGATGTTTGGGAGGCATAGGATTTTCCCACCCTGTTTTGCAGAAAGGGGCTTTGAAAATGAGGTACAGGTTGTCCTTTATTTACAACAGTTGATTAAGAGACCATATGACGTCACCACGGCACTGAAAAAAAGTGACTTATGACTGTTTTTCACACTTACGACCGTTGCAGGGTTACTTGATCAAAATTCAGGCACTTGGCAACTGACTCATATTTATGACGGTTGCGGCATCCCGGGGTTATGTGATCTCCTTGTTTTGCGACCTCGTGACAAGCAAAGTCAACGGGGAAGGCAGATTTACTGAACTACTGTGTTGCTTAACAACTGCAGCGATTCACTTAACAACTGAGGCAAGAAAGGTCATAAAAATGGGGCAAAACTCACTTAACCACCATCTCGCTTAGCAATGGAAATCTGGGGCTCAATTGCGGTTGTAAACTGAGAACTATCTGTAGTTTGTTTAAGAGTTAACTCACCTATTATCTTTTATCTCCCACTGCATGCCGGTGCTACGTTTTGCCAAAATATTTCAGTATCACAATCTTGGAAGCCTCCAGATGGCAATTTTTTTAAAAAAATTATTATTATTTTAAAAAGAAGGTACCAGCAAGTATGCATCTGGATTGCAGATTGCCACTCCTGTCTGAGCTACAAATGTTTAGTCTACAAAATCTGAGTGCATGAAGATACTTGTTTGGTGGAGCGCTAATGGTTTGTGAATGGTTGCTACTTATCAGTTTTAACCATCTGCTTGGATAGGGATTAAAATAAGAGGATTTTGCACAGAACCCAACCAAGAACTCCTTTCCCAAATCACCGAATTTACCAGAGGGACATAAAACAGAGGGTCCCAATTGTCTTCTCATACCAATTAATCACGATCTTGAACAGAACGGCAGGAACGTGTTTCCGTTTGCTCATCGGTGTTGCTAGAACATCACCATTTAATACCTAGCTAATTGTAACTGCTCCAAGACACTACTTAATGAGTTTCTACAAAATATCGAGAGTTTCGGCTACATGAATTCAATGTACATGGCTACTTTCAAAAGGGGGCATTTTCACATCACATTTGCAAGTCCACCGAGGTGATCTAAGTGAAGGGAAACGAACATCCCCTCTCTTAGGAGAGCCTTACATTGCAATACATTGCAGGGAATTCTCACATTCGAAGTAAGAATGGAACTGGGTCCTGTTCTGGGACCTCTGTTGCATTTCTACTTTAGAAGGGAATATTTGTAGCTCAAGGTTGAACTCTAGAGATAAACAACATCTACATGCCATTCCCAAAAGACTAAAAAGGAAACAAAAAGATCAAAACACCTCCTCACCAGTAATCAACACCCAAATAGGCAGAGATTAACACCAAGATTAACACCAGAGATCAACGATCAAGCTATAAACAACACCTCAAATCAAAGAACTACCAACAATCAAACAGTAAACAACAGTCTAATCATGGAATCACTAAGATCACTCCCACCAACACTGACTGGGCAAGCCACTTATATATAAACAGAGCGCAAACCCCACTCTCTTCTAGCACTGATGATGTTACCTAGTTGGGTAATGAAATGTAAGAAAATCACCAAGCTCAGAGAACACCAAGGATTGCACATTTCTACTTTATTCTTGGGGGGTGAGGGATGTTTTTGACATGTTTTTTCTGTTGTTTTTTAATCTTCAGTTTTTGAACGGAAGATAAAACCTGATATATATAGGTATCCTCCCCCCGCATTTCCCATGTGGGTTTATACAGCAGCTTTCGATTCTTAGATGATTTGCAAACGCTGGTCCAACCGAGAGCAGGTATTTTTATCCCCTTTCAGCACAGATTCAGTCAGCTGGGTTTCCATTCTTTTCTAAGCAGCTCTGTGAAAGGCAACTGAGTGGATGGGATTCTCCCAGTTTCCCAAAGATGTGTGTAGAAATGGACACAGGTTACAAACTTGGGGAGGGACAATCTGTTTGTTTTGCGCCTGCCTTCTAAACCTTGGGAAATCTTTTCTAGGACTGAAAGAAATGCCAGCCATATTTTCCCCCCCTCTGCTTTGTTCCCGATGTTCTTAAAAACTGCCTTGCTGGGTGAGAAGGCGGCTTGAATAGATTCTTCAACTTTCCACCCTTTTTAAACCTGGATTCTAAGGAAGGCGGTTCCTTACTACGGATTTGAGATAGGCCATATAACAGACAGAAACCCAAATCCGCAGTCGACGTTTTCTTAATGATGCCCTTCTTCTGCCGTCTGCCGAAAATGCCACCACTAATGAGATAATATCAGTCTGCTTGGGAGCAGGCTGACAGTAGGCTTTTAAAACAGCCCAGCTTCGACAGCGAGGAGCCCTTCTAATGTTTTGCGGCTGTGGCTGGTCAATGACATGGTAGAAATGGCCTTATCTCCCAAGGGGGGGGACGGGACCGTCACTGCCAAAACCACGGGTCCTAGCAGGAGAGAAAAAGCAGCCTATGATGTGTGACTGGAGCAAACGATAAAACTATAAACCTATAACCCTGCAAATGACTATATTTTTTTTGTTTTAATCGCAATAGTACGTGCGCTAACAACCGCTTTAAGCTCAGTGTAAATCGTTTTAAACTCGACTGTAAAAAATAAAATAAAATATGATTTCTGTAATAGAGTTGTCGAAGTCTGGAATGCCCTACCTGATTCAGTTGTTTCAGCTACAAATTTTCACCGTTTCAGTCACAAATTGACTTCCGTGGACCTTACATCACACTTAAGTGGTTAGTAGAGAGGGGCGTGCATAAGTGCGCTAAGGTGTATATCGTCCCTGTCATTGTATTTTTATTATTTATTCTTGTTCTTGTGCTTATAAGTCGTGGACTAGCTGTATTTACCTATTTACGGCTGTTCTACAAACAATGTAATCAGAATTTCAAGATGGTTCGGTATTTATTTTGGAACAAACTTAGATACAACAAACATGTGCCTGATTATTATTATTTTTTTGTAAATTAACTTTTACCAGCTGAACCGATTCGTACTCAAGATCGGGACTCTTCTTGCCGGTTCCTTGATTAGGCTGTTGTTTACTGTTTGATTGTTTGTGTGAGTTGGTAGTTCTTTGATTGGTGCGTTGTTTATGGCTTGCTTGTTGGCCTAGTGTTAATCTTCGTGCTATTCTCTGTTAGTCCTGCTGGCTTGTTGTATTCTCAAATGCTCAATTTAACTGCACTTATCCATTCATTGAAAGCATGCGACAATCTGTAGAGCAAGACCTACAGAGTCATTTCAAAACGAGATGGGTGGCCAATAAATGTAATAAATGAATTTTCCAATTTTCCCAGTCACTAGGGGTTGAAACAGCAATCTACATCTATCACTTGCCTCCAGAGTTGTGGGTTTCCAACACAAGGTTTTTAAGAAAAGAATGGACAACTGTTTGTCTGAAATGGTATGAGCAGGGGGTTGGACTAGAAGACCTCCAAGGTCCTTTCCAACTCTGTTATTCTAGTCTAGTCTAGTCTACTCTAGTCTATTTCAACTCTACTCTGCCCTACCCTACCCTACCCTACCCTATTCTATTCTATTCTATTCTATTCTATTCTATTCTATTCTATTCTATTCTATTCTATTCTATGCAGGCCCACACATTTCTAAGGTCTTCTATAACTGAATTTTTCTTGATCTGTTCCAAGCTTCTTCTTTTCCATCCACTTTCCATCCATTTCCCATCCATTCTATTGGAAGAGTAATCTATTCTTTAATATTGTTTCGTAGAAGATTCAGACTTCTCTTCCTGAAATTGTTCTGGTTTGACTTTTAATTCTTCCATTTCTTTCCTTCCAGGAGCATTTTTTCCTCAAGAATTCTTCTTCAAACTATCTGAACATTCCGAAGCTTTCATTGTCTTTCTGCTTACTCATAAAGTCACCTAGCCTCCAACAGAAACAATAAAGCCAATTATGCTTTTACATTCATTCCTTTGCCATGTGTACCCACAAATAGACTTATTTAAAACACATATTTGAAGCAAATATTTTCCAAGGAGGATCCATTTTTATTCTCCAAATGGCCCAATCACTCTATTCTATTCTCTTATCTCATTTCCACCCATCTGCTCATATCACCTAATTGAAATTAGATAGTTATACAAAATGGTTCTGCCAGGGAAAACCTCAACTGAACAATTGAAAACAGTCTCCAATTTGGTGCTGGGGTCACATGATATGCTGGCTCAGTGCTTCAGAAAGAGCAACGGCTTTAAGGCTCTTCCTTTCTTAACTAGCTACAATGGGCTATATCATGCTCTCTTATGCAGCTACAACAATTGAGATACCCCAATTCTTTATTTCTAATGTACATTTTAGCCTGCCCACTTGTTCATTCATTCATTCATTCATTCATTCATTCATTCATTCATTCATTCATTCAACTTCACCTTCACTTCCCTGTCTTCATCAACATCAGTCCATCTTCATTCAGATTTATCATTATTCCAGTTTCTCTTCATTTCATAGATACACATCACTATTTTTCTTTCTTTTCTTTCAGTCATTACTTCAAGCTCTTTATCACTTACTCTTCTTCGGTTACAAATCAGTCTTACCATGGTTGTCACCAGATGGGTCCATAGATATTGACTGCAGCTGCTCATGATGACTCCGATCAACTGAAGTTTTCACACAATGCTTTTTAGAAAGACAGAAAAAGAGTAGACCAGGTTACTAAGCTTAGTTTTACTTATGTCATGCGCAGCATTCTCTGAAAATGGCAATGAGGAAATATAAGTGTGTTTTGGTGTTTTGGAAGCAGCGTGCCATAAACATGGTCAAACCACCACTTTACCCTAGCATGTACATGCTATTCTATACAAACTAGGATCCCTAATCTAGAGACTACCTTACAAACCAACATATACCCCCCCAAACAACAACAACAACAACAACCCATCAGTTAGGAGCTATGTGCCATGAACTGACCCACACTCAGGACATTCAGAATTTACAATAGTGGCCATCCTGACTGAACTGGAACTCATGTAGCTGGGGAGCACACAAGATTGGAGAAGACGGTTCTATTTGTTTTCCCCTTCAGTTTTGTAAAAATGGTCTGAGCAATTCTTTGCATCATATTGTGAGGTCTGTGAAGCCAAGCTTGAAGATTTTATTGGTCCGAGTACCATATGTTCCTTTTAAGACTTTTAAAAGTATCGCTAAATGTCTTTGGAGATTCTCAATCATCCAGGTCATGGTTTTCCCAAAGGTGTTTTTTGAAGAGGCAACTGGACTTTCTTGTTTTGCTTTTGAAGACGTTTCGCTTCTCATCCAAGAAGCTTCTGGGATGAGAAGCGAAATGTCTTCAAAGAAAAACCAGAAAGTCCGGTTGCCTCTTCAAAAAGCAACTTTAGGATATTTTTAAAAGTAGTTTCTTTCCTTACTCTTTGTTACCAATTGAATATCAAAACGTCCTGTATGTTACCCTGCAATGATTAATTAGGAAGAAGAATCTTCATTGGAGTATTCCAAGGTGGTTAAAAATACTCTATTTGGACAATTGTTTGGAAGAGAGAAGGCAGACTTCAAGGAGAGGCCCATAGATTGAAATTTCCTTCCCAGTACCAAAAGTCTTGCAGAAGGCCCACCATTAGAACACTTTCCATGACAGAAATGCGTTGTTACCTTCTCAGTGCAGAGACTTAAGGAGACAGCTGCATAGAACAATTAATTATTGTACTCTTCTCTCTGGGCCTAGAGCCAGAAGATCATTTTGAAACTCTTGTGCCTGAAACTAGTTAGGCATTGGAGCAACCAAGTAGAACCAAGTCTTCAGAGAGCCTTGAAAAAGCATATAAAATTAACAAAGAAACCAAGAATGAGGAAGAAATGCACATGAATATACATAACACATTTGAGCCCAAGGAAAGGAGAAGATTTAACTACAATTATTTTTTAAAAAAATGAAGAACAAACTTTCTCTGTTGTAAGAAATATAGTACTTTTTGTTTATTGACTTTCGTGGAGTCTTCCCACTCTACAGAAGCACTGGAGTGTATGTCCCAGTGGCAAAGATGATATGATTTAAGAATTCTGGGCATTTATCATTCAACATAAATGGAGGAGTTCAGATTCAGGAAAACAGATAGTAGCAAATGTGGAGTGTTTGGGGTATGTAACTTTTCTGGGGCTGAGAGATTTGAGGGATCACATTTTAAAAGATGGGCAGGATGTGACAAAAAGGCAAATTTTTAATTTATACTTAGATTTAACTTGATTAAATGTGTTTCATGTAGCTGACAAAAATCAAGGAGCTCCGATAAAGAAGCACTATGGAGTATTCTATCAGTCGTATTGCTATTGCTAAAGACTCCTTCAAGTCAGAATCAACTCCTGGTGATTGTATAATTATAGCCATATAGTTCTCTTGGCAATATTGTGGAAGTTGTTTCCATTGACTTTTTCCAGAATTACTGTAATCACCTTGTTTCCTGGTACTCTCCCATTCAAGTACAGTACTACGCAATTCCAACTCTGCTCAGTTTTTGGGATCAGCATGGAGAACAGATAAGCCAAGATGGCCTTGTTGAACTTTAATAGAAGTATTCCCCTAGCTGTTGTATTTTTCTGCTTTTTTTGGTACCTTCAAGCTAGCTTTTTGACTCTCTGAGAGAGTCACTGGCAAGTCACTGACAAGATTTTTTGAAATGACTGGCCCCCAAATCATCCAGCTAGCTTTGTACCTAAGCTACTGTAGAACTCACAGTTGATGCCTTAACCACTACACCCAACTGGCTGTCCTTTCTGTCTTAGTAAAGAAATAAATTCAAAAATGGCCCCATCTAAAGCTTTCTGGAGCTTTTTAAGACCTCCGGGGACAGAGTTTGTGAATCCTGCTATAAATTATAAGCTTGCCACATCTTCCTGCTATTTTGTTTATGAGCCGTGTGTATTTTAGGAATGTAGTCAAATTCAAATGAAGGAAAGAATGCCGAAGCAACTTTTCTGCCTTTGCAGCTGCTGCCGTGTTGACAGCACTGGGGAAGGGAACACCATGGAACATATTCAGCCAGGCAGATGATTTATAGGGAGGCCAAACCTGTATTCTGTTTTTGAAGTTTATCTGGTTGGTGCAATGTTTTTTGCAGGACTGAGGCGGCAAGGATATTTTTATGCTCTGAATCTGAGTGCAGCAAATGGAAGAGTAGCTAAATGAGCTTACTAGCAATGGTACACTACCTCGAACATGTTTTCTGAATTCATAACCTGTGACTGCCCTGAAGGGACTTATTAAAATTCAGAGCATGCTGATCCACAACTGTTTGATTTCAAATACAAAATTAGAGAACGGACTTTGATTTAGAGCGGGGCAGGGAAGCTCACTTCATCAAAATGCAGATCACTCTAAAAATGAATTCAATTATCCAATGTCCAGCACAACAATAGATTTGTGTGGAAATCAAGCCCTAACTCTGGAGAGCAAATAAGAAATCCTCTCATCAGACAGGCTTGGTGTTCTAAAGGAATTTTGTTCTAACGAAAAATATGGAGATCATTGAAATAAGCATGGAGAAGAAAACAAGAACAAACCTATGTGGATACTCTCAGTCCTTAATGCAGGTAGTCTCGACTTACAAAGTTCATTTAGTGACTGTTCAAAGTTACAACAGCACTAAAAAAAAAGACTTATGACCATTTTTCACACTTACAACCTTTGCAGCATCCCCATGGTCATGTCACGTGATCAGAATTCAGGTATTTGGTGAATGGCTCATATTTATGACAGAAGCACTGCCCCTGGGTCAGGTGAATGGCTCATATTTATGACAGAAGCACTGCCCCTGGGTCATGTGATCCTCTTTTGCGACCTTCTGACAAGCAGAGTCAATGGGGAAGCCAGATTCAATTAACATCCGTGTCACTAACTTGCAACTGGAGTGATTCACTTAACAACTGTGGCAAGAAAGGTTGTTGAACAGGGCTAAATTCACTTAACAAATGTCTCAGCAACAGAAATTTTGGGCTCAATTTTGGTCATTAAAGCGAGGACTACCTGTAATACTCCTACCATGTATGGAGAGAACCTACTGTAATCCAAAATGAAACATTTCATAACTATAATATGAGGATTGCTACACATTGCTACACATGTCTGCTGTTGGTTAGGGCTGTAACAATAAACAGTGGAGTCAGCTTCTTTGTACTAAATCACAATATTGGTTGATTTCATTTGAATATGATTAAATAAACCTTTGCACACATTTGATAAGCTGGAATCATTTGAGAAGCCAAGAATCTTTTCTTGTCTGGGGTCTATTTTTTGCATTTCATTTTTTTTGGTGCTCAAATGCAAGGCATGAGTACCTGCCTTCATGTTTTGAGTATTATTTTTTTTAAATCATACCACCATCAACCTTTAACCAGAGGAGCTAAACTGGTGCATCTGCAGAGTGTATGAGAAGGAGCCTTTTTAATAAATGCATTTCCGTGTTAAGCTCCATTGATTCAGTTATAGTATGATCAGATGCTCATATGATAGGATTGCTAATTAAACAAAGAAGCAAACAAGGGAAAAGAAACCATCAAAGTTGATTCCTCCTTTAGAGTGCTGGGCCACAAACAGACTCACTAGGGCTGTGCAAGGAATTCAAATGAAGCATGTTGCAGGAAGGTAAGCAAAAAACAGTGATATCTTTAGCAAGGCTCTTACTAGGGGTCGTCCTTGAATTACAACCGTTCATTTAGTGACTATTCAAAATTACAACGGCACTGAAAAAAGTGAGCAGTGACTGTTTTCCACACTTAAGACCATTGTGCCATCCCCATGGTCACGTGATCCGAATTTGGATGCTTGGAAACTGACTCACATTTATGACGGTTGCAGTGTCCCAGGGTGATGTGATCATCTTTTGCGACCTTCTGATAAGAAAAGACAATGGGGAAGCCAGATTCACTTAATAAACGTGCTACTAACTTAGCAAATGCAACGATTCACTTAACAATTTTGGCAAGAAAGGCCCTAAAATGGGACAAAACTCACTTCACAAATGCCTCACTTAGCAATGGAAATTTTGGGCTCAATTGTGGTCACAAGTTGAAGATGACTTGTACTGCTTGGAAAGCTGCTTCCTACAGTCCTCAAATACATTCCAGGTAGTTTTATTTGAAATGACTAAAAAACTCTTGCATACCTTTGGATAGTTACAACCATTTGAAAAACCCACGTACAACAAAGGCCAGCATAAACACGAATGTGAAAGTGAAGGGAGAAAGAAACAACATTTGAAGCAGTCATGCAAGTCATCTTGCTAAAGACAACCACGAAAGAAGAGTCTTGTTAGCAGTCCTGTCTGCATTCCTGTGTACTGCAAAGCAGTTGTTTTCAAACATAAGCACCTTTTTTGTGTGTTTTGTGCTTGCAGAGCCCTAGTGTTCACTGCTCCTATAGTCCATTGGTTATTTTTCGGAAGGTGCTGGCTGCATTAATAGTAAGTACATGAACATGACTTTCTAGATGTTTATACTACATATTGTAGAAATTATAAAAATTCTAAGACAAACATCAGGACTGCATGAGCTAAATAATTTTGCAGGATCCAAACTGAATTGTTCCCCAGGACCAAAGGTTTATTCTTCCAAGCTTTTGGGCTCATGTGGAGTGCATCTTCTCCAGAAGAGACAGAAGTTCTGGAGAGACATTCTGGAGAGAGAGAGAGAGAGAGAGAGAGAGAGAGAGAGAGAGAGAGAGAGAGAGAGAGAGAGAGAGAGAGAGAG
>JANHFL010001095.1:215303-226323 GCA_032468155.1 Oxyrhabdium leporinum
GTGGCCAGCTTGACATCGCTCGCATGAGGGGGCGCCTGTGGGGGCTCAGCGGGGTTGGGGAGGAAATCCAGGGTATCTGGCAGGTGGGGTGGTGGGCGGGAGGCTCGTCCCGTGGAATGAGGTGAGGTAAGGCAGGGGTGGGGCATCTGCTGCCAGAAACCATTGACCAACGCGCGTTTGCCGTCTTTTGTGTGTGTGGCCTGATGGTTTCCGGCAGGAGCCACAGCCTGTCAGTTGGCGCACTCTGTGGCTCTGGAGCCCACTGCCACCACCAGGCTGGCTATCCAAGTAGCAGGCACGGCGGCAGCATCAGCAGGAGGAGGAGCCGGATGGGAGGCATGTGATGTGGACTGCTGGATGTGGTTATTCTGTCCCACTTGCTTGCAGTTAGAGTAGCTCAGCGCTGGTCATCTTCTCCTTGGTCCCCTCGCGGGTCTTGCCCTTGGCCTGTGCACTGAACATTCCCCTTGCGCACCTGATGCACCTTGACCTCACTGCAGGCTGGTGCTGCTGCCACTGCTCAGCAGACCTGCCTAACCCGAAGGAGGCAATGTGGCCAGTTAGAAAGGCCGAGTAGAGATGGTAGAGCATGCCCAGGCCCAGCAGACAAAAGAGTGGGGAAAGCCAGATCCCATCACTATCATGGCCGCCCAGCCCCAGCAGAGACGGGGGGGAGGTATGCGATCCTGGCTTGACCTGGGCAGCCATGGCATCGATGCGATCTGGCTTTCCCCACTCATGGTGGGTGTCTTTTACCTGCTGGGCCTGGGCATGCTCTACCATCTCTACTCGGCCTTTCTAGCTGGCTGCTTCTCCTCTTTGGGCTGAGCGGGCCTGGTGCTCTGGGCGGTGATGGCAGCAACCTAATGTACCTCCATGAGCTGCTGTCAGCCTCGGTGGTGGCAATGGCCCACATCGGTGCCAAAGTCCATTGACTACATGAGGGGAACGCACTCCATGTGTGAGCCAAGGGCAAGACCCATGAGGGGCTAAGGAGAAGATGACCAGCAGCAATCTGCTCTTTAACCACAAGCAAAACAGACAGTGGGACGGAGTAAGCACGTCCAGCGATCTGCATCACATGCCTCCCCCTGCTACTGATGCTGCCGCCGTGCCTGCAACCTGGTGGCGGCCATCCAGGCCGGACCACGGACAGCCTTAGATCCCTGGCCCCTGGGCATTCACATAGGAGGTGGCAAGCGCGTGATGGTTGGCATCCTGGGTGAAGGGGAAGCACTCAGAACGCAGTCCCCAAGGATGCCAGGCCAGAGCGCTCACCCAAGGTCCTTCGCTGTTTCTCAGCTGGCCCCTTGGGTGAGATCTAAACACTTTGCGTGCCAGATCTGGCCTGGGGGCCTTGAGTTTGACACCCTTGGTCTATATTAACAAAGTAGAGTTCCAGTATCTCTTATAAACTCTGTTTCCTGACCTGTCTATCTTGAAGGGGTAGAACATACTATTAAAGAAAACAAGGCACAAGGTGTTCAAAATTCTATTAGAAATGTACAAACATGGAAGAAAACACACGTTTGTTGCATGTTTGAATAACAACAAAATGGATTAGTACGTAATTGGAGAATGTATTCAGTTGAGCTTCCGACATGTAACGGCAGATTAGATTTATTGTTCACCAAAATGGCATTTGAAAATCTTAAAAATGGAAAACATGTAAATTGTGCTACCAGGTCTCAATTCACCATAATTTGACTACCAGACTTGGGGACAGGGCATATGTGGAAAGGGAACTATTATCTTTATGCTTTCTACTTTATCTTTCAGAAACAACTAGCTTACCACATTTGAAAGAGAATGCTTTGTATAAAAACCAGATACCAAATACAAATACATGTCAGAAAATATGACTGACTTTGTTCCCATGTTACCACAGACTTTATAGCAAATTCAGTTTCGGCTTTATGTACTATAGGCTATTTCCTTGCTTTGTTTTAACTACAGGGAATTTTTCTATGGCTATTTTGTCAAAATATGTCTTAATAGTAAAACCCATGCTTATATCTGTATTTTAAGTGCTTTGTATGCCTGTACATAAAGGTGTGTGGCAACTACAATTCATGAAAATAAGATTAGCATTTGCAAACCTATTTTTCAAATGAAAATCTCTAACTAAAACATTTTTTCTTCAGATAAGTACTTACCTTGTATTTTCCTTTGATAATGCCTTCAAACAATCTTTCTTTTGTACCATAAAAAGGTAAACAACCGCTAAGCAGAATAAAAAGAATAACTCCACAGCCCCACACATCTACAGGCTTTCCATAAGGCTCTCTTTTTACTACTTCTGGAGCCATAAAATGAGGAGTTCCTACACGTCCTAAAATAAAATTAAAAATGTATTGTTTTTAAAGATGGCAGAGGAATATAAATCAAAATTTTACATTGCATTTATTTTATCATATTTTATTGATTTAGTTATGTGATTTATCTGCCAACTCTGTACTAGAAGGCCTCTAGATAGTGTACAGATACTAACAATTATATAGCAACACAAGATCCAATAGCAGTATACTCATGGTTGCACAATGATCAATCAATCACCAAAGCCAGAGCAGCCAGCTTCTGGAAGGCTTTGAGAACAGAACCATCTTCATTTTGGAGGACTGTATGCACTGTACATTTGAGACATCAGTGCCCAAATATTATTTCTTAATTCCTCTCTTATAGTAATAATAGTGACTGGAGACTACACCCACCTGCTATTTCAGAGTCCCACATCTGGGCTACGAGGCAATTTTTAGGGTGAGAGGTCCTAACCTTTCCTTCTAGATGATGCAATTTCCTCTCAAAAATTCTTCTCCTGTGCTGATACTGAAACAATTTTAAATTGTTTCACTAATTTATATGCATATATGTAAAACAGAAAAATAGATTGCACACATGTGTGAAGAAAAAGAAAGCATATTGTGACCATATGTCTTTGGTAGTTTGTGACTAAGCTATGTAATCCTGGCATGCAAGCCTGGAATCAATTCAGTGTAGAGATCAAAATACCAGGAACTAACATTCTTTACCCATTGAAGCTTTAGGATCAGTTTCAAAAGTAGCCCTATCTTTAATAGTGCAAATGGAGAATTACTCCTCCCAGGAAAGTCCACTGCATCATAGAAATCACAGATGTGCAAAATATTTTTTAATAAAAAAAGCTTTCTGTGTTGAACACCCTATTTCAACCTTGAAGTGACTGTTTGATCTTCCCTGAACTGTCCAAGCCAGAATTGTCCTATTTCAAGCTTAGTTCTTCAGAGAAGTTCTGCTGGAGTTGAGAGCCCATTTTAAATTTGAAATAACCATTTCCAAAATAGCTATATCTACTTTGAAGCTTCACACATTTAATAGTTACACACACACATACATTGTATTCAGAAAGTATTCAGATCCCCTTCACTTTTGTCAATTTTGTTATGCTGCAGCCTAATTCTACAGTTGTTGAATTTTTTTTCTCATTGATTTACACTACATACCCCATATTCCATATTGACAAAGTAAAAACAAAAGTTTAGAAATGTCTGTAAATTTATAAAAAAGTAAAAACTGAAATATCACATTGGTGTACATATTCAGACCCTTTCATTTTTCTCTGGTATCCCCCATTTCTCTTGACTGTTGCTGACATTTTTCCACACCTTAATTGGAGCTCATCTGTGGTAAATTAAATTGATTGGACATGATTTAGAAAGGCATACACCTTTCTAAAGATCTCACAGTGACAAGGCATACTGTAGCAGAGCAAAAGCCATGAGGTCAAAGGAACTGCCTGCAGAGCTCAAAGACAGGATTATTGCAAGGCACAGATCTGGGGAAGGCTACAATAAAATTTCTGTTGCACTAAAGGTTCCTAAGGGCACAGGCCTCCATAATTCTTGAATGGAAGAAATTTGGCACAACCAGGACTCTTCCAAGAGCTGGTTGCCCGGTCAAATTGAACCATCAGTGGAGATGGGCCTTAGTAAGAGAGATGACCAAGAACCCGATGGTCACTCTGACTGAGCTCAAGAGATACCGTGTGGAGATGGGACAGAATTCCTGAGGGACAACCATCACTGCAGCCCTCCACTGATCTGGACTTTATGGCAGAGTGGCTAGATGGATGCCTCTCCTTAGTGAAAAACACATGAAAGCCCACTTGGAGTTTACAAAAAAGCACCTGAAGGACTTTCAGACTATGTAGAATAAGATTCTCTGATCTGATGAAACCAAGATTGATTTGTTTAGCCTCAATTCTAAATATTATTTCTGGAGGAAACCAGGCTCACCACCTGTACAATGTCATCCCAACAATGAAATGTGGTGATGGCAGCATCATGCTGTGAGAGTATTTTTAAGCAGCAGGAACTGGGAGACTGGTCAGGGTTGAGGGAAAGCTGAATGGAGCTAAGTACAGGGATATCCTCAATGAAAACCTGTTCCACAGCACTCAGGATCTCAGACCGGGCTGAAGATTCACTTTCCAACTTGATAACAATCCTAAGCACCCAGCCAAGACAACAAAGGAGTGGCTTCAATTCACTCTAGGACATTCAATTCTGTGAATGTCCTAGAGTGGCCCAGCCAGAACCCTGAGTAAGCCCTATTGAACATCTCTGGAGGGATCTGAAAATGGTTGTCCATCGACAGTCACTATCAAACCTGACTGAACTTGAGAGGATTTCAAGGAAGAATGGCAGAAAATCCTCCAATCCAGATGTGCAAAACTTGTCGCGTCATATCCAAAAAGACTCGAGGCTGTAATTGCTGCCAAAGGTGCTTCAACAAAGTACTAAGTGAAGGGTCTGAATATTTATGCCAATATATTTCAGTTTTTCTTTTTAATACATTTGCAGACATTTCTAAAATTCTGTTTTCACTTTGTCATTATGGAATACGGAGTGTAGATTAATGAAAAATTTTCAACAATTGTAGAATCAGACTGCAGCATAAAAAATTGACAAAAGTGAATGGGATCTAAATACTTTCTGAATGCACCGTACATGTATGCACACATTAAATTCTTCAAAAGCATAATTCCTGAGTTAAGAGGAGCTAATTTGTATGTGAAACACTGGTTTTGTTCATTCTCAAAAAGGAAGTCCCCAAAGTTGATGTGTTTTGCTTAATTAGGCTAGAATAGACAGTAGAGCAAATACTTCAATTAAAGAAACTCACATTTAAACAAAATATAAAATATATTTAATAAATTAATATATTATTTTATTTTCTATTTATTTTTCATTCTTAAGCATGGTTTACTTTGCAAATTTTCGATGACTGTTACTTAATTATCACTTGCAGAATATTCAGGTTGTACAACTAGACTGTTCTCTGTTTCATTTTTTATAAACAAGCTATTTTCTTATATTGTTATAAATTAATCCTTGGTAAATTTCACCCAAACTAAGAAAAATGTTTACTGAACATGATATGAAATAGTCATTACTTACCTCCGGCAACAAGTCCTGATTCTCCTAATTGAATAGCAACACCAAAACCACCAAGTTTTACAGGTGCTGAATTTTCCTTTGAAGCAAGTAGTACACAGTGTGGCTGAAATGATAAAATCACCGTGATGATTGAAAATCATCAATTTATTATGGCACCAGAATATATATATATATGTACAATAGTCATTGATAGGAGACAGGGTGTATCATACATAGTTAAAATAGGCTCTTCAAGTCAGATGGCACTCAATGTCCTAGTGAGGAATCTAAAACAAATTTGGAGTGCAAATGATATTTAGAATTTGGCTAGATTTAAAGCCTTTGCAATAACCAGTTTCTTACTACCAAGGAGGAAAAAAATCCAAAGCTGCAAAGAAGTCAAAATTACAGTGGTAACATGGAATATGAAAAACATGATTACGGGAAAGCTGTGAATAATGAAACAGGCAGTAAACGATAACACGAAATTACAACTTGATATTTTAGGCATCAATAAAATGAGATGGCCTGGGATTGGACACTTTCAGTCATAAGATCATACTATTTATTACTCAGGATATGAAAAACAAATTAATTAATTGCAAATAACAAATTAAACATTTGTTAACAAATTAATTTGTTAATTAATTGTTAAGAGTGGTGTTGTTATACATAAGAAGGGTAGAGAAAGAACAGTATGCAATCAGTGATTCCATAGTATCATTTAGCCTTCATGTACAATCCTTTAATATGACAATCATGAAGTTTATGCTCCAATCATCAATGAAGAAGAGGCTGAGGAGTTTTATGATCAAGTCCAATTTGAAACCAAAAGAACATGCAAGCAAGATACTTTTGGCTGGAGAGTGGAATGCAGAAATAGGAAATTTTGAGAAAAATGTAGTCTGATTGCATGGATTAGAAAACTGAACTAAAGCAGGACAGCAATTTATTAATTTCTGCCATTCCAATGATTTCTTCATAACCAACACTATCATAAAAAAACAACAACCCTAAAACAATGTTGCATACATAGAAATCACCAGATTAAGTACACAGAAATCAAACTGGCCATATGATTGTTAAAAGGTGAAGAAGTTCAGTTATAGGATCAAAAACATAATAAAGTGCTGTTTGTGGAACAGATCGTGAACTGCTCATGTGCAAATTCCAAGTGAAGCTAATAAAGTAGAAAGTAACCAACTTGTTCAATATGAAAAAAAATACTCATTTTGATGGAGAACATCAGGAATCACTTTGAAGTTCTGAGCGGCACTGATTGGGAACCAGTTAGTGAAGTTCAGAAGTTCTATGAAACTTCTATGGAATGAAATCATAGAAGTTGTTAAGGATGAAGGAGGAGATTATCAAAGCCCAAAAAAACAGAAGAAAGCAAGCTGAGTGACAGAACAAATAGTGATATTGCCAAGAGAAAAGAAGCCAAAGCCAAGAGAAACAAAGATCTCAGGAAGGGAGAATTTCAAACAGCTATTAGAAGCAGTACAAGTAGACCTTACCTACTGACTGCCTTATTTAGTCACTGTTTGAAGTTACGGTGGTGGGGGAAAAAAAGTGCTTTGCAACCAATCCTTGCATTTACAACTACTGCAGCATCCACAGGTTACATGATCACCATTTGTGTGCTTCCCAAATGGCTTGCAAATTAATACAGGTAGAGTTAATGGAGAATATGGAACTAAAATTGCAAGTTGTTGTCATATGATGTTTTGCTTAACAACTGAAGTGATGTCATAAATCTGTTGCACTCACAGTTTTCAACTTAATGACTGTGATGCTTAGCCACAAATTGTCTATGTGGTCCCAATTGTGGTTGCTAAGGAAAGACTACACGTATTACTAATCTGTAAAGGTATCAGAGGTGGAAACAGTTACAGAAAACAAGGAATATTTCAAAAGATTTTGAAACTCAGGAAGAGGTTACATCCTCAATATACTTAAAGGATGCCAATGGACAAATAACAACTGATTCAAAGAGAAAAAAATGACGGAAGTAGTAAACTGAAATTCTTTGCAGCAGAGATGCCAATGTCCAAGATACTGTCAGCCTTGGGAGCCATATTTGTAGAAGGCCACTGCCGTTGCCACAATTAGTGCCTGGGAAAATGGGAGGGAGGGGGATATTCACACCAAGCTGGGGAGATGAGACACAACATTCTTTCCCAGAGAGTCAAGGACATGTCATCCTGCACCTGGAGGAGGAGTGGCAGAAGGAAGGACTTTGTTTGGGATGGAGTTGGATTGGGCCATGTGATCATTGATGGCGGCAGGCGAGTGGATCTTTGAATTTCTCTTGGGGAGGGAAAAACCTGGAACTTCAGATTCAGGTTTTTCCCAGATGTGCCAATATGACTTCTTCAATACATTTTTACTTGGATGAACTTTGTTTCTGAGTGCTGAATGGAAAGGGGGGTTTCATTGGAACACTGACACCAGGCCTTTTCTGTATCCAGCAAAATCCTCTCCCCTGGCAGCCAAATTTCTTCCATTCCACTATCCCTGAAATAATATCGAGATCTTTGCCTGTTTCTACCACTTAGTTCTTTATTCTATCAACCATTCTTTTTCTCTCTTTCTTTGGGCTCTCTATTGCTCAACATCTCTTTATTTTATTTTTTTGCCTGCAGGTTCCCTTGTTTTCCAGACTTATTCCCAGCTAAATCACATGCACATCCTTGAAAGTTCCTAATCTCTCACTAACCATCTCTCATTCTCCATAGATGCTAGATTGAAAATTAGTTTGGTTCCTGTGTCCCATCATATTAAGGAGCAAGTAAACCTGTTCTGTTGCAAACACACCTTGGTAGGTGTATATATACTTCCCCTTCCAAAACCTCCCAAAACCATGGTTGTTCCTAACAGTATATATTTTTGGGTAGTTTCTCAAATGTTGATAACTTTTCAAGGCACCGTATATTCTTTAAATGGCTAATGCTTGCAAAACACATCCTTTCTAGAATTTCCTTTGCCTATTGCACTTTAAAAAAGACCCATCCCTTTGCAACTGTATTGAGTCAGCCTCTCAAACTTGAGCAAATGCGGCTGTGTTGCTAATTTGTGCCCATGTGTTTTATTGCATGCGGTTCAGTGGGACCTTGAGCATAATTTTAGCACATCAGGAAGTTGGAGAGACTTATTGTACTAATAAAATAATATGCGGAAGATATGGCATATGTCATACCATCTCCCACTAGAGTCTTTTGCTTCAGATTGTGAAAATAAATACCCGGTGCTCATCCCTTATTTATAACCCAGGTTCTTTAGGTTCTTAATAATTAATTTTCACTAATGTAAACACCTTTTGAATTTATTTCGTAAATATGATGTATCTAATCTCTTTCCTACCACACTTTGGGAAATATACCTGGCACGTTAAAAAGAAAAAAGTGGTATAGGATACTAAGCCCGGTTAGGTGGGTGTACAGTCAAGCAATGAATGGAGGAGATCCTGCTCATTAGGCTTACAAGCATCCTCATCATTCTTTCAAAAGCTTATGTACTGCTGAAAGATATGCCCTCTCAATAAATTAGGTTAGGAGCCTCATGATTATGTTAACTGAATTATTATTTCACCTTCCAGTGTTGGACATGGGCTTCTTAACCTTTTAATCTTATAACAAACCACTGAGATCTACAAGGTTTGGAATTAATAACTGGCTCAAGCTTAGTTAAAAAAAAACAGAGCCCAACTAACTTTTAAATTGAACTAAGATTTCAACTTCAGCTTTCCTAGTTTTTTTTCTCGACAGATGCCCAGCCCAGTTCCTCTATGAGAGCCTTCCCCATCTTGCACCTAACCATGGCTTCGATGTTCCAGACAACTCATTTTTCCTGCCATGTTTTCTTGATTGCCTTCATCCATCTTTAGTCCATGCCAAAAGCAGCTTTGTCCTTGTGGTGTAGTGGTTGGAATGCAGTATTGCAGGCTGACTCTGCTCACAGCCAGGAGTTCGATCCTGATGGGGCTCAAGGTTGAGTCAGCCTTCCATTCTTCTGAGGTTGGTAAAATGAGGACCCAGATTGTTGAGGGTAACATGTTGACCTTGTAAACTGCCCAGGGGGTGCTTGTTGGTCTCTTTGAACTAGCACTGAAGAATGGTGAACAACTGAGTAAATATAGTACAACTGAGTAATTCCTCCATTCTGTAAGGTGTCTGTTTTAAAGCGCTCGTTTTTCTTCTTACAGTTATTTTCATAGTATCATAGGTGAGGTCTCCAAATGCTCACTTTGTCCGGTAAAAAGGCTAGGCCGATGGTAAATTCAGATGTTCACTCACATGTTTGGTTGCTTCCATGTTCAAGAACAGTTCTTACTGGACCCAACTTTCTGTCATTTATTTTCAAAGGGAAGCTTTATTCAAATTACGATCGCTTTTCTGTGAAGACAAAAATGTGGCCATCCAAAGTCAATGGAGCATTTTATTCTGCATTTCATTGATGCAGTATGATGTTCTTAGTTGCTTAATTGTTTAACTTCAGTGACATAATGATGGATCTGGGAAGATCCATCCATGATAAAAACATCATTATCTATGCAAAGCCAAAAACCAAGCAAGCAACAGCAACAAGCAAAACAACTGCTAGAAATGGCTTTAAAAAACACCCCAAAGCCTAAAGAAAATGTTGCATGAAATGTGAGCTCAGCTGGTGAATATTCCTACTTGTTTTCAACCATTTCCTTCTTCTATTAGAACCAAAATGCTGTCTCTTGGAAACACAATACAAAGAGCACAAAAAGACCAAGACGAGTCCAAAAGCTCGATGAGTAAACCTCTGGTCCCAGTGACCAACCCAGATTCAATCTTGAAAGAAGTGAGTTGTTTGATGCTCCAGAAAACCCCATCTTTCCTTCTTTCTCTACTTATGCTTTCTTATGTTGAAAGCTCAACCTGCAAAAAATATGCTTTGGATTCTAATAACTTTGCAGACAAATTCTAACTGAGCTTTATTCAAAATCAGTCAGGTCTACTACCAGTCAGATATTATCTGATCCATATTCTAGTTATGATAAAGCCCAATTGATCATTTCTAACCACTGAAGGGATTACTTGTCAAAGCATATTAGCTAAAACAGCAGTTAAATTTTAATATCTACATTAATCGGTGAGATAGACTGATAATTAGCTCCTAATGTAGAATCTTTACCAGGTTTGGTATAACTGTAACATATGCTTCATGAAACAAAGAAGAAAAATTCCATTTGCAAAGATTGCATTATATAATTGAATGGATTTTAGGAGCAAGAATACTAGTGCCTCTTTTATGTCATTCCACAAGAAAGCCATACAATCCTGGTACTTTACATTTACTTATATTTTTAAAAAGCTGCGAGGGTTCTGGAAACTCTGGAAAGAAAAAGAGATGCTGACTGTTGAATAATGGATTCTGAAATTGACTGAATTAGCAGAGAAGACGAAATTAACTGCTTTGATTAGATATAATGGACTAGACAGCTTTATAAGAGACTGGAAACTGATTGTGGACTTTCTATGTGCTAAATATACTAATAGATGGTTAATAGAGGGATTTGAAGATTAGTGTAATGTTTAGCTCAACCTGTTGATCTATCTATCTGTCTGTCTGTCTGT
>JANHFL010001095.1:232870-243817 GCA_032468155.1 Oxyrhabdium leporinum
TCTTTCTGCAATCTGCTGCCTCAGCCTGCCCTGCACTGAGAAATACTTTTGATCCTGGGAATCCATCTCCATTCAACGGGCAGGCATTTTCAGAGGCTGAAGTTCCCAGGGTGAGTGTGGAAAGCTCCGGGGGCCATGGGGGGGGGTGCGACCTAGCTAGGTCATGCGCGGCGCAAGCTGCGGATGCATTAGGCAAGCTCTGGATGCTGCAGGGGGGCGCAGGTAGCTAGGCCACGCATGGATGCCGCGCGTGGAGCAGCGCGATGCGAGCCGTGGACGCGTTAGGCAAGCTCCGGATGCTGCGGGGGGGCATGGGTAGCTAGGCCGCGCATGGATGCCACGCGCAGAGCAGTGCAACGCGAGCCGTGGACGCATTAGGCAAGCTCCGGACACCGCGCGAGGCGAGCGGTGGGCAGGGGCGGGGCCAGCCAGAGGTGATATTTGCTGGTTCTCCAAACCAATCAAAATTTTCCCTACTGGTTCGCCTGAACCGGTGTGAACCGGCTAGATTTCACCTCTGGACGGCAGAGAATGAGGTGGCTGGATAGAGTCACTGAAGCAGTTGGCATGAGCTTAAATGGACTCCGAGGGATGGTAGAGGACAGGAAGTCCATGGGGTCACGATGGGTCAGACACAACTTTGCAACTAACAACAACATCCTGTTTCCAGTCTCTTTTTGGAGACGTGACTTCACTGACTCTTCACCATCTCATGCCTATTGACTTTAGGGGCAGTAGGATGTTGTTAGAGAGCTGAGGGTTTATTCTGTCCCTTCTTTGTCAATCATTCTGTTTGCTTCTTGTCTAAGAAGGTGCTAATTTCGGGTCATTTCCTGAGCAATTTCTTTTGGACTCTCCCAATAGGATGAGTTGGCAAGTGCTAGACTTTGCCTATCATATAATGTATTTCTTATAAACAAACTTTTTTCTTTGATAGTTTCACTAATACACACACATATAATTTATAATATAATTATTCACTATAATTTATAATTTATATAATTTATAACATAAGAACAAGAAAAGAAGTAACAGATGGAAAGAGAAACAAAGAGAGAACTAACCTAGAACTAAGAAGGAATTTCCTGTCAGTGAGAACAATTAATCAGTGGAACAACTTGCCTCCAGAAGTTGTGGGTGCTCCATCATGGGAGGTTCCATCTCTGTTATTCTGTATTCTAATTTGCTTCACTAATAGTTGCTGAGTTCTTTAGCCTCCAGTTTCCCTGACAAACTTGCTCAGTGCTATGGTGGAGAAGGGATGTAACCTTAGCTCAAAAGATAATTCCAGTCTATACTAAAGTTGAATTCAGAATGCCTGAGAAAAAGGGCTTCAAAAAAGACCATGGCTTCATTGTAGGAATGGTGTTCAATCTTCTTTCTAGTATTTTATTTTAATTTCCCACTGTTATTATTTTTATAAACAACTCGGAAGTGGTGAGGTGAACATATCGAATATCCCTTCCTCCTCTTATTTTTCCTACAACAACCACCCTGGTAGGTCAGAGGGAGTGACTGGCCCAAAGTCACCCAGCCAATTTTTCATGCCTAAGGCAGGACTAGAACTCACAGACTTCTCATTTCTAGGCCAAAACCTTAACCACTAGACCAAACTGACTCTCCTTAAATTACATCCAAAAAATAGAAGTCTGAATGGGGTAGTGTTCCTGATTCCCTAATGAAATGGAGCTCCCTTTTCTGAATCATGCTCCAGAAGTGGAAATAAGTTGAAACAAGATACTCTTGACCTATCTGGGGTGGAGCAAGTGTGATTTTAATAGTCTTTGCAAAGCCATAATTATTGGCAATTTATATTTATTGTTGTAAAATTAATGTATTGTTTTATTTCAATTCAATTATATTTTTTGCAGTTGAAGACCAGTACAGATGTTAGTTTTATTTTTAATTACCATTTTAAAAATATTTTTAATTAACATATTTCTGTATTTTCAACTTGGAGCCACTTAAGGATCACTTAATTTGATTGAAGTGAGTAGATTACCAATTCCACAAAAACCAAGTTAATGGCATTTTAATGACCAACCATTCATATATATAGATACGAAACTTCACAACTCTCATACAATTTTACCATTCAGTGAATGCCTGTTTAAGAACTAGGGATAAAGCAATGTGTTCGATTCAAAAATTATAACAAATATCCATCAGTTCCAGTTACCCGTATGGTAATCTATATTTTGATAATGTTTGTAAGCCACCCAGAGTTGTCTCTAGATGAGATGAGCAGCACTCAAATCAAATCAAATCAAATCAAATCAAATCAAATCAAATCAAATCAAATCAAATCAAATCAAATCTGTTTCTTAGTCATATGGATTGGCTAGTGATAGAGCTTCATTAATTGAGAGCTGGGGACTATTTCAGACATGTGTATTAGGAGCAAGTAACTGGTGATCCTGTAGTAATTGAAAACCAGTATCATCAATTTTGAAGGATGTTGGGATTGTAATTCATCAATGTTCTGGTTAGCCATGTTCTTTATCTCTCCATCATCTTAGAGATTCTGTTCACAAGATTTCACCTTCCACCCAACATCCTGGGATTGGAAAATGTGAAGAGCTTCCACTTGCCTGAGGATATGTCCTCAGGACATTATCTATGTCTCGCCATCAGCCCACTGGTATGGAAATGTCATCTTCCATGTTACACTGGCACACAACATTTCATGCAGACAGGTTAGGCACACAGGAGAAGTGGTTTAAGATAGGCAGTTGGGGTCAACAATCTGTTTTGTTTTGCCAGGGCTCCTATTGTTCCGGCAGGGCTGCTTTCTATTTGGTTGCTGAGCTCTGCACGTCTTCTGTAAACCTCTGTGTGTTGTGAGAAAAAAACTAAAGCCCCTGGCTTCTTTATGCTTTGTTTTGTTTTAATGGGTAGCAATAGCAATAGCGCTTAGACTTATATACTTCACGGTGCCCTCAGTGCTCACAGTCCTCTCTAAGCAGTTTACAGAGTTAGCATATTGCCCCCAACAATCTGGATCCTCAGTTTACTGACCTCGGAAGGATAGAAGGCTGTGTCAACCTTGAGCCGGTGAGACTCAAACTGCCCAACTGCAGCCAGGAGAAGTAGCCTGCAGTACTGCATTCTAACCACTGTGCCACCACAGCTCAAGATTGGGTAGGTGGACCAACCAAAAGGATAGTCACCGTCATGTCCCTTGCCTCCTTGTCTTGTATATTCTTCTGTTTGTGCCGTGGAGCAGATTGTCAGGAAGATTTTTGTTTGGGTGGGGAAGGGAATGTGGATAGGTGACCTTCCTCTATGTTTACCTGTGCTCCGGTTGTGAGGGAACTGGAACCTGGACTTCTGAAGCCCCTTTATTTGCTGTATTTTTGAAGGATATAGGGTCAGCCAGTTTACTTAGACATAAGTAGCAAAACCCCTTTCTCAAACTCCAGTTCTTCAACGTTTATCTCAGCTGCAAAAATCTGGATATTGTATACAGGTGGTCCTGGACTTATAAAAATTCATTTAGTCATGGTTCGAAGTTACAAAAGCAGTGAAAAAAAGTGACTTATGGGTGATCAGAGATATTCTGACACTTTTTGCCACTGATAGGTCAACCACTTAACTGGTTGTTAATCACATTATTTGAAAAGTTTTTTATAGTAAAACGTGCCTCCTCATCATGCACCAACTTACTTGGCCAGCACAAATCCAGGTTACCACTGTATTGCAGGCTGGATGTGTGTGTATGTGTCCTTTATCTTCTCTGGATGATCCCTCAATTTATGCATATAGGTGCCTGAGAAAAGCATCTTCCATGTACTCCCTCTTGTTCACTGATTCAGTGGGGTATCACTTTACCACACTAGTTAGAGGGGATCAAGCGATTTTCAGTCTTTGCATAACTTTTCTGTTTAGTTGCCTCTTTTGAAAGTGGTCAAGTGTTTTCAAACTCTTATGCTTACAGCAAGGAAGCGTTTGCTCTAGCAATCTGAAAACAGCAACTACTCATCTAATAAGACTGGTACTTTTATTGGCTTTAATTAAATTTTGTATGATTAACATTGGGCCAAAAATACATCACTGATATTCAAAATGTGTGCTCTATGGAATAGCTCTCATATTGCCTGAATTTGGAACCAAAAGTTTAGTATTAACTGAACAACAATGGGCCATTAAAAGCAAGCTTCTCCAAGAAAAATCTTTTATTAATTATGGTATTAGGAAAAACTGAAGTGCGTTCTCAGCTATGGATTTATGTGCATTTTCAAGGATAAATTATCTTTCTCATTATTCTTTCTACAGGAAAGAAAATAAATACATGCAAGGCAATTACTTGACATTTTTGTCAATATGCATGTTTGGGGGTGACAGCATGAAAAATCGCTGTAATGACTTAAAAACCCAAAAATCCTCAGGGCTTGGAAAAAACACAAAACAAGGAGACAGTAACATCTGTGTCACAGGAGCTCTGATAGCTAAATTCCTCTCTCTGTTATGAAAAGAGCAGGGGTTGCAGCACATATTGTTCTCTCCTACCATTACCAGTCAGAGTAATTATCACATTATGAAAAGTGTTTGAATAAATTGGGGTGTGGGAACGCAAAGAAAACTGGAGGGAAAAACCTCCCCAGCTTTTCTCTAATACTAGATTCCCTGCAAACTAATGAGTGTTTGTGTGAGAGTAAGCTGTAACACAAGTTTCAGGAAAACCTGAGGTCAGTTGGAGAGGAAATTGGCATAATGTTGTAAAGTGTAATATAATAATTTAATGAGGTTATTACCAGCCTGCTCTTTTCCTTTCCTGTCCTTTCCATTTTTTATTTTTATTTTGGCAGCTGCTATATGCAAAGTCATGGCCGAAAATGTTGTCGCACACTCATTAATTGGGATGCAAATCTGCGTATAGAAGAAGCTTCTTGTTGGAGATAGGCAGGAATGTTATTCATGGCCAGCAAAATGAATGTTAACTGTCAGTGATTCCTTTGAGGAGAATTTTATTTAAGCCAGTCTTCCAGGACAATATTTCTGGAGCTTTCGTTTGGTTTACATTTTGCATCACTAGCGGTGACCATTTTCAAATCTGCGCTGGGAATGATTTGCTGTTTTAAATTCTTATTTTTTAAAAGGAGAATTTTATTGAAAAAAGAAACATTATGAACAAAATAGGAAAACTCCCATTCCTTTCTACTTCAGCCAATTATCTGTCCTTTCCTATTTTTCCTCAACCGATTGTTATTATTCTACTGATTTTGCCTTTAATATGATTGATAAACAAAGAAATATATGATTTCCACATCTCTTGACCTTCACTGGTCTTTTTTACCCCTTATGTAAAGAATTTTTAATACTAGTAATATTATCTCAAAAACTGACAACAATATCTCAGACTGGTGCACATTTGCAGGAACAGCCTTAAAAGACTTCGTTTCCATGATGCAAGAAGCCAGAGATGCAGCATTAAGAAGAGAAGTCTTAAAGCTCCCTCCAGACTCTCAGCAAAGGAAGGGAAGCAATCTCTTTCCTGGCTGCTTATTCAGCCGCTTCAGCATCCATCTAACCCCACAAGCACAAAGTAATTGCAACACAAAATCAGTATCCAGCTTTGATAATGGACTGGATACAAGTAAGAAATGAAGCTAGATCTACAGGAGGCAGATATATAACCTGGGGTACCTTCTGTACCCATGCTTGAGAAGTTGAATATAGACACTGTGATACAAACTTAGTGCTAGCCAAACGGGATACTACAATATTCTATATGATGTGGGAATTGGTTTTGGGCAGTGCTTGGCAATTTTAGTTGGTTCCTGGCACAATAATTTTGATCAGTTATGTGCCACCAAGTTGGTTTTACACCAGGGGTGTCAAACTCGATTACATTGAGGACCGCGTCAGGGTTGTGTTTGACCTTGGAGGGGCTAGGGTGGGCATGGCCAGGATGGGCATGGCCAGCTCAACATCACTTGTGCCGGCGCCTGTGGTGGCCCGAGCGCTCTGCCAGCAAAAACGGGCTTCCGAGCTCTGTTTTTAGCTGCAATGACTCGCAACACTCTGCCAGTGAAAACGGAGCTTGGGAAGGCCACCCGCGGCCCTCGCAAGCTCTGTTTTCCCTGGCTGAGGCACCGTGGGCCGGTTCTTCACTGTTTCCAGGGCGGCCCCTCAGGCCAGATTTAAGCACCCTGCAGGCCAGATCAGGCCTCCGGGCCTTGAGTTTCACACCGCTGGTCTAGACTCTGCAGGACCACATAGATATTCTTCAGGATGGTTCATCCTTAACCTGGTCAAACATGTAGAGTTTTAAAAATGTTTACTTCACATCCCCCCTCAAATTATGAGATATATTTTGCCTGTTGCTTGCAGACTGGAACCAATTGGTAAACAGAACTCACTGAAAACCTTGTCATCCATTACACTTCCTCTAACTATTTCCTTTTCTTCTCAAGAATGAGGTGGTGTATCTTTCATATACAAAATCTTCAATGATAACTTTCGCAGGTCACTAAAAGCTTGTGGATTTATTCTTCAGGGTTGCAAACTGTTTCACAATTACTGAGTTGTGCTGCCATTGCTTTAATACAATTTTGACCTGCACCTTTTCCTGTCTTTTTTTTTGTACTTTTTAGTTTGTATTTCACTAGCTTTCTGTGATACCTTTTACCTTATCCTCTTGCTTCCTGAGAACTCGGTCTGGAGTTTTTCAGGGTAATATTATTGCTAATGGTGCTCAGGTTCATCTCTTGTCTGAAGGAGGCTGGAGACTGCAAATAGTTTTCTTCAGTTGTATTCCCTCCTTCCCCCTTCAATATATTGGGTTGACTTCCATATTCTTCAGGTAACTCTGCTACATATTATGAGTGACGAAGGCTTGTACGCTTGGAAAGTTTGATGTTGGTAAAGTCTCTCTTGCAGTCATGGCCATTAAATTTTGGGAGCCATTAGGCCATGCTGACTGCAACTATATATTGTATATGTTACTGATTATGTCCATGAGTGTGTCTGTGTGTGCAAGAGAACACCAGCAGGGTTGTTGTCACAGCATTGCAAGGAAACACTCTCCTCTATGTTCACACATGGAATGCCAATGGACATACAAAAGGATCAAGGCTTAGATCATGATGCTCAGACCACATTTTGCTGTGATTTGAACCCTTCCCAGCCTCCTGTAGTTGGTTGTTGGCACCCACAGCAGCACTATTCATTTATATCAGGGATGTCAAACTCAAAGCCTGGAGGCTGGATCCAACCTGCGGGGTGCTTAGATCTGGCCTGCGGAGCCACCCTGGACACAATGGAGGACCAGCCCGCAGTGCCTCTGCCAGTGAAAACAGAGCTCAGGAGGCTGTGCATGCCCCCCCTTCCCAAGCTCCATTTCACTGGCAGAGGGTTGCGGGAGGCCGTCGCAGCTGAAAACGGAGCTCGGGAGTCTGTTTTTGCTGGCAGAGTGCTCAGGTCACCATAGGTAACCCCCGACATGAGTGATGTCATGCTGGCCACAGCCACCCTGCCCATGCCCACCACAGCCCTCTGAGGTCAAACACAACCCTGATACAGCTCTCAATGAAATTGAGTTTGACACCCCTGATTTATATGATAGATCATGGCATAGAGCCTGGTTAATTGAGGGATTGCTCATCTGCCATAGTATCTGCCTGGACAATCTGATCTGACAGGATTGGTACTTTTGGGTTCCTTTGATGAAACAATGTCATCTACTTGGATCCTGGAGGCACACCTTTCCTGTAGCAGTGCCTGCCCTGTGGAATGAATTTCCCCCTGAGATTCAAATGCATCCCGCTCCTGGAGTTTTGAAGGGCCCTGAAGAGCTGGCTCTTCATGTGATTGAAACTTTCTCGTTTTACTTTGATCCCGCCTGAGTTTGTTATCTCTGTATGTATATATTTGGTGTTTTCTTGCTTTGAGATGTTTTTAACAATTTCCAAAGAACCCAGAGTTGTTGAGATTTGGGTGGCAAATAAATTTTGGAACTGTAAAAAAATAATAATCCAAAGAGTACTGAGCATGCTCAGTGGCAAGGGAATACCGAAGGACAATTTGGAGGAAATGTGAGGATGAGAAAGTTTCAGAAGAATGAAGTAGAATATTCTTGGCAGGGATATTCGGCTATTCTACTATAACCTCCAGTTGCATTCTCAATTCTTTTTCTTGCTGATCATGTACTGTAAGTGTTCCTTATATATGCAAGATAATCCACATCACATACAATTTTAATGAGTCTTAAGTAGGACCTTAATTGCCCTTAGGGACTTGAAGCAGAATATTCACCGAATTGTGTAAAACAAAGATATTAAGGGCAAAATAAAAGTCCTGGTAAATTTCTATCAACAATTGCAACAGTATAATATTATCTTTAGCATTAGAGATGTCAGAATAAATTATATACTTATTTAAAAAAAAAAAAAACCTTTGTTGATTATATAATTCTGTGTAAAATGTTGATTATACAATACAGTGTCAAATGTAACTGAGGAAAAACTGAATCTGTTTTTAGATAATACAGCACTTCCAAAAATTCAAGCTGATCAAGCTGTCTATCTGGATATTTCACTATTTCTTTATTATTTCTCCGAGAAATTATAAGTATAATTAAATCTATGAATACAGGAAAAGTTCCCAGTTTACAGGTTTATCCAAATGAATGTCATAAGGCAGATTCTGAATTATCGCCCCCATACTATTGAAGGTCTATATGGATTCTTTTAAAGCCTGGAAAAGATTCTCCTATTATTCTCACTCCAATGTACTTGTTAAATGTTGATGGAATAATATTGACCTGGCCTATTGATTATACAGATGATGTTGCCTTTGAACATTCAATCTGCGCTCTCTAATTTACTTTTTAAAAAAGCATTAGAAAAAGGCCTTTATCATCGGGCAAATATTTTGACTTCAGTTTCTCTATGGAGAGCAGGCAAAAAAGAAAGAATCCTACTGTGGACATGGTTAGTACATGACCCTATCACTACATGAAAAAAAAAAGGGTTTATTGAGTCTGGGGTGGGGGTTGGAGCTGTATAAAATTATTATTCTTTAATTTTTGAAAGAAGATTTAGCCTCCAGTAATCTTGAATCACCTATTCAGGTTTGCTTTCTGTTTATAAATTGGTTCTCTGTTGATATTATAGAAAGATTGATTGGAATTATTCCACGCAGTCAAGGTTGTATGTATTTAAACATTAGACGGAATGATCTCTAAAGTGTAAAAGTAATATATGGTTATTTCTATTTCTCTCTGACTTTTGCTTTTCCCCACTCTGTTTTGGAATAATCAAATTAAAAGTATATTAAAATATGTAAAATATATTTCTCATTTTTACATCTAATGTATATCTTACACCATGTTTGGTGCACTGGTTAAGGCATCAGGCTAGAAACTGGGAAGTCATGAGTTGTATTCTTGCCTTGGCACAAAGCCAGCTGGGTGATTTGGGCCAGTCACTCTCTGTCTGCCCTAGGAATGAGGAATGAGCAAAACACTTCTGAAACACTTTGCCAAGAAAATTGTAGAGACTTATCCAGGCAGTCATCAAGAGTCAAGATTGATTTGAAGGCACATCCACACCCACATATATATATATCTGTGCTAAATATGCCAAAGAGAAAGTAAAAATGAAGGGAAGGGAAGAGGAAAGGAATTTAAGACAGAACAGTGGAGAAAAGGTAAACTTGGGAAAATACTAATTTCTCGCAGCCTAACCCACTTCACAGGATTGTGGTTGCTGTGGAGGAGAAAGGTGTGTTAGATACAATCGCTACCTTGAATAACAAAATAATAGAATTGGAAGGAATCTGGAAGGTCTTCTAGTCCAACCTGCTGTTCAAGTAGAAAACCATATACCATTTCAGACAAACGATTGTCCAATCTCTTCTTAAAAACCTCCAGTGTTGAAGCACCCACAACTTTTGGAGGCAACTCATTCCACTGATTAATTGTTCTGTTAGGAAATTTCTTCTTAGTTCTAGGTTGGATCTTTTCTTGGCAAGTTTCTACTTGTTACTTCTTGTCCTGCCCACAGGTGTTTTGGAGAACAGGTTGACCCCCTCTTCTTTGTTACAGCCCCTCAAATATTGGAATACTGCTATCCTGTCACCCGTAGTCCTTCTTTTCTCTAAACTAGCCATAACCGGTTCCTGCAACTGTTCTTCATGTTTTAGCCTCTAATCCCCTTGAGTTATTTGTAAAAATAATAAAAGCAGGATAAACAAATAAATAAATATCAAAGAACAATACAGAAAGCTAAAACACACTTACCCACCAGGCAAATTATTATTGGCACTGAGTTCCTTGAAATGATAATAAAAAAGCAGACTGCGAGTCAATACGTTTCATAAAACCATGCTGAAGTATCCTTATTCTATTTCACCTACAATCTTATGTTTCCAGAGCAGTCTGTTCTGGCCAATGTCTGTTCCTGATGGCGTCATGAGGTGGGGTCAGATCCAACAGAACAAATGACTGTCTGTAGAAGATAAGCAGACCTACTTGTGAAGCACCAAGCCCCACTACTGGCAGAAAAAGAGCAAATGCAGCTCCTCCTCCCACCCGACATAAATAATTCTGATCTTGGAACAGGAGTGCACCTCCCCTCCCCTCCTCTGCCACCTCCCCTCCAGTCCTTGGAAACACTGGTGGTTTTGCCTGGAAAGCCAGATGCTAGTCAGGTGAAGATATTCACTTGCAGGGAAGGAGACCAGATGGAAGCAGAAGCTTAGTAGAATCAGATCCCATCAATTGTAGCTGCTCAGCTTCCCCTAGGCCTGGTTGAGAAGTGAAAAGAGTATTTCTTTGCATGTTTAAGGCATTCTCTAGAACAGCGATGTCAAACTCAAGGCCCTAGGGCTGGATCCGGCCTGCAGGGTGCTTAGATTTGGCCCACAGGGGCCCCTGGAAACAGTGAAGGACTGGCCCCTGGTGCCTCTGCCAGTGAAAACGGAGCTCAGGAGGGCCACACACCG
>JANHFL010001095.1:252861-266608 GCA_032468155.1 Oxyrhabdium leporinum
GGTCCTCATTTTACCAACCTCAGAAGGATGGAAGGCTGAGTCAACCTTGAGCCTGGTGAGATTCAAACTGCCAAATTGCAGGCAGCCAGAAGTCAGAAGTAGCCTGCAGCACTGCATTCTAACCACTGCACCACCACGGCTATCATACTTTTCTACTAACAGTATCTCTGTATTATTATTGAGATATCCTTACCCTTATTTTATGGGGAGACAGAAGGAAGGGTGTTTTCTCAGTACTTTTTATGTCTATTAAAAAATTGCACCTGTAATATTTTAGATGAGATATCACAAACATAAAAGACCCATTCAAACCTTCTTCCAGTTTCCTATTTGGTATATATGGGTGCCTGCAATGGACTTTCTCAGGTTCTCCTGAACACAGAGAGAAGCCTCCATACAACAGCAAATTTGGATTATTAGGAACTCTAGTTGTGCAAGGGGCTGTAGTCTTATCCAAGGAAATAAACAGATAAATAAATAATTTAGGCCAGCCTAGTCATCGACTCTGGGTGGCTCAATTGAAACCTCCTTTCAGAAATGTCAGGGACCTAAAGTACGGCCAGTGCATCTGAGGCCCTTCAGATTTATGTACAGATGTATGTATGCGTATATGTATGTCTTTCCTGCCGTTATTATTTTTACAAATGATTCAAGGCAGTGAACATACATAATACTTTCCTCCTGCTCTTTTCCCCACAACAACCCTGTGAGGTGGATTGGACTCAGGGAGACCGACTGGCCCAAGGTCACCCAGCTGGCTTTCATGGCTAAGGCGGGACTTGAACTCATGGTCTCATGCTTTCTAGCCTGGTGCTTTAAGCACTAGACCAAACAGTGTAAGTTCTGACTCTGTTCAAGAAGAAAGTATGAAAGGTTCTGAGTTATTTCTGTATGATTAACTTGGCTTTCCAATTCGGGGAGTTTGAGCTATATGAATAGGGAAATCTACCTAAACCTGTGTTGATGTTGATAGGCAAAAATATAAGAAACCAATGGGATGACTTCCTATATTTTTGCTGTCCAATGAAAATCAGTTTTTGATTTAAATGCCGGATAAATTGTTCAAATGCTTACCAAGGCATTTAAAAATGATTGTGTGTGTGCTTTTGTTATTTGTGATTATTCCTATAGTAGCTTTTAACTACATATTGACATATAAATAATAAACATTTAAAAATACAATTCTGATGATTGATGCCAGAAGAATTCTTTCCATATTTTTTTTGAAGAGAGAAGAAATAAAATAAACCAAAGTGAGTATAGTAAATTAATTCGTTAAACACATTTATTGAATTGTTAACAATAACCAAACACAGTGTATGACCTTTGTAAAACAAGAAACAGAAAAATGGATTAATTCCAGTCTTGGCAGTTCCTACTACAGGTATGTGATGAGGGGGGAAATATTTCAATTTCCTTTATATTCTTCAGTGATCTATTTACAATACTTATCTTGGCATCTGTCCATTATGAAGCAAATGGAAAGACTATGATCCAGAAATAAATCTCCCTTACTACCTCCCTAGTTTTGCTTTGCCAGTAACCAATAATGAGGGTGATATGACAGCTTTCCAAGGATTACTTGGCACACAGAACACAAATCCACTTGGATGGCAGCAGCAAACCACCTTTTTAATGGAGTTATGATGGGAAAGAGCAGAAGGGAGAAGGGAACAGAGGAAGAAGTTCATATATACAAAGTCTGAACAGTCTTTTCATTGTGGGCGATAGTAGTTTCAGGAAAACAGTATCAAAATTGTAATCATGGGAATGGCAGATATTGTCTTTTTTTTTCTCTTATGACTGATCATATGAATACATTTGATTGAGCTGAATTTCCAACTTGGCATCCTTTTCTCTTGAGTGTGGCTCCATGAAGTACAAAGACCGAGGACTGAATGGGGCTGGGGCATTCTGTAGTATATCAATTCACAGTAGTAGCATTCCGTTGAGATGAAAACTTCTTCCCGTTTAGTGTCTTAATTACTTCAGGAGCCATTCATTTACTGAAAGAGAAAAAAATCCCCAATAACCATGGAAAAATTTCCAGAATGACACTCTTCCCCCTTTATTTTTCTCTTTTTACAACTACAAATTTAAATATCTGAAGGACAGATTGTGGAGTCAGTTACTTAGGATAAAACCAAATAAATAAATAGACGTGCACATAAATAAATCTTAACTTGAAAATATTACACAATTCCCAGGGATTTTTCCAGCATTTGAAATGCTGCATATGTCTGCCTGTGGATGGGATAGTGGGAACAATGAGATAATGAGGTTATTATAGATTCTGATGTCCTGCTGGTAGAGGAAATCAAGCCTTGCCTTGAAATCAAACTTTGGAGCCAGAACGTGTCAGAAGTGGATGTATTTCAGAAAAGAAGTCAAACATTGGTTCTTACAGAGGAGAGAAAGTTTTTAGGATTAGTAAAAGAGAATGGATATTTCATAATTGTTCACAATATCTCAAAACATGTCACTTCATGTCATTCAATCAGATTATTAATTCATCTAATTAACCTATTAACCAGATAATTAATTCATCTAATTAACCTAACAATGAACCTATGATACATGTGTCAAAGGTGATACAACATGACATTTTTGGAGGATATGTCAGTATTTACATGCAAGCAGAGTCACATTAGGTAGTTTTTGAATTTTTGACATGCCAAGCCCAAAAGATTCGCCATCATTGATCTAGCTTGATATTGGTTATACTAGGGTCTGGCAGTGGCTAAATCTGGGATTTTCTGCATGAAATGCATGTTCTCTTCTACTCAGCTGCAGTCCCTTGCAAAAAACATCTTGTTAGGAAGGTGGCCTCCATGAAAACAGATGTATTCATGTTTGTCTTCCCATACACCAACCTGTTGTGTATACATTTGCAAGATATAATTATTGTTTTGTCCTAATAAGCCTTTCATAGTACATGTCAGACATCTTGGACTTAGCTTCTGCTAGTTATGGGGTGTGTGGGTGTGTGTATGTGTGTGTGTGTGTGTGTCAGGTCTAAAACCTCTGTACAGGGAAGACTGGTTTAAATTAGAACAGTGTTTTTCACAGTTGCCAACTTTAAGAAGTGTGGACTTCAACTCCCAGAATTCCCTAGCCAGCATGGAGAATTCTGGGGCCTGAAGTCTACACATCTGAAAGAAACCAGATTTGAAAAACACTGGCTTAGAATGTTCATCAGGGAAGGGAGTGTTACTGGCATTCCAAAATAAAAGAGAAACGGTTGTTCCAGAATGAACTGTGCTTTTAATTTTCTGGCTGCCAGTGTTTTTCATTTTAATACGAGATTTTGTTTTACTAAAAAAGCAAAACTAAACAAAACTACACCCTCTTTCTACTCCTTGATCACCAAATAAGTTATGCCAACCTGGGAAAGAGGAATAATTAAAGCTGTGAACTCTTGCTTACATTTGTTCTTGAACCTTAAAATCTGGGTTTTATTGCCTATAAATGATTCCACTGTTTTGAAACAGAATCTGGTTATCCTAATGCATGTTATGCAGAATCCTTTAGGAGGGTAACTGTCTCTATGATATCTTTAGTTTTTAAAGGTTATTTATTTTCAACTCCAACCTCTGGTCCAGCTCCTTTCATTCATAACCAGTAGCCAGAACTCCAACTATCACCATGCCAGTCATGTTTTGCCCTCTTAGGAAGCCTTATTTTTCTGAATGTTTAGCAGCCTCCTTAGAAGATTGAAAGAGCTGTCTTATGTAGTGGTAGAACATATATTTTCCACATCAAAAATCCCAATCTTAATCCTAGCATTTTCACGTACTCACCAGGAAGTGTGATTGAAAGATCCTTGTCCGAGACTGTGAAGAGAGGTTATTAAAGTAGAAAATATTGGGTCTGACAAACAAACAATTTAACTTGGGATACGGTAGAGCAAACCTTCCTAATCTGACATTATAAGACGAAGGGGATTCCAAAACAGAAAACATTACCTTGAAATGAATGTAGTGTTTGGAACATACCTCTATACTGTAGTTTCTGTGCTCTATTGTTCGGGCAATCTTTCCCTTGTAAACTAAAGTTGATGTTTGTTCGGATACATCGATTGTTGAGAGGCTGGACTGGTCTGAAGTTATCACTCATACTCAGAAAAATCTGTGAAGGCTGATTCTGGCTTAGTAACCGTAAAGAATGCATCTGCATAAATATAAAAAGTGAAGACAGAGTGAGATTGACTTTTAATCTTAATGTTTGAGAGCAAAACATGAGTTGCTAACTTGGGTAACAGTAAACAGATTTTTTTATGATTAGGACGGGATGATGATGTTATAAAGGTTTGTTTGTTTGATGAGAGAAAATAGAGGTATTTGTTTAAACAGAAAAGGAGAAAACAGAAAATATAAGAGGAAGGATTCAAATGGGATTTATTAGATATTTGCAATACAGATAGTCCTTGATTTACAACAGATTATTTAGTGACCATTCAAAGTTATAATGGCATTGAAAAAAAGTAACTTATGACACTTAGGACTTCTGCAGCAACTGACTTGTATTTATGATAGCTGAAGTATCCTGGGTCATATGATCCCCTTTTGCGACCCTCCGACAAGCCAAGTCAATGGGGAAGCCAGATTCTCTTAACAATTGTGTTACCAAGTGAACAACTGCAATGATTCACTTAACAGATATGGCAAGGAAGGTTGTAAAATGGGGCAAAACTCACTTAACATATGTCTCACTTAGCAACATAAACTTTGGGCAAAATTGTGGTCATAAGTCGAGGACTCTCTGTAATTTTGTTATTTCTGATAACTCTTCATGGACTTTTTCTGATTAAGATGACTTTGATGAGATTTTAAGAATTGGTTTATAGAGAAGATGTCTTACACAACAAAGAGGTGGTTGGTTTTATTTTAAGAGGTGGTGGTAAGATATTAATGCTGATTATATTTACTAGGTACGAAGGGGGAGATTTCTTCTTTTCTTTCTCTGCGCGTTTTAATTTTAATTTTTTAAATAAAAATATTTTTCCTTTTATGTCTGTTATACTATGTAGATTATATTAATTATATATGCATAATATAATCTTTAATAAAATTATTCAGCAAAGAAAGCAAAACATGAAGCTAATTATAATCTGGGACAATTAGTGAACAGGAGTTTGGCCAATTATTTTGAGGGTGGTAATAAATCAGCACTGTAAGAACAGTCCAGGACCATTTAGTGTCTCTTGAGAGTGAATTGTGTGTGCCGCCTTTGAATGTTATGGAAACGGTAGGTGAATTGACTTTGTCCATTTTTTCCCTAGTTTCTGGAGACCTGAGTGAAGGGCAGTTTCAGAGAATCAATCCTGCTGTATATCCAGTAGAAATTATTTATCAGTACCATTTGGAAGCTCTTTAAGATACTCTCTCCTTGGAGCTGAGAATTCACATAGTTTTCTTGGCACCTATCTGTTACAACTTTTTTCAGGATGTTATTTAAAAAAAATCCCCCAGTCTATCTTGTGGTCCTATTTTTTTCCTGGTCTCTCATGAAAATTTTAAGCAGATCTGATCTTGCTTAGCTTGCCCAGATCAACGAAAGGAAGCTAGATGTTGTCACGAGCTCAACTATCTGAAGGTAAATGAAATCATTTTCAAAACACTTTACTTCAGAATGAGTGAATATAGGATTGCAGCTCAAATCAATAGAAGGCATAGATTAGCATTATTCCAGTGCAATTCATTACTAGGAAGGAGAAAATAGTGACTCATTCCTCCCCCCCTTTTTTTTTCAGATATAATGATCTTGAATACATGATAAAGAGAGATTTTTTTATAAAAGGAAAACTGCTATGACTGAGATAAACTGCTGGTGGAATACTGTTGCACTTGAATTAAACTAGGGGTGTCAAACTTGATTTCATTGAGGGCCGCATCAGGGTTGTGTTTGACCTCAGGGGGCCGGGACGGGCATGGCCATGGTAGGCGTGTTCACCTTGATGTCACTTGTGTTGGGAGCACCTGTAGTGGCCAGAGCGCTCTGCCAGTGAAAACGGGTTCCCAAGCTCCATTTTCAGCTGTGACGGCCTCCTGCAACCCTCTGCCAGCGAAAAAGGGCTCATAGAGGCACCACTGGCCCGTCTCTCACTGTTCCCAGGGTGGGCCCGACGGCCAGATCTAATCCGACCCACGAGCTGCTTAGATGGTGAAGCTCTTCCCCTAAACAGGACTGTAATTTTTAAGGCTGAGATAAACTGAAATGGTTTCTCTCATTTTATAGGCAGTGGTGGGAGAAACCGAAAGAATCTCACTATGACCGAAACACAAGTCTTTTCCTTCTGTCAACGTTTCAGAGTTCCACTTGTAACTTTTTTTTCTTTTCATATTCTTGTCTTACTACTAAACATAATAACTGTGCTCCAACTACCATTATTTCTGCTGCCTCTTAGAAGGCTTTTGACTTCGTTGTAGCAGTTTGGAAAGATATTTTTAAAAAGAACAAAAACATTAGTAATTAAGTGGGGAACCTTTCATTGGATATTAACACCCAAACATTTTGCCTTGAAAATGGTTAAACCCTTTACACCTGTTCTTTCCCTCCATATGAGGTGGAGAACAGTGATAATAACCTTCAAAAATGCAAAGTTTGAAAGTTGTGGGATTCTTTTTAACTTCTCTGTTGGAGGCTGCCTAATTTACCGTCGCTTTCCAGAAAAATAAGTACACATTTCTGAAGGCACAGCAATTATAAGAAGGATTCATTATTTCCAAAGGTAATGTATCATAGCCAATAAAGGTTTTCATCTTACCTGCATTCTTGATATGTAGACAGGTTTGTTCATTAGTATCCAACTTGCTGTTTCATAGCAGGGTGGAATTGTCATGGACCCATCATATGTAATGAAACTAGAGGTTTCAGGATAAAGTTCCTCAATATTAAGTCCCTGCAGTAAGTATGCATCATCTGGGAAATAAATTAAGGTAAAATTATTATGAGAATAGAGGATTCACATTTGTGAGATGAAGATCATCAACTGTAAGAGTTTAACTGGTAATTAAATGGATCTAAATCAGGAAAATGTTTGAATTGCTAGGCTACTCTGCCAACGTTTATACACTGGAGCAGATTAAGCTGCCTCTATGAGTGGGCAATCTGCAGCTGCAAATCCTGGTTTGTTTTCCATATGCCACAAAGCTCTTCCACACATGATGAGCAAAAATGATATTGTGATTGCCTTGTCATTTCAAACTTAGGGCGGAAGAATCCCACTATGGTCCAGTTGCATGATCAGCTTAGTACAGTACTTTATGGTCTGTATTGTGTGTTCTACACTGGTTACCAGTTCAGTTCCTAAGTACAATTTAAAGCACACTGCGGCGGCGCAGTGGTTAGAGTGCAGTACTGCAGGTTGCTTCTGCTGCCTGCCAACTGCCTGAAATTTGGCAGTTCAAATCTCACCAGGCTCAAGGTTGACTCAACCTTCCATCCTTCTGAGGTGAGTAAAAATGAGGGCCCAGATTGTTGGGGGCAATATGCTGACTCTGTAAACCGCTTAGAGAGGGCTGTAAAGCACTGTAAAGCGATATATAAGTCTAAGTGCTATTGCTAAGGTGCATCAAGGGTACTGACAGAACTGCTTTCCCCAATTAGATATGGCCCAGTTTTGTTGGATCAAGTAAGGAAGGAGTTCATGTTGCCCTATTGTTTTGGGAAATCAGCCAAAGATGGAAACTGCCGCTTTTTTTGTAGCAACACCAATGATACTGTATAGGTTCCACCTTGAAATAAGGCTGGTTCCCACCCTGGGAATATTTTTAGGAAGTGATTAAAAAAGGAGCTTTTTTAAAGAATCTTTCAGTAAAACCATGGGAATATCTCATTATTATTTTTCTCTCCTACTTCGGTTGCGTGTCTGTAATTTAGATTGTACATTGTTTTAATTCTGTTGTTCCTTTTATTGTGACAGCAATAACCTCAATCACAAGTTTGCGGCAGGAGTAAATGAAATAAATAAATAAGTAAATATAGTTTAGATGGGTTTATGTCACAGTGACAGTTTTCTCTTTTCAGAACGGGATGATAATACTCCAACTAACGTGGTAAGCTGACAATCTTGAAATTGCTGCAGCCACTTCTCGGTGCTTTATAGAGTGGTAGCTAAGGATGCAAATCAGTCAGTCTTGAATAGTTTCTTGGTGTGCTACTCTAAAGATGCTTTCAGCCCATTCCTGCAGCAATCTGTCACTTTTAAAAGAATGTTAAGTCTGAAACTCCTAAGTAGTTTTCATTTTTGCGCATTTTCTTTATGTACACATTTTCACCACCAGTATTGTGTAATATACTGGAGAGCTCTTCTTCATATCTATATTTTCTGCATGCATTTTCCTTCCGTTCAGCACAATGTTGTATGTAAGGGCTAGTGGATCTATGCTGCAAAAATCAGCCAAGGAATAGTTCACTTTTTTGGGTATCTTTGTACTGTCTTCCAGGATAGGATAGAGTAGCGTAGGGTAGGGTAGGACAGGTAGAACAGAACAGAATATAATAGGTTTACATACATATGACCATCTGGATTTTTGCAGTGCAGTTATGGTAGTCCTATTGATTATGCGCTGTATGTTTTTATCTCTCTCTCTCTCCCTCTCTCCCTCCCCCCTCCTTCTCTCTCTCCCTCCCCCCCCCTCTCTCTCATCAACCGACCAACTAATCTTCTATCAATTTTATTACACCTTTCATCACATTTGGAAGGGGTGTGTACTGGTGTTTCCATTCATATACAGATCCCACCAGAGAAATTCCTGCCAGCATTGTAGGAAGAATATTCCTTGGCAGTACCTTGGGAGGGCACAGGGGAGTCATCAGTTTGATTCTAACAGGGCAGCTAGAGGCTGGATGTTGCTCAAGCATGTTGATGCTAGGCCTCCCTTCTACCATTTGCTTGTGTTTTCCTCAATGTATCTCAGTTCAACTGTAGTTCCCATCAAGAACCATTTTGGGCTAGAAAACAGGAGACTGTGAATTCTGGTTCTGCCTTGGGCACAAAGCCAGCTTGGGCCAATCTCTCTCTGCCAGCTGAAGGAAGGAAGCAAGAACAAACCACTTCTGAAAACAATGCCAAGAAAAGTGCAGGGATTTATTCACACAGCCACCCACAGTCAACATTGACTCAAAGGCACACATTAAAAAAAAAAAAGTTCACATGGATCCATGTTCCTATCAGCATGGCCAACATTTGGCTATTTGTGGGAGTTATAGTTTCATCTAGACAGCACCAGCTTTGGGAAGATGCTGTAAACTAAATCAAATGTCCAAACAAGTCGTAGGATTATTTTAATTTCCAGTGCAAGGTGTAAATTTGGCCACTGAGTCAGGATTGATCTTAAACTGTAATTCAGTTGCATTTTGCAGTAATTGCATGTAACATCCTACTCTGGAAATGGATACAATCTTCTGGCAGGAGGGGAGAAGGGAGGGTTAATTAACCATTATAATTTTTGTCCATTTTCTCTTGGAAAGGCCAAGACTGCTTAGATTTAATTACCCTTGCACTCCAGAAAAAGAAGGTTCTACATTGTTAAGGTTAATGTATGATAATAAAGCTACTCGGTGAAGCTTAATGCCCTTAGTGCACACAGTAGGGTTGTATGTGTAGAAATCACTGAGAATTCCCTTGGAAGGAAGGCTCAGGCCAATGGGAAAACATAGTTTTAAAGGAATGACTGGGTTTCCAGCTCCTCCTCTTTAAATAAGACACTTCCTTCCTTGCTAATTAATGAGCCATCCCCTTTGTAGAAGATGTCAGGATGCAAATGTTATGTACTCAGTTCGTAATTTGAAAGAGACTGAGTTCTTAAAAATCTGCTGGCACATTTCAAAGAGCTTTGCAGCCTATTTTTGTGGCATTGTGCATCCCACCAATCTTAATAAGACAGGTTTTGTTCTAGAGATCTAATTCACATGTTCTGGTGACATTGGCTTTCAGATGCCTTGCTACCCATTCTTGAAGCATGTATTTTAATGACACAAAGGATCACTTATAATCCTCTCCCTGGCTATTTGGGCTCACGTAGCAGAGTGATCCGGCAACAGGCACACATAGTACACATAATATCTGACTCGTACTTTGTCAGGTATTACACCAGGGATGTAAAATTCAAGGCCTGTGGGGTGGATCTGGCCCATGGGGTGCTTAGATTTAGCCTGCGGGGCTGCCCTGGAAACAGTGAAGAACCGATCTGTAATGCCTCCCGAGCTCTGTTTTCACTGGCAGAGGGTTACAGGAGGCCATTGCAGCTGAAAATGGAGCTTGGGAGCCATTTTCGCTGCCAAAGTGCTCGAGCCACCACAGATGCCCTTGACACAAATCATGTAGATCTGGCCACATTCACCCTGGCCACGCCCCCACCCACCTGAGTCAAACACAACCCTGATGCGTCCCTCAATGAAAGTTTGACACCCCTGCATTACACAGACTCCTTATCTACAATGGCCTATGGTTTGATGCGACATTGTAAGATGTGTGGGAAAAAATTGTCCCAACTGATAGGTAGCTTATGTGGTAGAATGATGCTGGATCGAGAAAGTGTGAGAGAGATGTAAAAGTGCGCAAGGAAATTGAGTGAAAAGATAAGCAATTGACTGACACAGGTGAATGAGAACAAGTGAGGAGAGATAATGTGTGGATCCTTTGAATGTTGGTCAGGGGCTTCCCAGTAAGTAGGAAGAGCATGAAGTCCCGCTCACACTACAAATTTAGATCTGACAGCTGGCTAAAAGTATGGGTGGGTATAGTCATTTGCTAAAACCTGTGTGGCTCTGAGATCTTGGCCTTCTCAGAAGGGAAGGTTTGCACTGTATATAGCATAAGCAGCATATTATGTACAAAAAATAAAAACGGAATGAAAGTTCTGCTAAAAAACAGAAAGAAATGACAGGGAAGGCAGTGGGGAGTAATTACATTAGCAATAATTAGCTTAGTTCCTATCCACATTGCCCGTAATTTCATTTTCATTCTTTAGTAGGACTTTCATCCCAACTGGATTTGTTGTTGTTTTTTTTACACTATATTTTACCCACGCTTTATAGAAAGCGTTTTGTTTGTCAGAAGGATCTCTTCTCACTTAGCTTTTTCCTCATGATGTACCCCATTGTAATGTACTGTTTATATAGCAGGCAATCATAAGAAGATGTATGGAAATCATAAAGCACAACAATTTTGCATTATTATGCTGTTGTGGGAAAAGTCCTCGGGCCTCCTCAAATCTGTTGCTAATAAACTTCCAGAATGCCAGTAGTATTCTGATTTTGCAATAATCTTTAAGATTAAAAGCTAATAAACAAGAGGACAAGAAAATGTGATCAGAAGAAATTACATGAGGATTTTTCTGCTTTTAATCTAATAAAATAAACATTTACTGATATTCATAAGGATATCACATACAGCTTCCAACTATGAATGAACATTTCTTATTTTGCTTCAGAGCAGCATCGTGGGAGGCAGATTGAAGGCACCCAGGAGCTAAATTTATGAGATATTTTGAGAGCAAGACCCAACCAGGACCGAAACGCACATCATGGGAGCATGATCAGAGATATAATGGACTGATCCCAAACACAACAGGATACTTACTCTTCATATACTTTCTTGTTCTGAAAGAATCAACTGCCAGCCTGAACAATGCAAGGAATACTGTTTTATCGTGCTTCTCAGCCACAAACAGTGAGGCAGTGGACAGTAGTGAATAACACACACACACACACACACACACACACACAGTTTCCTTCAGGGTAAACAGTGTGATGTAAAGTATAAGCCAAAGAAATGAAAGACAGGAAATAAGAGGAAAGATAGCTAAATCTACTTTACACCAACTCCGTTTATTACCTTTCCATATCTTTCAAACCCTGTGGATGTTTGTGAATTAATGCTCTTCACCAGTTGCTCCTCTTACAGTTGCTATCTTTTATTCCCTGGTGTCACTAGGTAGCTCGTAGACATAGACTTCTGCTCCCTATTGTGGCCTTGGCTGTCTGTAGCCTTTTAGTAAAGATGAAGTTGCAGTCTAATTTACCAGCTTCAGTCGCAACCCTACTATATGTGTTATTTCTGCCAATACAAAGGACAATACTGGCCTGCTTTGCCTAATATTTTGAAGAACAGTGAAAACTCTTCAGATTTTCACTATTGGCCACATGGAGAAAGGAGAGTAGGAAACCATGGTTTAGTGAGGCAGTCACATTATTCAATGCTAGGAGGTTTAACCTTCATGTCACACAAGGTTGTATCCTATCTTTTTTTTTTTAAGAACTGAAAAGTCTGCTGCGCTTATTTTCCCATCTAAGTTTTCCTCATGTCTGCCTTTTTCTGGAAAAATGCAACTATCTGCATTATAAATTAGCTTCATCTATAATTTTCTAAAATATGCTTTTCTCCCTGATAGCTTGAAAGGATGAATGCAAAGAGAATCCCATTCGGTGTGCCCATTGGCACTACTGAAGGGTCTTTGTCCCTTCTAGTGGCAATCTGTTTCCTAAGTCCTCACTCAGTTCATTCAGAATCTGTCTTATGCCAGGCCAGATCATTTGTTTGTCTCGTGGCATCGATTGAGTTCTGGCTGGCTGCAATTCTCAGTGTTTTGAGGAAGAGACTTTGCCTTTCGTATCATTTGCTGGTGTTGCCTTTTTAATGGGAGAAACAAAGAGATGAACATAGGAGTTTCCCTTATCCCAAATTTTAAAGGGTAGGTGTACTCCTCTGCTGAGCTCTGGTTTTCATCCCAAGCGGTTTTCACTGAGTCTTTGACATACCAGAAAATTGCATGCTCAGTGTGGAACTGGATCTTCACAATAATCCCTTGACGCTATCTGCAAGTGGTGACTCTGATGTATCCCGTGGTCAAAAAGGTCCGGTTCCTGAAAACCTCAGAGAATTAGGTTTTCAATCCTGAGGTGAGTCAAGCATGGCTGAAAATGTGTTCATGTGTGATTGCTTGTCATGACAATTCACAGCGAAGGAAACAACAGGGGCAGTTGCAATGTATGGCTCTTTTCCGCCCTCAGAGAGTCTGGTGAATTCCCCACTTGTCCAGAGCAAGGGAACCTCTTTCTGAGACAGATCGTGGCACCCTGGAAGCAGCATTTTGAAGGTCAGACAGATGCAGAGGGATGGTGATGTGGCATTATGATGGATTAGGGAAAATATAGGGAAAATTTAGAGAATAGCACAATTTTTCTTTCAGCCAAGAGTCACAGTGCTGTATTCATTAGAAAGTAGTTCACTTTTTATGACCTTCGTTTTCTTGTCATCTCAACTGATTCCACCATTTCCCAGCCCTGCCTTGAACACAAGAAACTTCCTCCCCCCAGATCAGAGCCAAAGTTAAATAAACCACTGGTATTAAGATGGGTCTAAAACAAACACCTGAGAACTTAATTGGGATATATCAGCAGGAAAATTCCTCCCATTGATCACTGGGTCTTTGTTCACCTCTGTCTGGTGTCAGCTAGTATTGACCATTTGTCCTGTTCTGCTGCTCAGCAACAATACCATTTTATTTTACAGACCATTTCACAGTTTACTAAAGCTGCCACTACTTCACAGATACTAACGATTGCTCCGGTCTCACTTCCCTCTCTTTTCTTTGCAGGTAGCAATAGCAATAGCACTTAAACTTATATACCGCTTCACAGTGCTTTACAGCCCTCTCTAAGCAGTTTACAGAGTCAGAATATTGCCCCCAACAATCTGGGTCCTCATTTTACCCACCTCGGAAGGATGGAAGGCTGAGTC
>JANHFL010001095.1:266708-279931 GCA_032468155.1 Oxyrhabdium leporinum
CTCATTTTACCCACCTCGGAAGGGTGGAAGTCTGAGTCAACCTTGAGCCTGGTGAGATTTGAACTGCCAAATTGCAGGCAGCTGGTAGTCAGCAGAAGTAACCTGCAGTACTGCACTCTAACCACTGCGCCACAATGGCTTTTGTTTCTATAAAAAACAGCAAGCACCATCTTGCTTTAAAACATCAACTGGGCACTACCTATAACTGGCATCAGATTGATTTATTTCCTTTAGTGGGTACAAGCATTAAGGTATAGTATGTATTAAGTACTATGGACTAATTATGGTCAATGCCCAGCAAGGGAAAAAAAATCCAATTACAGAAAGAATAACTAAATACTGCAAAGACAAGTTTAGCTTTGTAAAAGCTAAACTTAAATACCAAAATGGGAAAATTGAACAAAATACAGTAAAGAATATAAACATAAAATAGAAACGCAATGGAAATGCAATAAGAGAAGAGAAAGCCATTGCTGTGCCATCTTAGGGAAATTGTGGCAGAGAGAAATGGAGCAAGTAGGAAACGAACTGCTCTCCCTTATACAAGACTAAAGATTTAGAATAGAATAAATAGAATAGAATGAATGAGCTGGAAGGGACCTTGGAGGTCTTCTAATGCAGCCCCCTGCTCAAACAGGAGAACCTATAGTATTTCAGATAAGTGACTGTCTAGGCCATGGGTGTCAAACTCACCATGTCACGTTGCCATCACATGTGTATCATGCCATTTTTTTGCCTTCGCAGAGCTGGGGTGGGCGTGGCCTGTGTGTGATGCATCTGGCCTGCGGGCGGCCAGTTTGACATCCCTCATTTAGACTCTTCTTAAAAACATCCAGTGATGGAGTGCCCACGATTTGTTAAGAGGGGCCTAAGGAATGTCTGCCATTAAATTGGTGTAGAAAAGGCAGTGGAAAAAGGCACACATTTAAGTCTCTGATTCTTTCTGACCAGGGTGACAACCTCTGTCTCCGAATGGGCTCCTGCAGTATCTCCCATTTAGTGATTCTGAGGGCAAGGCATTCAGAGAAGTCAAAGAAATGGCTCCACAGCGTGCTGGGCAAGCAAGGTTGGATAAGTAGTCTGTGGCTATGAAAGGTTTTCAGTTCAGAATCCCTGAAAGTTAGCATATGACTCTCTCTGGGGTGTGATGTCAAAGACCCTTGAAGGATTTCTGATTAAGCTATCTCTAAAGTAAAGAGTAAGTAGAAAGGCTGCAGGAATGCAGATCAGCGCAGTTCTAACAATTTAATAAGATAATTGCATTTGAAGTTGAACTTTGGCCTTCTTTGATTTTTATGACCATCTCATGCTGAGTGACATACAAGGATTAAAACACAAAACCACGGTGTAGGACATCCTGGCATCCAAGGATAAAAGAATAACCTCACTTAAAAAGAAATCCATCAACAGCAGCAAAGCTTACCTAACCTCTTGACCTGAATACTTGAGGAAGCAGTCAGGGCTTCATCTTCTGCTGCCTTCCAGCCCTTGCTCACTTCCCTTGGTCAATGCCCAGAGCAATGAGGCCATTGTCAGAGCTAGAATAGATTATACACAGGCAGTGCAACGATCACTAATCTCACCACAATTCTCTTGCATTTTGGAATGTTTTCCTTTAGTGTAGTCCAGGGGTCTCCAACTTTGGCAATTTTAAGGCTCCCAGAATTCCACAACCAGCATAGCTTTATAGATTCATAGTTGGCTGGACAATTTTGAGAGTTGGGAGAGAAAGTCCACAGGTCTTAAAGTTGCCAAGGTTGGACACCCCTGGAGTAGATGGTGGTGATCACTATTCGATCTGTATAATTATAATTATGCTCAGTACATTTTCCTACCAAAAGGAAGGATATGACCTCTACGAGCCATAACATCAGAGCTTTAAAACCACTGGCATGGATGGTGCATATTTTCAAAGCTAATATTCGGAATATGGAAATGGTCATACAAGGTGCAAAACTATGTCACAATCTGGTGATGAATATGAAGTATCAGACAGTTGAGGCTGCAGTAACCAACACTATCTAGGAAACTGTTGGGAAACGCAAACTGGGTGATCACAACTCTTCCTGTATACTGACTGAGGTAACCAGAAATGTCATTCTGGGAGGCAGACAAAGCACTGTAGGCTTCAAGATTTCCCCCTTCACAGCCTGTCACATTGTTCTAAACAAGGTAGCTCATATTATAAAAAGAGGGGAGGGGGGGAATAGTTCTTCAGATACATCCTAGAAACAAAACAACTTTTTCTTTGGCAGACATTAGTCAATTACATCAATTGACATAGAAAATCACAACATTCTATTCCCTTCTATTACAAAGGAGTCCGTTCTTCCCCTGCAATAATAATATAGCATAATAAGGGACAGAGGGGAGGTAGATAGCATAAGGGCAAGATAATATTTTCCCCCTAAACTCCGCTAAAGATGTTACCTAGCCTGGTACTGAAAAGTTCAGAAACCAGCCTACAAGCTTGGAGAATGTACCACCTCCCTCATCCTACACTCGAGCTAAGATATTCACCACTATTGCAATGTTTTGCTGTATCTCATCTTATTTGTTCTTTGTCAGAATAATGAGAGAGAGAGACGGCATTTTGCTTTAGAGATTCCATGACAGGTTTTTCGGTTCGTCGTGGATTTTTTTTTTCCTTTACAGAGTTTTACATCATTTTACTTTCTTTCACACACTCTATTTTAGTGTCTAAGTAAACGTATTAGCATGTAGATGGGAATCACGAGCAAAAATAACACAAGGGAGGATTGTAAGACCAAAATTAAAACAAGGAAATGGTGGAGGAAGGGTTTTGACTTGCAGAGAAAGATGCAAAGAGCTTAAGATAGAAAGCCTGCTACAGTGCAGCAACTAGACGGGTGAGTTGCTCTCCTGTTTAATTAAATCATAATGAATTATGCAGAGGTTTGTAACCTACTGTTCCCTGTCAACAAAGTAGCAAAGGATTCCAATCTTCTGCCACAATGATATCATCATGTAAAGTATTATTAGTCATTACTGATGTGCAGTGCAGTGGTTAATGTGCTATGATTAGGACTGAAGAAATCTAGGCTCAAGTCCATCCTCAGCTACAGAAACCATGGGTTACAGTCTCCCTCTCAGTCCATGCTATGCAGAAAAAAAATATCTTACTTAAGCTGCTTTGAATTCCTGGCATCAAATATGGAGCATAAATGTGGAGCAGAAAAATAAATAAACCTATTGATTTTTTAAAAAAAACAAGTGCACTCTTCCGAGTTGTAGTGACAGCGATGATGGACAAATGAAAACCCTTGTTGGAGCTAACTAACTATCGAGGCAGCTTGGTTGCAAGTTAGCTGACTAAACCAAAACATCCACATCTCCCTAAGAATACAAATGGTGGTTCTTTCGTAAAAAGAAGCTGGTCTGATTTGAATTGGGCAAGATGCATATAAGGATGCATCGGTTTCCATAACGATATGCAGGAAAAACAGGAGGGAGACCTGCAGAATGGACAATCAGCATGTAGGAGATGTCTCAGCCTATAGAAGGTGGGTTAGTGAGGAAAATGTTTCAGAAGAGACTCTCCCTGGTCCTCCAGAGAGTAAAAGGGGGGAAAAAAGATGAAATACTTTAAGTCTTGTAAGATTTTGGGAGTTTAAGTCCACAAGTCTTAAAGTTCCCAAGATTGAGCATCTTTGGGGTAATCAGTTGTCATTACTATTTGGTCTGTCAGTAGGTCTTATTACCTTGCAATATACAGCTAATTCTCCTGACTGTGTGGCTTGTTGGCCATATCTTACGTATGCCTAAAACTGGCACCCAAAAATTGTACTACATTGGATACCTCCAAAGAGGAAATGATGCTGGTCTCAGAAATCTTGGCTCCAAACGTTTATGGAAGATTTTAAGGTGATTAATGTCCCTTGGGATGATGCTGAAGATGCTGCAAATGATCGAAATGCTGGAAATCACCTGCTACTCAATGTGCTTTGCACAGAACCTAATGATGATTCCAGATTGTATTTCTTGGCTGGACTGCCTTGCAGAGCTAATAGAAGGAAACATCTGACAGCAAGATAATAGCTCAGAGAGCTGTCAGGAATCTGGGCATAGAACTGTAGCAACGTGTGCAGGGTGAGAGCAATTTCCATTTGTTTTATTAGACAGGTCCATGTATAGACAGAAATATCCTTGATAGCCACCTGTTATCAGGACACCAATGTGTGCCTTTTTCATGCTTCTTCATTGCATCTCTACTTAATAACTTACCGCAAGTCACTTAGTACTATGAATATATCTTCTCAATGTGTCTTGCAGTATACAATACATCTTCCTTATAAATGCAACAGTGCTGGGCTCTAAGCACAATTTCTATCAGCAGGTTGCACTGTTGGTTTGAACCACTTCTGTCTTCGGAGAATTTCTGAGTTTCTAAGCATTTGTATACTATTATATACTATTGTATATAATATACAAATGCTATAGCTTCCTGTAGACTTTAGTGGAACAGGACAAGAAAGAATTGCATGGAGGTTCATAAAAGATGAGATTCATTTGTCTGTATTTTTTTTTAAAGTCATAAAGTTGCTATCTATTAGATTGCTTACGTATCTTCTCTTGCCATTTCTTTGCACAGAATTGCATATATAATGCTACAACCAGATGACATTCAGCCTATGGTGGCAAAGTTCAATTATCAAATTCCATTATCAAAATAAAGATTTTAAAAATTGGAGATGTGTGTGTGTGTGTGTGTGTGTGTGTGTGTGTTTGGACGAAGCCAGTACTTCTGGTCAGAAATAATAGCATATTTTGAGTTGTCATTCTATTCTGTCCAAGTGCAAGTACCATTCTATAATATTTCTAAGGTTCTGAATGAAACCTATATACTTCTCATAATAAATATTTTAAATGTGCTTTATCTCTGAGTTTCTGAACATTTGTTTTTGAAGTACAAGGTTTAAACTTTATTTGAGCTACTAATTTTGGGCCTGGAAGTTGGTGAATGGGGCATTAATGCAGAAGGTACAGATAAAATCAATTTACATGCCTAAAATAATGGAAGAATTTAGTTCACATCAATGTATAGCCAACTAAACTTTTTTACTTTAAGTCAAAATATCTGCAGTACTATGCGAGATTCCTCCCTGGAATGATAAGCTTTGATTCATAAGTTTAAAAGATCTATGGAAATATAAGAAATTGTATTATATAGTAATTAGAACAATTTATTTTACTGAAAATTGGAAAATGCATTCATATTTCTATCAAAGCTGTAAACTAAAGACTGTTTCACACATGCAGCAAAAAATTGAGTTTGGGTTTTTTTCTAGAAATTTAACTCAGATGCTTTAAAAACATAGTAATTAGTCTGTCAATTCTTGAGTTTTAAAAAAATCAAACATAAAACCAAATATCCTTTAAAACTGTTGATGGAGTTTCAGTGACTTGTAGTCATTTCAGTACCTTCGTATAATTGAGAATACCTCTGTGTATGTCTGTGTGTGTCCAGGGGATTGTTTGAATTGGAATCTTTATTAAAACAATGAAAGCTCAATTTAAAAATCCATGTTGAAATTCCACAAGCGTGTCTCACTGTTAGACTGATTCATTCTCTTGTGAATGTGATGCTTTTAGAACTATTCTTCAATTAGTGTACAACTCTTATTGTATCAGCCAATTTATTGTAAAAGCAAGTAAGTAAATGATAGTTCCTGATTTTCGCAGAGCTGAAGCTAAGCAATAGCTGTATAAATGAGGTTCCTAAATATGAGTTTTCGAAAGACAGCTGCTTAAGAGCAATGCAGAGTTCTTCTTGATACATGAAGCAAAACTAAATTTCCCCTGCAATGAAGCTATAATCTATCATCCATGACAGTTGCAAAATTATTTTCCTTAGCTCCTTTTGCATTGCTTTTTTTGCCTTGAAAATGTTTATACAGGCAGTCCTCAACTTTTGACTGCGATTGGGACCAGAAATCCAAGTCACTGTGTTCATAAGTCAAAGCACCAATATCACCGGGTGTGTCATTAAGCAAATCACGCAGTCATTAAGTAGATGGCCACTATCCTTTGTAGTTTTATAATTTATGCATTTTATACATTCTTTTATGTTTTCATTAAGTTAGATGGAGGATGAGACTTATATTTCTTCTATACAACTCTGATTTACAGAAAAGTGATCCTAAGGGCTTTTCTGCACCATACGTCTTACGTTACTTGACTCCTGTTCATAAACCAGCCAAAAACAAAGCTGGCTTAAAAAAAATCCATTCCCACATTTCAACTCCTTCCCTGATTGATCATGAAGACAGTCTGGTGTTCTGTCCAGACTTTACTCCACCCACCACTGTTAGGAAACCCAGCTCCAATTCCACTTTTCCAACAATGAACTTGTTTAAAAATAGGTTCTGCTGGTGAACTTGGTAACTTCCCTGCCTCCCTTGTTAAGCCTTTTCTGTGTGTAATAAAAGGTTCCAGAGAAGATGACAATATTTTTCTTGTTGGTAGTCTGTACTATTTCCCTAAGTAGGCCTTTCACAAAAATATGATGATTCTGTCACTACATTTCAGCAATGTAATTTAGGGGAGCTCTTAAACAGAATGTGGGTGTCCATGCTTGATTTCGGTCCCTGCTGTTTCTCCTTTCCAGTGGCATATCTTTTGTCTTATTTTGCTTCCAATCACCATCTATTTCAGCTCTCTATCAATTTATCAGGAAAAGAATAAATCCCTTGTTCATGATTAGGTTTGTACTATTTAACCACGGACTGACTTTCCATGTTTTTATTCAGTCCTGACATTAAACTCCACAGCATCAGCTAGCAGGTAATCTGTCAGTTGTGTATTGTATGAAGATACAACTCTTTCTGCCCCTCTGTGTAAGATCAGTGAGAGAAGCCTCTGCCTCACAGCCAGAGGGAAATAGGTCTGTTTCCCCCCCCCCAAAGTAAAATAAAATAAAAATAAATATCCTGGTCAATAGTTCCAACTTGAACGAAGGATAAACTAAACTACAAACCATGGCCGAAGAAGGAATGAGCTCAATTCCAGCATCCTGTCTGCAAACTTGATATGAAATAATGGCACAAGAAAAAACAACAGCCATAAATTGCCAATTTGGGTATTACAATGAACTACAGCTAGCAAACCCCAGTAGAAGAAGGAATTTATGTAGCTAATGGAACATGGAACGCAGGAGTCCATGGTCCTGACTGACAAAGGATAATGGTGACATTTACATCTCAGGAAATGTCAGCGGTTGCATTTGGCATCTCAGTTTACATGAACTGTATAATACAGAATGGTTGAAAACACTCAGAGCAATTATGTGTTTGCCACAAGTTATAGCCTAAATAAGAACTGAGTAAATGGATTACTCATGCTTTATGCATCTCACAGATTTTTAAAAATACCTCAGTGATTATTTTTTCATTATGGCATATTTTACTATGCTTTAATCATGTTTCAACTATTACTGCTTCCTAACACTTAGATGGAAAATCCTTATAAATATTCAGATATTTAAGAAAAAATATGTGTTTCATTAATTCCATTCCACTACCACAAAACAATTTGGAGATACTTCGATTTCTCTTGTTAAAAATTCTGTGATTAATTGCCTCATAGAATAAAGCATATATAGCAATTTTGAGAGATGCTTTTATCAACTTTCGTTTTTGAAATTCCTTTCAATCTGAAATATGCATATTGAAAGATTGTCCCATTATTAACTGACGTGGAGTCAAAAAGAAACTTACTTTTATACGTTATTCTTGTTATGGTGTCTCTGTTAAGCATACGATTTAAAAATGGATTTGATGATTCAGAAACCTGTGGTGGAAAGAATTCATTGTCAAAAGTAATAACCACAAAGTTCTTATTTTTGGAAAGTGTCTATTTATCAAGGTGGAGGTGGGGGGTAGGAGGAAGAGAATCAAGGGACAAGTACAGAATTAGCAGGATGTACTGCAATCAGATGAAATGAGTAATGGCGGCTCAACTTTGTATTTTTTTTAGTGCAGTCCAATGGAAAACAGAAAGGAAAGGGAACTGTATTCTGAATACTCTGAACGTGAATTGCATCAGCTTCTTGCCATGCTAGTTTTTGGTTTTAACTGAAAATTTAACTAATAATGTTAGAAAACAGGCATAATCTGACATGGTTATGCTGGAGATGAAGAATGCCTTTCAATCCATTTAGGCAAGACTGGTCATGAACCGCCAAGGCCTCAATTTTCTGGATAGAGTGGGCTAGTATACTCTAGACTCATTTAGGCAAAAATCCAGAGCAAAACCTGGTCTGTTTCTGACGTAACACCTTCTGCCTGAAATTACAGCATGCTGCATTCTCATCTATGGTGCAGTTATAATGGGATGAATTGTGGATTCAAAACCATTTTTAGCTGGAGCATTTAGTAAGGAGAAGGAGGTCTCAGCATCAATCTGCACTCCAGTCAAGAGCAGCAATTCCTCCACATCCAATATGCAGGAAAGGTCAACACGGTCTTAAAATACTACTCAAGAAAGGTAATTAAGCCATTGTCTTCTTGCTTTGAGCTTACGTATGAATCTGGTGTGAGTCTGCTTTTTTGTGGTTTCTTCTGCAACATCTTGAAATACTTTGTCCTTTGCTCTTTGCCTTCATTTAGAACAAGGCTTGGTTACATTTATACATGGCAGTGTTAGTTCAAGGCAAAACAGTGTGAAGGTTACGGAGTGTAATCTGACCACAAATTAATTAGCCTGCACTTGTCAAGTTGACTCTTGGGCTTGGACTGCATGACAACAAAATACAAGATGTAGTCTGGGAATAATTCCGAACAAAAATACACCAAGGAAGTCTTCAGAATGCAATTCCCACTTTCATTCTCTTTTCTCTATTCCTCTTTCCCCTCTTTACTTTTATTATCTGAAGAGCAGGATACAGGGAGAGGATTTGGAATAAACACTCAAGCATTTTACAGTATGAAAAGAAGAGGCCTTTTTTATTGGATTAATTTCTCTTGGAAACCAGGGGCACTTCATTACTGTGCTACAAAGTTTTTGTAAATCGAAGAAACATCCCGAGATATTCAAGAAAAAGGGCAAATAGAGATTTGTTTTTTCTGCCTATTCCAAGCATATCAGATCATTATTTGGACATATAGAACATGATCCTTTTATGTGCTGGTTGAAGAAAAAAAATGTGTTCTGCATTTTTAACCCCGTCCAAGAAGTTAAAAATTATAATCAATTGGAGCATGGAGACATGTAGGCCACCCTTGCTATCCCCAGCCTTAAATAAGGAATGTGGTTCAGTGGTTATAGCAACCAGTGATCCTCCTGTGCAATGAGGATTTATGACCATACAAAATGCAACAACCACATTCAGCCAAATGTGCTTTCTTGTTCCTACCATGCCTGTCATTTTGGGAAGTCAAAGGCTTGGGTAGACTTCTATTCTGTCCCATTTACATTAAAAAAACAAAAACAAAAAACCATCAGCTAACTGCTGCAATGTGAAAGCCAAATTACCTTTTAGTTCCATTACTGTATTAAGTCTGAAATTTTAAAAATGGCAGCCGCTCGGGGAGAATCAGCTTAGATTTTCGTCTACCTGTCACTTTTATAATGTACCTCTCCCCATGTCTTTCCTTTGGCCAGTTTTAGCAGCACCATTCTAAGATCCCACGCCAGAAGCAAAATGGCCAGTTAGTGAAAAATGCAGTCGGTGAGAAATGATTAAGCTCCCTGCATGCAAAAAGGTGCCCAGATTCATGCCTGCTACAAAAAAAAAAAAGGGCTGTACAGAATCTTTGAAGGGTGTTGACACTTGACTGGAAATTTGTACAAAAAGCCCATTTGAAGCACCTCCTGTACTGGAGTGGAGAAACTGTGTCATTTGACCCAGAAATGGTGGCCTCTGTGTGTCTACCACACATGTACAGAAGCAACTGTTGATAATATAGATTAGCCCCAACTCTTCTTCATTGGGGTGGAGTGAGTGACAGGCCTTCTTGAAGAAGATTGATCTGGGATGCACCCCTATTAAATAATATAACAGGTGCAGGGGTGGGCTGCTGGCATGGTCACAGAGGTTTGGGAGAACCTCTTGCTCTGAGCTCTGGCTGGCCCCGCCTACCCACCCTTGCCCTAAGCTATCGTTAAATAACTCACCTTTCTGCCACCCATGCTGCTCAGGTGAGCTCCGTGATGCCCCTGTTGTACTCACTGGAGCTGTTTTCATCATCAGCTGCCTCACTGTAGCTTTGCACGAGCCCCAAAGCGGCACGCGCGAGCGTAGCGAGTGCACATGTGTGACCAGCGAACCTCTTGCTAAAGCAAGAGCAGCCCGCCTTTGAACAGATGCCATATTGCCACCTGACTGACATTGATTTAGAAAATATGAGATAGCCCTCTATATGCTGGGCAACCTATTCTGAGGATTGCTAATATTGCATCTACTAATACTCCATCAGTTTTTCAGGCTGAAGTTCTGCTTCTACTTCTCCCTTCATGCCTTTGACTATTTTGAATATTTCTGACCATTTCTCTAGTGCCAAGTGAATGGTACCCCAAATCTACAAATCCTGTTTTCCAGAAAGGAACAGGCATAAAGAAATTCTTTCCAAATATTATCTCTGCCTTTACCTCAATGTATCTAAATTATTTAGTACAGTGGCTATTGGATAGCTCACTGGGGAGTAATGCCCTCTCCTTTGTGCAAAAAACAAACTATGTGCAGTCTATTCTAGAAGTATTTATGGAGGGAAGAAACCCCAAAGCACAAGAATGGGATAAGAAAAAAGGCCCCAAAAAGATCTGTGATGTTTTCTGAGCATCTGCAGAAGAGTATTATTATTAATAACACAAGTATAGTAATATAAAACATTGGTACATTATTTGCAGAAAGACAGAAATGGATTTGTGTAATGTTTGTGTCTCTCTCTCCAAAGTGATATAATTGCTTTGCATCCTAAAGCATGACTGTATTATCCCCAAAGAACCAGCACTTTTTAAATGCAGGCAGTCTTCAAAGTTGTCTTCCCCATCCTGTAAATAGTCCACAGAATTACAATTCCTTTGCCGGATGGGGGAGTCTGGAAGTTGTAATATCAACACATCTGGGGTACCAAGTAGAAAAGGGTTGCAGTTAGTCTTCCTGGACTTATGCACTAATGCTCTTAATTTCTTAAAATCACCCAGCAGAATGTAATTAAACAGTTATGAAATTTTACTATACTTACTTTCATAAATATAGAAACTACCACCAAGCCATTGGGACTTTTTGCAGCTTCTGTGACATTTGTATATAACTCATGGTTATAGTGGATTAGTTGAACCTAAGGATAGAGGGGAAAATGAAGAGTAAATAGTGGAGAATCAAACCCACTCTCCTCTTATAAAGCAACAAACACCCTCTTTATAAGGGCATATCTGTTTGCAATATGGCTTCTATCACATTAGTACATTTTATGGTAATTTATTATTATTATTATTATTATCATTATCATTGCTTTGCTGCCCACATAATTTTAATAATCACTGTGGTTCAATCTGGCTTGTATCATCAGTTATTCCTCTTCTCAACTGTGAATGAGTGGACTGAACACAATAAGATGCTGAATTTACTACAGAGGCTCTTTGGCTGCAAAAACATTCAAATAATCCAGCAATCTGTCTTTCCTTCCTCAGCACTGTTTTCTTTAGCATCCCAAGCTCTGCACAGGGATAGCTGGAGGCGGATCCTTGCACGTTTGTGAGAGAAAGGAAATGGCAGTGCCAGCCATAGCTATTTTGAATCGCACAAGACAGCCCACAAGAAAGCCTCCAAAGCCAAATTCAAAATTCCTCCGAGCATATGAACCCGAGCATCACTATATCACGTGCCAAAGTAATCTACTAGGTGCTATGATGTGCATTCTTTAATTTCCCAGGCTCCACAGATAGTCCTCTTGTTACAAACTTTTGACTTACAAACTTCTGCTGGTACCAACAAACCTGTCCACAACTCCAACCTAGAAAGTCTCAGCAGGCCGGAAAGAGTTAGTTTATGGCACGCTGCAAATGCATACGTGGCAGCACTGTCACACATTGGGAGGCTGACTGTACACCATTTTGGACATTACCCAGTCCTGTCTGTTTCCTGATCTCATTATGTTTATTTTGCAATGATTTTCCTTTGTGTAGTGACTGTGAATTACAGTATGTCTGGAATTAGACATGTGCCATTTACGTAAGGTAAGAACTGTACTGTGCATATTTTTTTATACTTGGCTGGACTTACAATCAAATGGACTGATGTTCAGACTCTTGGAATATACTCTGATAATACAAAAAACACAGAGGACTGTCTGTAATTACTGTTTACAAAAATTACATATTTTTTTCCATATAACTTCCAAAGCAAGACCCAAATAAATGTCCAAATGATATTTTGACTCTGAGTCGCAAACGTTGTAAGCTTTATATAAATCTAGCTATTATTAGGGGATCCATGATTAACTGTTTATATATTTTTGATATCTATTCTTTTTGTAAACACACATACTGTATCTCTCTGTTCTTCCTTCCTTCCACACACTGGTGATCTCCTACCAAAAAGAAAAAAAGAAAAAATAGCCTTATCTGTGCACAAACCTGTATTTGCACCCCTCCCTTGCAAATATCCTAATTAAGGCTTGCCTTCCCACCTTGCAATTTTATAACACTGGTAATTTTTTGCTCTGGAAGATAATGTTGCTGTTCTAATAACGGGGAAAAAAGGTGCAGAAGCTCTTCTATCCCGTGTTCCTGGATATTGTTGGAAATACTTTTCTCCCTTCTTCTGCAGTAATGGTTTTAAATCTAGGCTATGCAAATTAAATTCTCATGATAACCACTGCATTTCAGACAAACCGTTTTTAAAATGTATGCTGCTAAAAGTGTGGAAGGTGTAAGAGAAAAATACCAATCTTCTTGCCAGGAATTCAATCCATTTATTCTTGCTGTTAGCATTTCTCACACAGCCTCTGCCTTATATTTCCCTAACAAAATATTTTTAGATTTTTGAAACCATTGCTTATTTTGTAAATCAAGTTCCTCACTGTTAGCTCCTTTAGGGAAAAGATTTAGTCTAGCATAATATCCTCAAAATGGACACAGGAATGGAGCTCTATTGAAGAATCTCATGGATTATCTCCTTTATCTATCAAATAAAATAGGAGTAATGCAATTTTTTGTTCTTTCTGGAGTTCAAAGCTGGAAGGAAGGAAGGAAGGAAGAGA
>JANHFL010001095.1:280031-292794 GCA_032468155.1 Oxyrhabdium leporinum
GAGGTTAGTAAGCAGCTTAGTAAGTATCACACAAATAATATGTCTATTCCTAAGGTAAGTTGGATCCAAATGGTTGCGGGGGAGACTCAAGAAGTAAATGGGTTTTAGATCTCTTTTAACCCAAAAGTTCTTGCTTTCTCATTATCTGGGATTGAGGGTTTTCTACGTGCCCAGTCTAGTTCAGGAGACATTTTTCTTTTGTTTTTTATCTTCTTTTCTTCTTATCTACCACCCACAAGGGATCTTTTAGGCCCGATACCTGGTTTTGTCTCCTCACTGCTTACATGCCTGCGTCATATTTAGGTTATGCCAACTTCAGCCTAGTTTCACACACCTTAACTACTATGCTATGTAAGGTTGTTTGAAATTATTTGAGATTCAGTCTGATTGTCCCCTTTCAGAAAGTACAAGAAAATATAACTCTGGAGTCAAAAGTGTTCTCTGAGCTTAGTTATTTGCTAGCAGATGTTTTGTTACCTGACTAGGTAACATCTTTAGTGCTAGAAGAGAGCAGGGTTTGCCCTCTGTTTATATATAGTAGCTTGCCCGTCAATGTTGATGGGGATGCTATTTTAGATCATCATACTGCAAACATGACACAAAGTTAGTTTATACACTAGTAAGAGATTGAGATATTAAAAGCATTCAGAAACTCCTCTGAATTCCTACTATTTGTTTTATTTTTCACATTTATATAGCCGCCATCTCACAATCAGGCTACTAAATGATGGAGATGTCAAGTCCTCTACTGTGTCTGTATGTAGCTACTGCGTCTAGAGCTAAACCTCCCAAAATGAAATGGAAAGAAAATGTGTGCGAGTCACTCATCCCCTATACTTTTCTATACTATAACCTCTCAAAAATCCATTTGAGTGGCCATTTCCCCTGCAACAAGAAAGGGAGGGTGTGAGTTTAATATTTCCGCAAGAGTGAAAAATAGCTCTCACTTGCTTTCAAGAATCCATGCTAAAGGCTATCTGAAATGTTTGTAAAAGAAAGAAAGAAAATTAGGAAGGTGGTTATCTCCTGCTGGCCTTGAACTGTAACAGGGAAGTCTGTTTCCTCAAGGCATTGGATAAGTACAGATAAATGTGCAAAAAAGACACAGCCATATAGCAGAACCTGCATTGTCAAACTTTTTTAGTGGGGCCACGAGAGGAGCAAGGATGTTCTTTCCTTGATTTTAATGTACAAATCACACAGGTACACACACCTTATCACGGACATCACTGTGTTTTTATATAATAGACTTCAACAAATAATGTTCACTAATAAACCAATCATGGGGAATAGGAGGGATGCAGAAATGGATTTGAAGAATGTAATCTATCCACTATTGCCGGATCCACTACCAAAAGATCTGGTCAACTTCACATCCAAGCAGCCAAACCAGCTGTTTTGCATGACCATATTTTTACTATGACCATAAAGCAGCAGATCGGTCACAGAACAGGCAATCTTGAGAGATGCATTTTAGTTGGTTGGAAAGCACAATGCCTCCCTACTGATTCTTCAGCTGGAGAAGTACGTTGCAATAAAGAAAGCTGACCTAAATAGGAAGAGCAAAATGGCCGTCGTTATAATATCTTCAACTTGCTTTATTTTTTCTTCTCTCTCAGTATTTAAACAATTACTTAGTCTTTTTTTACTTTTTCTCACAGTGGACCTAAAGCCAACAACAACAACAAAACCCTAAAATAAACTGGCCAGAAGAAGTACACATGTCAAAGACAATGAAATAATGTACGGTGTTCTGACAGTAGCAATGCTGGATGCATTGTGATGATTAATGGTGACCTTGAGAAGAATTAATGATATTTTTCACTAAATTGTGAAAAAGGCTTGCAGACGTCATTAACCATAGCCCTTTCCAATTTTACTGAACGGTCCTAACACTTTAATTCTTTGAAAATGCCCTTCTTGGCATTTTGCAGCAGTTTATCAAATACTCATCTTTGGACCATAAAAGGGCATGTAATGATAGAGATAGAATCAGCAAATCCAGGTTAATATGGATATGAAGGTAAGCTACTCTCCTCTTGAGCAGGTCATTTATGGAACCTGATCTTTTTCAAAGGTCTCTAGAACAGGTTATGAAAACAACTACATGAGGGACAAGGAAGAATGATCAACTTCTTTGTCAAATGTTGTTATGGATGAGTTGGCCATGGCAGATGAAGTGAAAACTGTCTGCCAGTCCACATTGGTGATGCTGTGTTTGCACTGAAAATCAAATCCAGAGAGGAGCTCATCAGGCCAAAACAGGAATGCCTCCACTTGGCAAAATCACTTATTTTACAGCATGGACGAGTCACTTCCATTGATTAAGGGCCCATATATGCCTGTGAGCAATTTTCAGCCTTAGAGGGAGGAGTGACAACGTGACAGTGAGATTATAACATCACTGGAATAGATGGGGATGAAATGTTAGGCCTCTTTTATTTTAGGGAATGGAAAGACTGATAGGTATAAAGAATGATAGGTATATAACACCACTCAGAGGCTTAGGACACCCATTTGATTGCTCAGATGCTTAAAAAAAGAGGAAGAAAAAAAGAAAAGAAAACCACGTTATCGTAAATTGCTATCCAATGTGATGTAGAAGGCTTCGATAGGTCTACAAACTGGGCTGGGTAGGCATAGCATGTTATTCATCCTATTGTCCCAAAGGTGTTGTTTCAAAGGCGACTGGACTTTCTTGCCTTTTGAACAGCATCTTTGGGACAAGAGTGATGTGGATGATTGAGAACCTCCACAGACACTCATTCTATTCTATAGAATGCTGAAATGAACCAGGTGGAAAAAAGCCAGTGTGGATACATTCACTCATCAGCCAATAAAAACCAAAGCAGTACATCACCTGAAGATGCAGTTGCTATGTCAGAAATCCCAAGTCAAAGCCAGCCTGTATGAAGAACCAGTAAATGGCCAATGCTAATAAAGACTTGGTTTGATTAACCAAGTTTTTCATCCTAACAAATTCCCTGTAGCAGTGTTCTTCAAAAATCTACTGCAGTATTTTGCTGTGTATCAGACTGCTTTAGGAATACACAAAAGTATCAGTAGATACCTGGAATTTGAGCATTTTATAATTCATGCAAAGCCTTTCAACAGTTTGTTTTTAATCCTATCAACATGGCTAAACGTTTCATTCTCCCTTTTTGCTCCTCGAGTCAGTATTAGTATATATTTAAAGCAGATATCAAATAATTACATGTGAAACACAGAGAAACTTAATACGACCTGCAATACTACTCTTCTTAACCTTCCATATTTAGAAATATAGCAAATGTTGCATTATACAATCATAGTAACAGAGGTATTTATACTGTACATTGATTGCAATTCTGCTTCTCTGCTTTTGCTCCAAATAATTTGCTTAATCTAATTTTGCTCTCAGGATTGTGGGTTTCCACCACTCCCACTTGACTATGGATTTCCTCTGCTGTTGATTTTTCTTGAATTAGTTAAATAAGTCATAATAGTTTAATAATAATATGGACTTAAAATCTCATGGCAAGTAGATTTAAACACCATTTGTAATGAAAAGGCCACCTCTTTTAATTTAGCAGATGGGGATTGTAGTAACTCCTATTTCATTACAGCACTGGTAAATCACGGGTATTAAAATGCCTGTATTTTGTTTTAAATAAATGGGACACAAGAGACATGGAGCAGGAGGGAGAAGAACATGAATAATGAAATAAAAACATTGACACTAAAGGAAATGTATTTAATATGGAAGAATAAAGGTTTAAGAGGATTGATATATGCAGCAGAGGAAAAGAATTGGGCAGAGAGATTGGGTCCTGTGTTGCATGTATGAGCACATTACTGGATGGTGGGCAACGTTTACAAGGAAGACAAGCAGGCAATTCTTAAACACAACACTCTGCTGGCTTGAGGAATCACAAAAGGAGGGAATACATTTAGACTTCTTCAGGGAGCAAGATGTATGGGCCAGCCTTCCCTGAACCTTATTAAGCAGGCGCTCAACTTTGCTCATCAGGGGTTGCACTTTGGATCTCGGAAAGCTAAATTAGACCCGCCTAAATTCAGAAAAAGCATTAAAATTTGCTTTCCCACTGTGAGGAACACACTTGTCTGTATTGTTAATGGGTTATTTATTATAGAGTATTTTTTAAAAAAATAAAGCTCTGTGCTTGACTTTTCAGTGTTCCACTCTTACATTGAAGTAGGCATTCCCATTTGAAATAACTTTCCTTCAAAGATCCCCACACAGTTGCTTTGCTGCATAATGTCACCTGTAGAGTTGTACCTCAATGACTCAGACTCTACTTCTGATGTATTATTGGTCTTCCCTGCTGTTCTTAACACAACTGTGATCAGTGGAGATGCTCAGCCTGACAAACATTTGATTTAAAAGAAAAGCTTCTGAAAGCAAGGCGTGCTTTGCCTTCAGATGGCATAATTATCTCAATATATTTTACATTAACAGTAAGAATTCTGAACAGGAACATTTACTATCCACAGGATGCCTCTGGTTATTAAATAAATCCATTTGTAATCATGACACAATCTGAACGGTATGTTTCAATCCAGGTGTGTGTATAGCACTTAAGACAATCACTTTTAGGCATTTAAACATCCTAAGAAAGACCCCGAGAATTCAATTCCACTGTCATCCAGTCCTGCTTCTGGGTGGGCCTGTGGGCCCTGACTGGTTCTCAGAACTTTTAGACATTGTATCATAGATTTCGTACCCTTAATGCTTGGCTCCGGGTAATCTGCCAATGAATTGATTTGCTGACTTCCAGAATGTGAATGATCTTTGCTGAATGGAACAGGGAACTTCCGTGGCTTCTGCTTTACTGATGTAGGCTAAAAGTAGGCCAAAGTCCCCTACTCTGTGTGTGTGTGTGTATGTGTGGTGTGTCACGTGGTGGAATGAAGAGTTAAAACTGTCCAAAATTATAATCACTTGCCTTCTCCTTTCTGGGCATTCATACAAATCTCTCATTACTGTCTCTCTTAGAGATAGTAGAGCGCCTTGATGAACTGATAATTGATTAACCAAAGCAATGAGTCTAGATTACATTTCTTTTAAATGGTTTCTTGTTGAATTAAAGGATGTATTATCGATGGGAGAGATTTTTTTTTTTTAAGGAAAAGATGCATTATGGAAGGATACAAAAAGACAAATGCATTGCTTTAGTCAATATTGTTTGTGAATATGAATATATTAGCAGACTCATGTACAAAAATGTACCCATATTGGGGAATATGTCCAAAATTTCATGGAAACATTTTTATCGAGTGTCAGTATTGTTTTCTATAACCTAGAAAATAATGAAGTATCTCAAAGTTGGTGTCATGCATTTGTTTTGGACCTTAATACCCATAATTTTCAACATCTAGCTCAATATTGTGAAAGCTGAGGTCAAAGGTAACTAAAAGACACCACTTTAGAGCAGGATGGTTTGGTGAAATAATTCTTTTCTGGAACAAAAAAAAAGTGTACTGTATGTGTATTTAGAAATGCATTTTGATACCAACACATTTCAAAGCTCTCCTGAGTCATTTCGAGGCAATGGATTTATACCATTGATTGAATCCAGAAAGCCAGTTTCTTGAACGGCCAGTTACATTGTGAGAATATTTGTGTCCTTCATAAAGTCATTGTATGGAGTTGCAATCTTTATTACTTGCTTTTTAGCTTGTTTGAGAAGGGATAAATTTCTCTGGGTTACAAAGTTACAGAAAATCTGCTGTTTTGTCCTGAATTTTTTAAAATACTATCTTGGTATTTGAAGTCAAGAAACTGGCCCATTTTGGTATTGGTTAACAGAACAGACTTCTTGAGAAGTAATATACTCTGCAGAATACAGATTTTTTTTTTCAATTTAGGTTCTATTCTGTCTGTCTGCTGCTGCTATTATCAGCTTCTGAGTTGGGGAAATTTCGTCTAGCCCATTTCAGACAGCACCTGGGCTTCGGAAATGGGAAACAGATTCAGTTGGTTGTCTCCCATGCCCAAATATTACCCCATCAAGTCAAATGCCATCTTTTCCCATTTCCAAAAGAAGATTAAATAAAGAAATTTTAGATCTAGATGATGGACAAGTTGTTCTCAGATCCTTTCTCACCTTTTTAAAAACAGTTTAAAGCAATTTGAAACGGGCACAAAGAGTGCTTGTGTGAGTATATAGAAGGCATTATATACATACATACACAATGACTGATCGAAAGATATACAAGGGTAACAATTAATATTAATATTTTACCTAAAACCAGAAACACAATATAAGGTTTTGGGGGGCATGTGAGAAAGAATGATTATCCTGCATGGCTTATGCCATATTGTGTAGCTGCCACAATTTGCTTTAAAATGAAAGCAAGCAAGCACAAATGAATCCACAAACCTCTCAGATGTCATAAACACACTGCCTCTGGTGCAAAATAGGAATTAAAATAGGATGCAAAATAGATTGCAGAAATACAGCCTACTCATTTGCATACCCAGGTTCCCTCTGAAGACAGCCCGAGACAAAAGAATTTTAAAAAATGATAATATCCAAAAATGAAACACATTAAATTTCCTCATCTCAAACTTAGAAGTCTCACAATTCTGAATGGACGATCTTTGAAGTTCCCTAACATTGCTCAGCACTCATTCAATTCCTTCTGAATGTGACTTCACATAATGCCTGCCAAATTGCAAGGATCCTATTTAACATTTGAACACACAGCCACACATAATGCAAGACTTAACTGGTCAGGAGACCAAGCCAAGTTAAATCAAATCGGAAACTTGGGGGTTTTTTTAGGAAGAAAGTTAGTATTAAGTTTAATTACTCTTATTTTGACTGGGAGGGGGGAAACCCAAAATTAGAACGTACTCTTGCCAATTCTCACAAGGTGAAAGGATTAAAACCCAGCAGTTTAGTTACACAAGTGAAGTTAATTCATTAATTGTACACTATATTATAGTTTTTTTCTGATCATTCCAATAAAGCTATTTAGGTCTGGTTGAAATTACAAATTGAATTTGGGGGACAAGAATTATGGTATCTCAGTAGAGCTAGAGACAAGAAATATCTTTCAAAGAACATGACAGCTGTGTGATAGATTTTTGTATCACAGAACTAGAAGTGTCCTCATGGAGGACAAAATGGTCACGAGGGTGGATATACCCACATGATTGTGGCTCTCATCTTTTTAAAAGTTCATTGCATGTCAAAAAGAGATGAGTTTTTGATGATGTGGTTGCATTCACCATCTTGAATTCATTGATTCCCCTGTGAATACTCTTGCCTAGAAGTTTGTCCAGTTACTATCATCGGTGAAAAAGAATGTGCTGGTTTCTCAAGAATCGAAAAATATATGAACAAAGATCACCAGCAAAAGCCCAAAACACATCTTCCACAAATTGGATTTCTTGTTTCTGAACTCTACAGTTTAATGAATAATTTTGGCCTCTGTCAGAGAGGGACTGCGGCTCAGTGGTAGAGCCACATCAGATCATAGTAATGTATCATTTCTTGACAATAAATACAAATTACTTACATGTTTTAAAAATTGATGAAGCAGATTGCGTAATCAAAGACACTCATCTCTTCCTCATACACACATGCATGCACAGATCCATTAAGCTGGCAAAAAAGCATTATTTTTTTATCCACTTAGTCTCTGCAGTTCTAAGGATGTTTGCTAATTAACCTATATATCTGTCATTTGTTCTTTTTTAATGATTACATTTCCAGCAGTTACTTCCTCTTAGAGTAAATTGGTGAAATAAATTGTTTTGATGACTGACTATACTGCTTAGTCCCTAGAAAAAAGAGGGAGCACCACTTTTAATCTCCACCTGAAATTCCATAGAGGTTTTGACTTTTGTCTTAGCCAAAATCTTGGAGAAAGCTATTTATATATCCATAGAGCTAGTTCACACATACAAGTAAATATGTATAAGAAGGTATGATTAATTCTAATAATTTTTCTCCCCATCTCCCATATTCAGCCAATTAAGACTGGTGTAGGTGACAAATGCAACACAACTCATTAGAGTACAGACAGGAAATTGTAGCAGATGGAGCATTAATTACAATATTAACGGCCTCTATTTTTTCCATCTGCTCTCCAGCTATCTATCTCAAGTGGCAATTGAAAGTGGGGAAAAGTTTAAGGTAGTTTACTATGAATTTGGAATGGTGGCATACTTTAGAACAGGGGTGTCAAACTCAAGTTCATTGAGGGCTGCATCAGGATTGTGTTTGACCTTGGTGGGCTGGAGTGGGTATGGCTAGGGTGGGCATGGTCAGCTCAATGTCACTTGCGTCGAGGGCACCTGTAGTGGCCTGAGTGCTCTACTAGCGAAAACGGGCTCCTGAGCTCCGTTTTCGGCTGCGCCGGCCTCCTGCAACCCTCTGCCAGTGAAAATGGAGCTCGGGAGGACCCATGTGCAGTCCTCCCGAGCTCCCTTTTCACTGCCAGAGGCACCGCAGACCTGTCCTTCGCTGTTTCCAGGGTGGCCCCGCGGGCCAGATCTAAGCACCCCATGGACCAGATCTGGCCCTCGGGCCTTGAGTTTGACACCCCTGCTTTAGAACTTTACCAGCTCTTAAAATATGCAGTGGTTAACATTTTGATATTGTAGTTGGTCTTGATATGAGTGGAACTAAATTGTTTTATGAGACATACCCTATAAAGTAGAAGAGCATATATGTAGTTCAGGGTTGAACCTGGTGCTCTCTGATCTTGGTTGTCTGTCTGCAGCTGTTTCATTACCCAAACCATCATAAGTGCAAGTGAGTGTGGGATTTGCTCCCTGCTTATATAAAGTAGTTTGCCCTGCCAGTGTTAGTGTGTGTATATGTGATTTTTTTCCTCCGTGGTAATTCCTTGATTAGGGCATTGTTTTCTGCTTGATTGTTGGTCTGGTATTAATCCCTGCTTATCTAGATGTTGGCTACTGAACATTTCTGGTCTTTTTGTTCCCTTCTTAGTTTTTCAAATGACTCTTTTGAATAATTTAGCTCTATTATGTTTTGATAATTGATGCTTACATAGCTGAAACTATGGTTGAGTCTGTCCATGCATTCCCTATCATGAAAACGGAATTGCATGGACAGACAAAAAATCCCTTTTCATATAAAAGGAATTGCATGGACAGACTTTGGGGAAACTGACATGGACAGACATGGACATTAATTACCATATGTCCAAGCCAGCTTTTGAAGGAGTCATGGCACCTGCCACCATATTGCAAACCTGCAATGGATCATGGAAAAATCTTGTGAATATCAAAAGATCATTTACATGTGCTTCAGTTGTGTTGCTCACGAGAAGCTATGAGAGCCTTACAAGACCTGGGGGCAACAGCACGTCTGGTCAGATTGATACAATCACTGTACACAAATCAGGAACACAGTGTGCAAACATCATAGGGAGACACAGATTGGTTTAAGACAGAGAAAGGAGTGTGATAAGGTTGCATTCTCTCCCTTTTTTATACAACCTGTATGCTGAAATGATCACAAGTAAGCTAATCTTGAAGAATCAAAAATTGGGGTAACGATTGGTGGAAGAAACATCCACAATCTTCGGTATGCTGACAATACAATTCTCCTCTCAGAAATCAAAGAAGTCCTGGAACATCTGATCAAGAAAATCAAAGAAGAAACTGAGAATTTGGGTCTCTTTTGAACATCAAAAAGACCAAGCATATGACCACTGCAAGGAAGAGAAACATCAAACTAGAAATTGACAAAGTGATGAGATAGAATGTGTGGAAAAATTCATTTTCTTAGGATCGCAGTTACCTAAAGGCAGTGAATGCAGCACAAAAATAAAACACTGCACAGTAATGATGATTATAAGCCAAATATGGAAAAGCAAGGACACCAGCCCGGCAATCAATGTAGATTAGTTCCAATTGTAGGTTAGTTCATTCTATTGTGTTCCTTGTAGTTAGCTATGGTTGTGAAAGTTGGACCTTTAAAAAGCAACACAGGAAGAAAATCAGTTGTGGTGCTGGAGAAGACTTCTGCATTTCCTTGGACAGCAAAGGTGACTAGCAAGCAAGAACTGGAGCATATGACACCAGACATGTCACCAGAAGGCAAAATCATGAAACTGTGTCTCACTTACTTTGGCCATGTCATGTGGATAAATTCACTGAAGAAAGCAATTACATTTCAAAGAGTTAGTGGTAAAAGGAAAACAGGCCATCAAAGAATAAGGTGACTGGAGACTATCATAATTGACATAAGCCAGAGCATAGAAAAACTCAAAGAAATAATGCAGAAGATGTAGAAAAATCTGGCCCATAGAATGTCAAAGAGTTGAGCTCAACTGAACAGATAACATCATCCTCATCATTGTCCACATGTTGTGAGATTAAGTAGTTTTCCTTGTGCCTTCTGACTGTTAGTAGTGTTGATGAATACATTATGCTAGTCTTCAGCCTGTCTGTCTGACATGATGGCTGTTAATGTCCTTCCCTGTAAGTTGTAGACGACTCTTCCTTATTTGGCTACTGCATCTTTTATTTTACATAAGACGTTTTTGGAGGGCTTTAGTTGCTTTGTGTGCTATAATGATGATGTGTGCTGTTAATAGCCTGTTGGTTGTTTCTAAGGTGTTTCTGATGTATAGCAGTGTCATCCTTTTCATAGCTTATATTGATTGTGCTGCGGAGTGTTGAGTAGTCAGGCAATTTCTGATAAAGTTGCGTAGGTATCCATTTTGTTGGAAGAATGTTGTATAGGCTATCTGTTTCCTTTTCCCAATGTTTTGGGATGCTGCCGTGCTCATCTGAATAATGTTGTTACACAGCTCCTCTTGTGGGGGGTTGAGTTGCTACTTGGGTAAAGAAGCACATGGTTAATTGGTTGTCTTTCTATACACCAGCTAGAATTTCAGAACTTTCTGCAGTCCTTATCTCTGGAGGGATAAGCACTTGGTTAATTGGTTGTCTTTCTATACACCAGCTAGAATTTCAGAACTTTCTGCAGTCCTTATCTCTGGAGGGATGCTGTTTTAGAGGATGGGGGCTGTGAGAGGAAAAACATACTTCCTCAGTCCCCACAAGACGATAATGTTTATTAGAGGAGACCTGGAATAAACCCACTCTATCAGAATATACTAGGCAGGCAGAAACAACTGGAGACAAGAAGTTCCTCCAATATCCAGCTCTAAGTAACAACCAGCATCTTCAATTGTGCTCAGAAGCTGACTTAGAACCAACATAGGTTGTGTAACTGTGGCGATGCATGGGTACATTGAAAGATGCCTGTTACTGCTTGTGCCCTTGGATTTTGAAGTGGCTATAGCTTCCAGGTGGTTTTCAGGGGAAGCCCCATGTAGAGTGCATTGCAATAATCCAATCATGAGAGAACCATGATTGGTCATTTATTTGTATGGCTCAAGATGAAATATGTAATGTTTGTGCCTCTTATTTTCCCTACAATGACTACTCTGTGAGATGGAATGGGCTGAGCAGGAATGACTAACTGGCTCAAAGTAAAGCTTACTATGCTCAGTTCCTTCCTTCCTTCCTTCAAGATCAGAGATCCTTCATAGGGTTGCAGACAACTAAAATTTCAAAATATATGAAGCTTTCCCTTTGTATGTAGTATCACACACACATGTACATGTATTTCCATTCACCTATTCATAATTTCTGGTCTGTTACTGGATACATGCAGTTAGTATGTGTACGTAACAGATGGCTAACTTTTTTTTTTTTAAATGTACATCTGTTTGGCAGTGGTAAAGCTGTAAATATAATTTCAAAAATTTTGCTTTGATCCCACGATCCCACAAATGTCTCTTTTCTCTCCTGCAGTTTCCAGATGCTGTAGGAAATCTTTGTCTATCTCAGTGTGAATCCTCTTAGACCAATCCAACAAATATTGGCAATATGGCAGTTTTTTAAGAAATGAAAATGAACAGAGTCAGTCTTAGGGGACTAAGGCTCCTAATTTTAATATGTAGCTCAACACAGCCAGAAATAATATTTACAAATATATTTTTGCCAACTTTTAACCTTGAAAATGAAAAAGAAGAATATACAAGGCAAATTTAAAACAATCAGATACTCTAAAATTCATTTTCTGTCCCACCGTTTCAATTTAGTACGTTGATCTATGATTACAACTTTTCAGTTTTAATGGCAGAGCTAGCTGTTATCTGAACAAAACAGGATGATTCACTGGAAAATATTTTTGGGACATAGTGAACAGAAGTTACCATTACAGCAGATCGCAACTCGTAGATGTTGATCAAGAAACAGGAAGTATAGATTCAGACATGTAACTTTATTATTGTAAAGTCAGAATCTTGAAAACTTGAAAATATCTTGCTATCTCTACTAAATCTTATACTAAACAAAATCCAGTCAGGGTGATTTCAAGTTTCTTTCTCATGCTTGCTTCAGTCTCTGGCCGGTGTAATCTTCTTTCTGCAAGTGACTTCTTAGTGGTTCTTTCATACTGAAATATTTTTTTCTCACCGTATACCATTTTTGACCAGGCCCTGCTGAGTTTGGAGAAGGGAAACTGTATTATGCAACTCAAAAGCCAAAGCATGCCTGTGGCCCCTGTGAACTTGGCTGCTTTAACTTGCAACTGTGGGAACACTTCCTCTGAAAATGCGTGGCAAACCAAAAGAGTGAAGAGGAGTTTTGATCCCCAGCATAAAGCCAATGGGAAAAAAGTCCGCATCTTAGCGATATAAAGCACTCACATTTCTAGCAGGACTACCTGATTCTCTAACAGCTTTGTTCCCTATGCCCTTCATC
>JANHFL010001095.1:298695-314162 GCA_032468155.1 Oxyrhabdium leporinum
GGCTGGGTCTTATTTTATTTTGACCCCTGAAAAAATGTCTAGGCCTTCTTTTTGGAGGGTTCTAATTATTGACTCAACTCGCAGCAGTGGCACCGACAACCCCGCCCAGCAGGAGCACGCTGCTGGCCCACTTCTTCTGTGGCTGCTTGCCGCCACTCGCACACATCGCCCCGGCCTCCATTTCGCCTTCAGGTGCCTTCCAGAAAGCCCTCTGCAGCCAATAATAGAGCTCTGGATCGATCCGGAGTTCTGTTATCGGCTGCAAATGCCTTCTGGAAAGCCCTCTGCAGCTGATAAAAGAGTCACCGCCGTGAGGAGAGTCAATAATCTGAAGGTGAAACAGACGCCAGGGCGATGCGTGGGAGTGGCGGCAAGCGGCCGCAGAAGAAGGTGAGGCAGGTGTGAGGGTGTGCAAGGCCTGGTAAGTAGGGTAGCTCCACCACCCATCCCCCCAGCTTATTTTTTTACTTGTGTGCCTCACCCCACCCCCTGCGGGGGCTTAATTAGGATTAACTTTTGTGGGTGGGGCTTAATTTGATCGCATGTGCTCAAAAATGTGATAGGGCTTCTTTTCAAAGTGGGTCGTCTTTTTGGAGAAACACGGTATAATTCTTAACATTTATGTTTTAACATTTATTGTTGGCATCTGAAATCATACAGAATTGCATGGTGATATGCATTATCTGAGAACGTTGCGTACCATTATTGTGGTCAATCTGGAAATATTAAAAGAGAGAACGGTTTATTTTTACTTTCTTCTCTATCATCATTTTATTCTATCTTGTTCTTTAGCCTCAAGGCAAGTAATTCTAATTGCTATATGCCTCCCTGGGGATGGGAGTGGATTGTGGCCTAAGAATGTTTTGAATGAATGACTGTTTTAAACGAATGAATGCCCTAATGTTTATGCAGTTTACACAGCCATTAATTCAGGTAATTGTGGGTTGCTGACAGGGAAAAAATGCCAAGAAATGCTGCTGTGTCTGCTTGTACAAATGATGACAAGCCTTGTTGATTTTATGGCCTTTGCACCAACCGCCCAAGTTCTGTGAGGGATCTGTGGTGGAAATGAGGTCCAATAACAAATAACCCACAGATCAATTTTAAGAAGACATGAATATACATATACATCTTCATATCTTCTTGAAGTTGATTTGCAGGATATTCATATATATATAGGCAGAGCGATCCTTTTTAAAAATGTGATTTAATCCACTGAGGGATACATTCTGAAGTTTCCAAATGCACTACCGGCAAAGAACTGGAAGAAGTAGGAAGTGTTTATATTCATTGTTTTCTTTTTTTACTTTCTGGATGAACAAGAATCTCTCCCATTGCTTATAAGCAGAACTGCACTGCAATATTCAGAGAAATGCAAAACATAAGGATAATATTGTCTCCCTTTATTATCAGTTCAAGGTTAATTAAGCTGATTCATACTAAAACACAAGCCATCAACATTTTCTCCTACTCTTAGTTTCTGGCCTTCTTCTTTTATGTTGCATAATAGTGGCTGATGGATTTTCACAAGCACAGTTTAAAGGGCATCCTAATTATAATTTACATGAAACCAGGTCTCCTTGAAATCAAAGACAGTTTACCTGTAGCGGGTTAAGATTAAGCTGTGATTTTCCTTGTAAAATGTTTCTGTACAACCTATCTTCTGTGCTCCATTTTTCTTTTGGCAATGCAAACACATTAAAGACCTGTACTTTGCTGAAACAGAGTGACAAAGGGTAAGTGGGGTTTTTTTTTATAGATTTTCCCCAAGAGTCCCCTTATCACTTCTGAAAATATTTTACAGAGTCTTGCAATCCTTCAAAGAGCAGTTTCTCAGCCAAGGTGAAGGAGTATTCTGAAAATTGCCTTCCCTTTTCTCCAACCTAACACTTTAGATGAAGTTCTCTTTGCAGGAATTTAGAGCCAAGCCTGCATTTTCTTACATATCAAACCTCTGCAGAGAGATATTTTCAATATTGCCATCTATCTTTTTACAACCCAACTCATTCGTAAGAGTACTCCAAACATAGCCCTCCACCATCCAAATTCAACCCACAAACTCCAAAAATTTCCCTCAACTGTCTTCCAAACGTCCTAACTCTCCAACCTAAAACACAGGCTATCAATTGTATTAACTGTACACTTGGTTTTGCTTCTTTTTAAGAACCGCAGATACCTTGAGGGATGGCTGCTGTAGATGCAATAATTTGGGAAGAAAAGCGTAGTTTCTTTGCTAGTCCTAAAAATGTTTTAAAAGCTAATTAATAGCCTTATATTGTTACCATGATCACACGGTCTGGTTGAAAAGAAATGCATTGTCTTTTAAAGCACAGCGTTTACTCATTTTATACTGCAGAAAGTTATCCAAGAAGGGGGTTATAAAATGCTTTCCAATCAAAGCTCTATTGATTTTTTTTTTTTTGAGGAGATGGATGTATTATTAATCTGAATGGTTTTAATAAAAGATACAGTAGTGATATCTGGATATATATCTTGCTGGGGCAATAAACCAGCAATCCTCCTGGAAAGAAAACAACTTTTTACAAATTTCGTTTTGTGTGCTCCACATAATTTAAGAAAAATAAAATAAACTTTTAGGGATTACTGCATTGCAGTTTCCAAGTCCTCTATTGCATTTGCCTCCCTTCTTTGAAGATGCTCTGGAAATGTCAGTTAGTCAAAAACAGGGCGATTTGAACATTCATTTAACTGGGGATATATTTCCTGCCCCAGTTGATTTATTCCAGACTGAATTTTAAGCACTGGTACAAATCTACATCTTTCCCTTATTTGTAACAATAGTATTTAGAAGAGTGCTTCTTCACAATTATTCCTACCTGAGACCTGACAATAATTTTTGGAGGCTCTCCTTGGCATATTTTTTTCCATATGCAGAAAGTAGAATTTTGGGCAAAATAGTTTTCAGGTTTGGAAAGTGGCCTTGTGAGAGACTGAGTGGTTTTAGTGCTTTTATAGTGCCTGGCAAAGTCCTTTTTGTTTTCATTTTTTTAATGGAATCTTAATTTTCTGCCCCAGTGCTGCAGTGTGATCTATTAATCAATTTCCTCTCTGCTATTTTAATCTCTCCTGTTTACCAACTAGCAACTGATTATTATAATTTATTTTAGTATCCACACCCATGGAGAGAGAAACTGTAAGATAATCCCTGCTGACCTGAAATGTATAATGGAAACTGAATAAAAGAAGAGAGGGGGATCTCTCCAAGCTCTAGCCAGTGTTATCGAATAATGTGATGCATCAGCCCAAGGTTGGAGGGTGGGAAGCTGGTGTGTCTACAGCAGGGATCCACAACCTGTTGGCCACAGCCCACTACTGGGCCGTGGCCTCTTGGCCACCAGGCCACATGAATGGATGGCCATTGTGTGTGTGTATGTGCGTACATCCCCCACTCATGCTACCGTCACACGTCCCACTCATGCTCGCAGCCCCATTCGCATGTGTGCATGCACATATAAAGGTGCCTGCCCCCCCCCCGGGCCACCAACCCAGAAAGGTCTAAAGTCCATAGGAACACCATCTCAATGGCCAGAAACTGTATCTGTTGGTCTGTCAATTTGGAGTGTTTGCTACTAAGTCTAAATGGCCAGGAAGTGTGGGGATACTGTTAATATACTTTCCAGCATACTGCACATCTTCTGTTCCAAATTTAAGAGTTCTGAAATCCTGCCTTGTGAGGATTTCAATGTTCAGACTGAGATTAATCAAGATGTCACATTTATGACAATTATAGACTTATCTGGTTGGCCTCTGGCTGATACTTGCAACAGGACACCTGCTAGATTTTGGTATTTAGCTAGAGCCAAAAGAGGAACAGCTCTCTGTGATTCCACTGTTATGGAGAGATCACTTTTGGTTCAAGAAATGTTCAAATCCCCCTGATGAAATTTATATAAACTACTTACTGGTGGACAGAATTCTTAAAGTGATATACATATTGCTAGATATTTAGGTGGAGGCTGTAGCAAGGAGCACATTCACACAATTATGGCCTGTCCTCTCATTCACACCCTTTCTCAGTTGATTGGAATTAGCAAGAGGGTCCTTATATCAATCCACCTTTAATAATCCAGCATGCTGTATGTGCAGCTATGCTCGAAAAGTTTTTTAAAATTACTGTTGAACAAGTTATAGGAAACATAATACCTGTAGTGAAAGATCTGCACTGGTTGTGGATTTCCTGTCAGGGACAGGAAAGTCCCAGTGTTTACCAACAAAACCCTAAACATCTTAGAAGATGGTTATTTAAAGTGATCACAACTCTCACTATCAACTTTCCCCCTCATCAGCAAATCAGCTTCATGCCTGATGAATATATCTGAACTGGATCTCCCCCATCAAACTCACTGGCCATTTTAACTTCAACTTGACAAATATCCAAAGAACTTGTCTTATGGTCTTTGGTTTTCATATCAATTTTACAAATATATGGATTGCTAAATTATCCCATATAATTGGCAAATATTTTGGAATCCCACTCTGATGCTGCTCTGTTAGAACTGATGACTAGATCAAATGAAAGCTTAGCTCTTGGTCCTTACTCCTACAAGAAATTTGCTTTTGTCAACACCTTTTGTCCTTGTGGTTGTTTAGTTGCTGACATGGCAAATATTAGATTTCGACCTGGGAGGCCAAACACAACAAAAATAAAGTGTAATGATGGATTCAAGAAATTACTTAAAAATTATTGTGATACTTGAATTTTTTGCCTGTGGAGGTAACATACTATTTCATTAAAGACATACCATCCCTTAAGCAACTGAAAGCAATCCTTCAGTGGCTGAAAACAATTCAGGGAAATTCAATTAAAAAAACTGCAAATGGGGAATAGGGGAAGAAAATCCCCTTTAAACTTTTTCAGTTTTGTGCTGGCAAGTTTAAAATTCTGATCCCTAAAGAGAATTTCAATCTGTGACAGTCTGCTATTGAATATTTCAAATAAACAGAACAGTTGGTAGCTGAACAAATAAATAAATAAACTAAAATAGGAAATTATCCAATTGCTTTAATTTAATCAACATTTAAAGGAACACTGCATATAGCAGGGACAGCCTATATGTTACCCAGTGTAACTATCAAATGATTACTCATAATAGCTGTATATTATCTCTAATAACTGAGACATTATACCTCTGAATATTGCTTTTTGAAGAACATAAGCAGGCAGGCAGGCTTTGAACCATTTCCTGCTTCCCAGTTAGGCTTTTAATCTAACTTTAAAAATCAACTAAATCTCGTAAGACCATCAAAATGCCATGGTACTGGCCTGTGATCACAATTCTCAAGAATTATACTGTACTTCCATAGCTTCCCTTCTTTTCCTATTATTTCACATGTACACTTTGGAAGAGCATGGGAAAAAATGCTCATGGGTAACATACTGTGCATGTAATGCAGTGATGGGCTGCAACCGATTCAACAACCGGTTCTGTGAGCGCGCACTTGTGAGCAGGGTTCAAAATAGAGCAATTTGAAGCTCAGCTGCTTACCTTCGAGGGCAGCCCTGGTAAGTAGAACAGCTGAGGCGCAGAAATCAGCTGCGCCACGTGAATCAGCTGAGCCAGAAAGAAGGAAATATAGGACAGGACAGGGCAGGGACAGGTGGGCGGGGCCAACTGATGGTTGGAAAAACCGGTTCACTAGAACCAATCCGAATTACACCACCACTGGTGTAATGTCAACTGATAAGGAAATGCTTCTGTCAGCCTTGGAAGCCATAAGTGAGAGGCCTCTGCAGGCTGCCACACTAAAGCATATGGGAATTAGGGAGGTGTTACTGTCTTATACAGTTAGAGGGGTTCATAGACAAAACAACATTCTTTTTAATTGTGTCAAGGCCATCCTGTCCAGCACCTGGAAGAGAAATGACAAGACGGAAAGAAGGGTGATGGATATAGAACAGGATTGGGGAATGTGATGTATGATGGTGAAGAAGAGGTGGATCTTTGATTCTCCTTTGGGTGTGGAAAAACCTGGGCCTTCAGATTCAGGTTTTTCCCAGATATGCCAACATGGTTTCTTTAATAAACTTTTACTTAGATAAATTATTATCTGAGTGCTGAGCGATTTATTGGAACTTGGATGGAACGCTGACAGCTTCATCATCTCCTCACCTCCATATTTTGTTCCTTACTGCTCCTTGACAAAAATCAACTTGTATATGTCTCTTTATTTAAATTTACATGCAACTTGTGTTCTGCTGCTCCTTTATTTTGATTATTTATAGGTTCTCTTGCAATGATTGCATGTTTCCTTATGCAGAAGATCAAAGTGCATTAATAAAACCATAATAACGTAATGATCAAAATGTATCTGGTCTTCAAGTTCCTTCTCGTGAAAAGCTGGTGATGGTTTTTGAAGAGTTGGAGATTTTTCCAAAATGATTTACAAATATATTCCATCTCAGGGAAATTTGGCAGTTTCAAAATTACGGACAGGAGGGAAGAAGGAGGAGGAAGAGGAGGTACACAAGAGAAACAGGGATTTCATAGCTCTCCCTTCCTCTTCTCCAGTGAAAACATTTGTACAGATTATGGATACTGAAATGAATAAGGTAATTGGAATTGTATTCATTGGTATAGGTTTTTTTTCCTATTCAAAGTTTTCCAGAAAATCTAAATTTCTAGTTGGATGTCTGTGTGATGGTGGGGTTGGGGAGTGAGGGGATGTCTTTGCTTGCCTTCCATCTTCTCTTTCAATATTATATGAACAGTAGTTCTAAAGTAACTTATTTCACAGAGCATCACCATCATCATTTTTTATTATATTTATGGTATATTTTTCATTACCGTTGTAGAATTTCTATTAATGATTCTTCAAGCTTTCACTTTAGTGAGGTTTGTATGTGTCAGTCCTGTGAGATTCTTTAGGGTCAAAAGACAGGCAAAGCAGAGATGCAGGAATTCTCTTTATTGTAAATAAGATAGAACAATAGAACCTTGAAAGACTGTGCAAGTTTCTGTCTGTACATCTTTAACAAAATCGAGGTAGGGTTATTCTGAGCTTCTTTCCTCATGCTTCGCTCTTTTTCTAGATGGTTCAATCTTTTCCTTCCCAATCTCCAAGTCCACTCTAAATTCCTTTATAATATGATGCCTTCTTTGAATGCAAACTATTTTTCCTCGAGGAAGAAGAGGATGTTGTGCTTCTCATCCAAGATTCAAGGAAAAAACAGTCCAGTTGCCTTTTGAAAAAAGCACCTTTGAGATTTTAAAGCAAAGGTTGAAGACTTGAAACCGAGTCCCCCACTCTCTGATCATGAGACTACATTTAAAAAAAAAAAAATGTCTTGGTTTAATCTATTTGCAGCCCATTCAATGTCCATTTGGATTGGGCAGGATTATAAATATTATAAAAGAAATCAATGATACTGTAAATAATACACCTTTGAGACAGCTATGACCTGGGGGACTGAGAATCTCCACTTCACTTTAAAAACTCACAGGATGACCTAAGACAATTCATTTTTCAGTCCAGCCAACCTCACAGGATTATTATAGGAATAAAATAGGGAGACATCCCCATGTACATAACCTGGAATTCAGATGAAAGCCAATATATATGTCAGCCCTTTGACATCGGGTCACTAAACATACTAGCATTTACTTTATTGATATAGGCTCTAACAATATTATCTTGGAAGTTTGACAGTAATTCTCTTCTGTCATTTTTACATTTAAGACAAGCTTGATCAATTTTGAGCTTTTTCCTCACCACACCTGTTTTCCTTGCCTATTTTTTTTCTATCAGCTGCCACATATCTTCTTCAAGACTATCTTAGCATTCCTCTACACCTTCAATTTAATAACAACAAAAAAGGAAACTTCATACAAGATTTTTTTTTCTGGCCAAGCCTTGAAGATTATAAACACAGAAGTCAAAATCTAGATTCTCCAAAAATTTCTTCACTCATAAGTAGAAACAACTTGATATTCCTTTCAAATCTTGCACTGCCACCTAAGCTAAAGCAATCTCACCTAATTGGTTACTACAAATTTGCCAAAAAGAAAAAAGAAAAGAAAAAAAAAGATAGGGAACACTGCCTTGAAACCAGGAAGGATTACTAAATTTATGCACCAAGAACTCTTTGAGAGTTTAGGAACATTTTGCCTAAATGCTATAATCAGTGGCTTGTTCAGAATTCTAATTTCAAAGTGCTGCACAATACTTTCTCCTAGCTTCTGCTGAATAAAATCAGTCTCTAATTCCTGACCGTATCAATTTTTAACTGTTGCCTTTTCTCAGAGACAATTGAGAGATACATGAGCCAAGTCAAGGTAGCTAGTCTTAAAATCTCCTTGGAGACATTTCAGAATTTCATTTCTCTTGATTAAGTGATTTATCATGAAGATTTGCTTTGGAGGTGTGGTGCTAAGCTCTGAAATGCTATGATTCTTCCAGATCCCCTTTTGTGGTCTTTAGAAGCCCTCCAAACTTGTCACTGAAGTTTAATTTTAATATGACGGAAAGAGAAAGTTAGTATATACATTGGGAATTAGCATAGAAATATATTTAATTACTTAGGGTATAGGTAAATGGGCGTGCTATTTAAAGGCTGTGGTCATCAGATTGATCTAAGGAAAGAAACACATTGTCAGCCTTGGAAGCCATAATTGTGAGGCCTCTGCGGCTGCCACATTATGGTACATGGGAATTAGGGAGGAGGTTCTTGCTCATACACTTAGAGGGGTTAGTAGTCAAAACAACATTCTTTTCAAGTGTGTCAAGGCCATCCTGACCAGCACCTGGAAGAGGAGTGCCAGGAAGAGAGAGGAAGTTGGACTCGAAAGAGGATTGAGGAATGTTTGATGATGGTGGATCTTTGATTTTCTTCTGGGTGGGGGAAAAACCTGGGCCTTCGGATTCAGGTTTTTTCCCAGATGTACCAACATGGTTTCTTTCATAAATTCTTACTTGGATGTAATTGCGTCTGGGTGCTGAACGGACGAGCGGAACTTGGATGGAACCCTGACAGTGTGGCCCGTTCACTTTCAAGCATCCATTTAAGAGCTTCAGACATCACATTCTTCTTCAAGTGTTCAGTGGTTAGGATTAAGAGACAGAATCCGAGATGAAAACTGGGCAAGCAAGTCACATTTGTTTGGAGACGTTGGCCACCGGACTGCCTCTGATGCTTACTTTCCCTGTAGTTCTACCACATTTCAGCAGACCACCCAACTATAAAAGTATCTTCTCTTAGCCGGTCCCTTTCTCTGCCACGCAGAACGTATGTTGAGGCTCATTGATCGCGCCACAAGGACATCGGAGGACTACGCGGGCCACAATGACACCGTTTGCCTCTGCAGATTTGCCCCCTCTGGGAAACGCCTCTTCACAGCCTCCTACAACGAGATCCTGGTGTGGGAAGTCCAGAGCAGGTGAATGGAGACCCCCCCCCACAACCCTTCACCGTCATCCTGGCCTGATGTCCAATGGAATCATGCCCAGGTGATGGTTGCTTGTGAATCCTGGAATGACACTCATCTTCTGTTACTATGGGCCAGCTGCAGTTTCTAGCTCCCAAGTTGAACAGCCCCAAATTTGGGGTGGCAGGGGGGGGCCCAGGCAGGTGGTGCGGTGGCCTAGAGGTGGAGCTCTCGCCTCACCATCAGGAGACTGTGAGTTCAATCCCAGGTAGAGGCAGATATTTCTCTGCCTGGACCTACTGAGGATATATCTGCTCTACAAAACTCTGCATTGGCGACAGGAAGGGCATCCGGCTATTAAAACACTCCGCTGACGATGATGATAGCAGTCAATTCAGAGCCTGTAGGATTTGGAAGAAGTTCATCCCCTTCTATTTAGGCTTCAGGATCCTTCTTTGTAGGATATAGGTAGTCCCAGGGGTGCTTTTTCAAAAGGCAACTGGACTTTGTTTTTTTCCTTGAAGAGGTTTTGCTTCTCATCTAGGAAGCTTCTTCAGTTCAACTGCTAAGAAATGTGAAACTGAAGAAGACACTGGATGACTGGGAATCTCCATAAATATTTAGGTTACAGGCAGTTCTCGATTTACGACTGTAATTGAGCCCAGAATTATGGTCGTAAGTCATGCCAGCCGTTAAGCGGCATATCCTGTGACCAACCTGATTTTATTACCTTTTTTTTGGGTGTCAATTGTTTAACGAATCTCCACGGTTGTTAAACAAATCCATGGTCATTAAACGAATACCATTAAGCGAACCCCTTTGTCTGCAATGGGCATTTTTTGCTGGAAACTGGAAGTGAATGCTGGTTTTCGGCAAAAAAAATATATATGCCAAAATGGTCCTAAATTGCAACCACGTGACCACAGAGTGCTGGGAATGGCCATAAACGCGGGCTGGTTGGCCAGTGTCCAAAATGTGGTCATGTGACCCTGGGAGGGGAGTGACGGATGGAGCTTTGAATCCAGGTTGTAAGTACCTTTTTGGGATCCATCGAGGCTTATCGGTGGCATATTTCTTGGCATTCGAAGTCATGATGCTAAATTGCCTCACTTCCTAAGACTGCCGCAGATAACTCGAGCTTGTCTCATCTTTTTTTTTGTTTTTTAGCTCAGCAAAGTAGCTTGATCAGGCCCTCTGAACCCTGAGCCAAAAAGTCTTGGCTGGATGTTATGGGGGATAGCTGATTCTCACCGGCTTTCCGACCCGATACAGTTGGCAGACGCGTCAATTGCGAGAGATCTCCTCGTCATCTCTGGAATTGGCAAGTAGCATCTGTCCAAGTGCCTTCTTAAAAGTGGAATGATGTTCAGAATCAATGGGCCAGGCTGCTGATTGTAATAACCGATCTCCATACTTGTGATGCCTCTACAAGAATGTGTGAATTTTAAGTAATATGCCAACCCGAAGCTAAAGTATCTGGCCCAGGGAAGGTCTGTTGTATTGCAGTTGGTTTTAGTCCCTTTCCTCTTTAGCATTGTCAAATGTATATATGTATATTTCTCTACATATTTTTCTACAACTAAAATAGCTTTTTTTTTAAATAATAATAATAATCCTCTCCCAGAACTACATTTTGATTTTATAGTTTTGTAGTTGCTGGTTACCCTTTCGAGTGAGCATTTAGCTGAGAAGGAATGCCTTTCTCCCATTCTGCTTCCGGGTTTTTCTCGCTCAACAGAATCACCAAAGGCTTTTTTAAAAAAAAATAAATAAATGCTGAGTGTTAACGGCTGAGTAGGCTTTAAAAGTACAGGTTTACCTTTTAAAGAATTTATTTTAAAGATCAGGAACTTTCAAGCTCATTCGATACTCAGAATTTATAAAGATAATGAGTTTTGCTTTCGGAATGCATGGTTAACGAAACACAAGTTTGTTCCTCAGGTTGTGTGATCTGATACCAGCAGTTTCTTTCTTTTCTGACCCTTGGCCTATAACAACAGAAGCAAGAACATTCACTTTGCACTTGTTTTTGTTTGTAATTTATAGCGAAAGAAAAGAATTGGACTTGTTTAAATTTTTAAAAATTTTAAATAAACGAATAGTTTTGTGTATTCCCCCTCTGCCGCTTTCTCTTGTTCCAGAAGTTAAGGCGATTCAGCAAAATGCTCTCTCTTTCATATAACCTGAGAAAAAAGCCTCATTTGATCTGTATAACCAACCCCAGAAATGTCTACAGGGCACAGTCAGAAAAGTCAAGATTTCTGGCCTCCAGAAAGATGCGATCAAAGTTTCACCCATTTTTAACGGATGTCAAATATAAACATAGATAAAAATTCGATCCCACTGTTCACAGCCATCATCTTGGGTTTTTTGACAGCATCCAAACCGGGCCAGTCAAAGTTTTTTGTCTTCTGAGCTTTCAGACTTGTAGTGGAGCTCATCCTCAGGGAACTTCTCTATATGCTTTGGGCTGTGTGTGGTATTTATGTAGTGCCTATTGTGTGTGGCTTTTTAGATGTAGATTGGGGTATTGATGGCTGCCTATTAAGCCATTGGCTGTTGTTTCCTTGTGCTGCCCTCACCTTCTAAGTACTTGATAGGCTGGGGGTAAGTCAGCGCTTACTGACTGAGGAAGAGGTCTGTCTCCCTGGCTGTTTTTGAGCCTGCTCGTCCAACAATCTTAGCAGATTTTTTTCGACAGCTTTTTAAAATGTATTTTTAAAAGAGTTTATTGTTATGATTGCAATATTATTATATACGGTTCCTTTACTCTGGAAACAGCCGATCAATGTCCTTAGTTTAAAGAAGTTTAAAGAAAGAAAAGAAGATAGGAGTGATGGCCAGTTCAAATTTCCCCACTTCCATCCTGCAGGCTGCTTCGTAACCCGCTTCTAATTTCTGCGTGCAAATTCTTATTAGATGCTTCATAGTTTTGAAGAAAGGCCTTTATGCACAGCTGATAAAGCAAGGCAGGGAATCAGGGTCTGAGTGAGGGCAGGATTCCTGCGTCTTACATCCATTTTTCCAAAGGGCTGGAAGTCGTTTGGGAATGCCCCGACTCTTACGTTTTGTGGTTTTTATCACTGTGACAGAGTCTTACTGGGGTTATCAAAAACAGCAAAGAGCTGCTATTCCATCTCTTCAGCAGTCTGAAAACTGGAGAGCCCAATCCAACTCAATCGTGAAGAATTGCCTCTTATTGAAAGCAAAACTCTAAAAGTCAAAAGCTAAAAAATAAATTCACTGCAAGGGAATTGTGTCATATCCGTCATTGGACGTTGGCGATTATGTTGAAGATCCTATTTTTATCAACAACCGTGTTTCATTCAGGGGCAAGAAACCTACTGGATCTATTTTGAATTTGACCAGCCATTGAAGGAGGTTGCTGTAGCACATGTCAGTTAGTCATGAACAACTACGAGAAATTTCCCTTTCCCATCCCAAAGGTGCTTTTTTCAAGAGGCAACTGGACTTCCTTGTTTTTCTTTGAAGATGTTTCACTCCTACTCCAAGAAGCTTCTTCGGTTCTGACTGGATGGTGGGGAATCTTCCCGTTTTTATTTAAAGTAGAAAGTGCCCTGGGTTGTTTTTTTTTTCCTTGTGGCCCACCAAATCACAATGAAGCAAAGAGTGAAGCAAGCAGAATAAGAATTTATTTCTGTAAAAAGTTTATTCCCACATAAATCACAAAGCAAAGTCTCCTCAAGGCTTTATTTTCTAGAGGGACTTAAATCCTCTTACTTTTCAAACTTTCACTTGAGGGTTCCATAAATACAAAAAGGAAATACAGATCAAAGTGCATTAAAAAAGCTGGCTCAGAAAGAATTATTATTTTTTGCTTCAAAATATATTATTAAAAGACATTCCTATTGCTAGCCTAAGAAAATGTTCATCTTTTCAAATATATTACTTAAAAAACACTTTTTAAGAGATTAACATATGTCTCTCAAAAATCTCTGATAAAAAAGATTAGCAACCTAGTAAATCCCTTTTCTGTATCTCCTGTTATTCTAGCCTGCAGAATAAAATTAGTGACGCTACTTATATAACTTTTTGATCTAGGAATCCTAGCTTGTTAAACTACAGTAACCAGCATCACAATCTCGCCACTGAAACCTTTTTCCACTGGTTATTTCCTTCTGTACATTGAAAAAAAGGTATTTTTCTGAATTGGCAAGAGAGAGTAAAACATGCAATCAAGTATTTTGACATCAAGTCATTTTTGGAAAGGAAAACAAAAAAATGCAATTTAAAAAGCTTGGCAGATAAATTCCAAAATATTTCTGCAATTCCACTGAATAAAAATGGATCTACAAATATCAAACATATACAAGCCCAGATCATTTGGACGCCCCATGTTGGCTACATGTTCAGAACTATTGTTAAAGCGGTATATCTTAATCTTGGCAATGTTTTAAGATGTGTAATCTTCAATTCCCAGAATTCTCTAGCCATCATCTCACTGACATGAATGGTTTAAAGTTGAAGTCCACAACGCTTGAAGTTGAGAAACACCGGGTTAAAGAAATAGTGTTTTTTTATTTCAACGGATAAAACCTGGATCACTAGAAGCTTACGTTGAAGGATATACTAAATCATCTTGAAAAGCATTTTTTTGGGGTTCCAAATTGTCAAGCCCAAGAGAAGAAGAAGAAAAAGGCAACTCATAGTAGCATAACAGGCGTACAAATTACACAGTCATGAACCATATCCTATCATTCATAAACACAAAGGCTCCTGTATGTAAGACATAAACATAGAATCATAGGTTTGGAAGGGACCTCGGAGGTCTTCTAGTCCAACCTACTGCCCAAGGCAGGAGATCTCGTACCATCCTTGTAAAAATGGTCATCTGGCCTTATTTTTGAAAACCTCCAGGGATGGAGCACAACTACTCTGGGAGGCAAAAGATTAATTAATCCCCTGATCAATTATTCTCAGAAAACTTCTCCTTGGGTTCTAGGTTGGATCTCCCTTTGATGAGCTTCCATCCATCCCTTCTTGTCCTTCCCTCTGGTGCTTTGGAGAATCAATAAACAGCAATTTTGTGTAGCTAAATGTGTAAGACCTAGGTAGCTGCAATTAAGTGACTCGGCAAGACACTTCTAGTATGAGTTTGTGGCTCACAAATCTTTTAAGAGCCAAATAGCCTTCCGGAAGGGTAGAGGCATCTAGATTTTTTTATTCAAATGCTGAAATTGTTCAGAGGCAGCTCGTAAAGCTCTACCCCATCTCAAAGGTTCTATGTTTAAAACATTGCCAACAATTATTTTTTTTCCTGGGTTTCTATTCTCTCCAGCCTGCTCTGGAAGCAAAGAATAGAGGCTCCCTCCATTGCAGGATACCCGTTACCAGCTATTACAAAAAAGGTGATTTTCCTGGCTAGCAGAGACAAGAGTCCAGCTGGAATACATAACAATGGGGATCAATTACGATCCTCTAAAACCACTTTAAAAACCTCAGGGCTGCCTTAAAAAAAATCAGGAGTTTATACAGCCCAAGGGCAAATCCAGTGTACGGAAAAAGAAGAGCGTTTGCTATTAAATAAAACCAGCATTCCTCTCCTCCTGAAAGAAGGAGACCGGGAAGAGCTGGCATAAAAAAAAATCTGATTTTATATTCTTCACTGTTACAAGCAGCGCTTAACTTTGGATCGCAAGGGAACCTGCTTATTACGGTCACAAGTGCGACGGTCGCAAAGCAACTCAATTACGGGACACACACACACACCGGTTTTAGGACCTTTTTTTGTGTGTGTCCATCCTTAAGTACATTTCAGAGCGGGGGAGTGCTAAAGTTACCTCTGCAGTCATAAAAATGAATTACGCAGTCGTAAAATGAATCCATGGCTTACCACGGGCCCTTTTGGCCGGAAACCGGAAGCAAACGCTCTTTCCCCCCCTCCCCTTATCTTCAAATTTCTATTGCTACGCGAAGCAGCTAATGAGTTTTGCCCTGTTCTTCTCTATTATTTTTTTTGCCCCCCGTTAAGCAAATCGCTACCGTTGTTAAATGAGGCACGCAGTTGTTAAGCGAATCTTAAGCACTCCCCCCCCCCTCTTGATTTGGCTTGTCGGAAATCAG
>JANHFL010001095.1:358854-372154 GCA_032468155.1 Oxyrhabdium leporinum
AAGACTGTCATCGAGCCCTCCCTAATTCAATAATTATGTGCTATGTGCAAATGGAATGAAAACAAATGATCAAAAACAACGCAAAAAACACAACCACAGGTCATCCTTAACTTACAACTGTTCGTGTAGCGACAGTTCAAAGTTGCAGCAGCACTGAAAAAGGTGACTTACACCCGGTCCTCACACTTACAATCGTCACAGCATCCCTACGGTCACTTGATCAAAAATCAGGTGCCTGGCAACTTGCATGAATTGATGAAGACTGCAACATCCTGGGGTCATGCGATCACCATTTGTGACCTTCTCAACCAGCTTCCTATAAGCAGTCAGTGAGGAAAGCCAAATTTGTTTAAAGCCCACATGATTCACTTAACAACTGTGGCAAAAAAAATATTAAAAAAAGCAGGCATGACTCACTTAATAACTATCTTGCTGAGCAATGGAAATTCTGGTTCCAATTGTGGTCATAAGTTGAGGATTAGATGTAGTGGCAAATTTACTTATATAATTAGCTATGATGTATCTGGGCATTCATCCATTGTGCATCAAGAAGACAATATTTTTTATTTTTATTTTTGCTGCTGGTCTGGTTCTTCTAAGTACATTTATTATGGTGAAGTTTGAAGCGGGAAGCTTATTCTACTTTGCTATACTTTCTGCACCATTGAGAGCTGTGATCCTGCTCTCTCCTCGGTCCTTTCTAATTCTGCATGTAGTACTGGAATGGAAACATCTAGACACAGTTCTAGATTCACTCTGATTCTGGTTAGTTCAAATCTGAGGGTATTAGTTGGCATGAAGAATCCTTGGTGTTCTCTGAGCTTGCTTGTTTTCTTGCAGACGTTTCATTACCCTAACTAGGTAATATCATCAGTGCTAGTCATCAGGTATCATTCCGTATACAATAAGTGATGTTGCGTTAAAATTTTAGACTTTACTTCAAGTTCAAGACTACTTTCAATTATGCAGCCCAAGTCCATTTGAGTCATCTTGAACCCAGCTATGAAAGTTTTGTTGAGGTTAGCTTAAAACCATTTTTAAGCAAAAGGCAAACCATTTGCTTGGTTTCTAAAATTCTGAAAAAGAGGTTAATTAAGCTAGCAATTTCAACTGAATTAGGCTTTGGAAAAGAAAATTGATTAATTTGTTTCCTGACTTGAACAAATTGCCAAAATAATTAAAACACGATTAAGCTTATTTTGAAAGACTTTTAGCTTTTAGAAGTGCATGAATGTGCATGCAATCTGCTAAAAGAACTGGGAGGTGACAGAATTTGTGGCATATTGCATGTCTTTCAGTTTTCACAGCTGTTAGCCCAGCCCTCCTCCTTTGCTACTGAACATTCTGTCAACATATATCTCTTGCTCATTTTTGCCCTTCCAATATCCTGTAGTTATATCGTTGTTGTTTTTTAAAGTGTCATGATTGTAATCGCAAAATGGATCACACAGAGGCTATGATTAGTCATTAAATGCTAGGGATGGCTCTCTTCTTTGAATTTGTTTTCGCTTCCATAAGAAAGGAAGCGAAAGGAACAAATGGAACAAACTGTAAAAGAAGAACTGGCAGAGGCAGGGGGAAGAGTAAGAAAAGGAATCAGCCTAGAATTATTATGTTGCCACAAAGTCCAATCTCCTCTGATTGCTATAACCGTTATCTAACTATAACTAGGTGCTGACCGCTAGTTGAAGTTTCCTGCATAAGCATGATTAGCAATAAATCAGTTAAATTGAAACTTTATGTGTGAATCTGTTCTTTTGTGTCTGACACAAACAGACGAATTAAATGTTCATGCATGTGCACATATGTGATGAGAGAGAAAAAAAGGAAGGGATGGAAAAATGGATGAAACTTATGGAAGGGACAAGAGCGAAACTGAGCACATTTTTCAGTCTCCATATATCTGAATCAGAGGCACAGGAAAGAAGACAACCCTCACCAAAGGTCTGTGCCAAAGGAGTACCATAAAAAGTAGTTGTCTACCTCCTCCATTTATTATCAAGAGCAACAAATATTTTTCTCCAACAGAAATGAATGGAATATATTGTTCTGCTCACATCTTGGGGGAAAAAAATCTACACCCTGAACATCTCAGGTTGGAAATATATATGGTGGGTTCTACATGTGCTTCTTTGGTAAATTTAGAGTGAAAGTAACTGGACAAAGCTGTTGTCTAGCACACAGTTCTTTTGCACTACACATCACATTTATCTGGATATATATTACTGTGCAGGGACAACTCTGCAAATGATAAAAAGCAAATAAAAAGTCACGCTTGACTAAGCATAAAGTACTCTAGGACAAAGAGGATCAACACTTAAATAGAATCAAATGCTACAGCAGTGGTGATGGCAGCATATGGCCAGTGCTGGCTGAAGATCAAAAGAATTTGCTTTAGTCCTATCCTGACCCATTTTAAATGGAATACTGTAATGATTATCTTCTGGCAGTGTTTAGAATTAATATCAAGGACAAAACCACCAGGGCAAATTATACCATACTTCCTTTGTACAAATAAATTACTTCCTGAACAAAAATATTCATGGCATTATTGTCAATCTAGTTAAACAAGAAATGCTGTTATACCTAATAAACATTGCCTAACTATTAACTTTGGATGCTTTTTGCTGACATGCAGCATAAACAGTGGAATCTGGAATATACTTCGCATTCTCCTGGTTTCTCCTGATAAATGGGCTCTGTGATCCACCTTGACTCCAACTCAAGAACCAAAGAAATCAAGAAAGAACATTTGGGTCTTACTTATCAGGATGAAATAAGGATTAGTAAATTACGTCTATGGAGGTTCTCAGTTGTCTAGGTCATGGCTGTCCTTTTTCAAAAGGCAACTGGACTTTGTTCTTCCTTGAAGATATTTACTTCTCATCCAAGAACTGAGAAGCTCCTTGGGTGTGAAGCGAAACATCTTCAAGGAAAGTTTCAAAAGGTGCTTTTGAAAAAGCACATTTGGGATGATCAGTAAATTACATTTGTTGCTTTATAAGTACACACTCACTTACATGTTAAAATCCGTGAAAGATTCAAAGACACAGACTTCATTGGGATTTTCCTATATTTCCTTTCTTCAGTTCCACCAGCTTTTAGTTTGTTTCTGACTGTGATTCCATTCTTGGGAAGGAATATTACACTTGTGGAAGCAGGAAAAGGACTAGGAATGGTTAATTCTTGCAGGGGAGACTTCTGGAAATATGAGTATCTGTTGGTTTGAATTCCACGCGTAGGAGAAAGGACAGAAATTTAATAACCCCAAGCCTTCCTTATATTGCCAACATGAAATAAAAAGATTTGGTTTTGAAAGAAAGGAATATTTCTGTAGAATGAACTGACCCTCCCCTCCGTGAAGAAATGTAAAAGCACAAGCTGCAGTCCGGAAATTTTTATTTATTTTTTACTTCCTTCTTCAACTCCATTAATTTCTACTAGTGTAGCTCTCCTCCTGAATTTTGCCTCATCTTACTTTTTCTTCTCCTGTTGCTAAACTTCTTTTTGGCTACTACGCTTCTTAGTCTTTCTCCTTTAGCAATCATTTCTACTTTATTAATCTTCTCTGAAATTTCTTTTCCTTTTTTCCTCCCCTCTTTCCTTTTTTTCTTAAAAACCCAACAGCCACTCAAAGTGAAGAACAAATCAAAAGGATTTTGGGTTCGCAAGTGCAAAGGCGTCGATTCTCTTGCCCACTTTTGTAACTTTAGGACATTTTTACACAGCAGCTCAGGGTGCATGTCAGTCATCACTCAAATCACCTTGCCACTTTGGAGCTGCCCTTTTCTTTTAAGGTCCCTTTGCTTCTTTCATTTCAGCTTGGATTAGTATTTGGCAATCCTCAGCTGCCCCACATCCTCAAACAGACTTTCTTGCAGAAGATCAGGAGAGCACATTAGTTTTACTAAACCATCACTGTGGCAAGTCATAGAGTGTCATGGCCCATCGGAGCCTGAGTTCATGGTGGAAGACGAGATGGATCTGTGGCCGACGAAGGTCAAGGGGGTGGCCTCGTTGGCTCTGGAGGAATGCAGGGAGGAGCAGGACAAAGCAGTCCTGGGTCCTTCTGGCCTGGGATGGCTTGCCAGCAGGGAAGAATGGGAGCAGGATGATCGAGAGAGGGGGGAAGAGTGGGCAGGCAATGGAGTGAGGGAGCTCAGGCAACGAGCAAGGACCGCCCCCTCCTGATCCCTGAGCACAGAGAATGGAGAGGAGGAGGAGGGAGCAGTGCAGGTCAACCCAACAACTTGGGAGGAGAGCACCCCGCCCCTCTTCACAAGGCTCACCTGGGGATTGAGACTTAAGGAGACGCTGTGGGGATGGGCGCTTGTCGGGAACAAGCACTGAATTCATGGAGTTTTGTGTGCTGTTGCTGACATTTGGATTTCGCTGGACTTCTTGCCTTATTGCTGCTTTGTTTCTTTGCCTTGCTGAACTTCTTGCCTTGAAGCTGTTGTGCTAACAGAGGCTGCTGGAGGTGTGTGTGAGCACTTTGCTCTGGGACTTGCCATAAATGTGGGAGCGTTTGGGGGAAGGTTGGAGCAATAAAAGGGAGTTCGAACTATCATCTGGCTGTGTTGCCTCTGTGCCCTGTGTCATCACATAGAAAGTTTTTGTCAGTGCCAGTTGTGATTCTCATATATTCAGGAGATCAGAAGTCGGTCAACCTGGATGGCAACCGGCAGAGCTAAGGATAACTATAAGAGTATTGCACAACACCACTGAGCAGGTTTGCATCTCTTTAGTAGTGACACTGCCTGTCTCATGTAAGTATTTTGGAACAGTTATGCACTAACATGCTATTGACTCAGAGGATGTGCTGTTAATTCCTATGTCAGACTTTTTATTTACTTTACAAACCCCATTTGTGTGAAGTAAAGTGGTATATTTAGAAAGAACGAGTTGTTATTTTATGGCTGAAGAAAAGCATTCGGCTTCCTCGCCGATAAATTTATACAATATACAGCCAACCAGTAGAAGTGCAGGAGAATAATCTTTAAAGTAGGATTAAAACCATATCTGTTGTATATGAACAGGTTTTGATTTTGCCTTGAGCCTTCTAATTTTTTCTGTATGAATAATGTTTGATATACTTTTTGTTAATAAAGGCCTATGAATTTTTCCATGTTTGTTCTGCGTCATCTTGGTGTGATTTTGTGACAAAAGCAGAGAAATTTCCTCAAAGTCAAAATTAAGGTCCCTTCCCTTCTATTTTAATATTAAAAGTAGCTCAGTCTTACAGAAAATAATACAGAAAAAAGAAAATTGTACAAATAGTGAACATCTAGATAAAAAAAAAATGTAGTTGATAGTTACATACTGTATATTTCATTCCAGATGATACAGTGAACATGGACAATAATCATGTCTAAGCAAAACATTGCTTATTCCCTGATAATTATGCCTTATTATTATTTATTTGTAGATGACAGATTGTTAAAAGGAAAAGGGCACCCTCATTATGATGTCTCAGAGTGGCATAATGACAGTAGAGAATCTTGCACCTGTTATTTGTTTCATCACTCTTCCAGTATACATGGATAAAAAAGGGAGGGAGGAAGAAAAATGAACGCTAGTGGCCAGATAATTAAGAAATGTTTTATAACGTGAGCTTCTGTGTGTCATTCGTTACAAGATATCATTAAAGGAGAAAAGTTTCACACAAGAAATTAATTGTTTTTACTACTGTTTGCCAAAATTATTATAAACGATTCTACATAGAAGGGATATTTGTAAAATGCTATACAAATGATAATTAAAATGGGAATTGTGTATCGGTTACGTACTCCCTAGGCAACCAATTACGATATGGTAGCAAGTGACAAAATCCCACTAAACAGTGCAGAAAGGGTCAGGTGCAGATGGAAGAATAAAGTAAAGTAAAGTAAAGTAAAGTAAAGAAAATAAAATAAAAGAAAAGAAAAGAAAAGAAAAGAAAAGAAAAAAAGAAAAGAAAAAAAGAAAAAAGAAGCAAGAACAAAGACCAACAGAAACATATGTTTGTCTAACTAAATTGAAACAATTTCCTTAACTAAAAAGTAACATGGAATTAATGGAACAACAGTTTGATCATTTTGGCTGCAGTTATTAGTAATGTATAAGATCATCACTACAAAGCACATAGCTAATTATGATCAAATCCACCCCAAATTGATTGATAGTTGTCAATTATGCTTCAGACTATAACAATATAAGAGCGGGTGGTGGTGGGGGGAATCATCACTCCTTCTAATTGTACAAGGATTTCACAATATGCTAGATATGTCAGAAGGAGGACAGGTGTAGGAATAGGAAGAACAAATTGTTTCTACTGCATAGAGTCAAGGCCAGTAAGAAAACATTTTGCCAAGAAATAATTACAATAGTAAAGAAATTTCTTGTTCAATTGCAGCCCTAATGTGATTGTGTTAAACGGGTGAGCAAGCTATCAGACCAGAGGGGTTATATATTATTGGTTCATATCCACATGCAAGTTTTATAGGCTGGAGAATTTGAAAAAAAAAAGAAGTGAATCAGGTCAAAAGTGCACAGAGTTCCAAGCTGCTGGGACTGTGTGCTGACAAAACATGTAACTAATGTGATGGAAGGAGGGAGAGAGAGCATAAGGCTGAGCTACAGATTCCTTGGCATGGAGGTACCTGGCAATGTCCCTGGAAATGCAAGCTAGGCAATGCCTCCAACATTGCTCGTAATATTGGAAAAAGACCACTGCTTGTAATCTGAGAGGAACAAGAAGATGGGAAAAAATGAAGCGGAAAGAATTAAAATGGCTTTAACAGCTAATTTCCCCACTAATATTAACGTTGACGTCTGCTCTTTTCCTTGCCAAAAAGCAAGCACAAAGGAGGAAACTAGAGTTGGGGAACTGTCATCTTTTATCACAGAGAGCCAGTTTGGTCTAGTAGTTAAGGCAAGGATTTTGAGATTGTGAGTTCTAGTCCTGCCTCAGGTATGAAAGTCAGCCGAGTGACTTTGGGCCAGTCCTTCTTGCTCTCAGCCCAACAAAGCTCACAGGGTTGTGGTTGTTGGGAAAATAGGAGGAGGAGGGGGAAGAAGTATCGGCAATGTTTGCTGCTTTGTGTTATCTATATTCAGTGTATTTAAAAAAACAACAACTGAATAAGTAATCATCACTGTGTTCTCTCTATGGGGCAGGTCCTCTATTACAGACATTGAGACATATAGGGACACCCTGCCAAGCACGAAGAGCAAACTGAATGCATAGAAACTTTAATCCAGACTAGCACCACCACAATATGCAGTGTGTTAAAATAATACCATGGCTGTTCATATTAAGGGCCAGTCCAAATAGGATGCTCCATGCTTATTCCTGATCAGGAAAAAAGAGCAGATGTTGCTCTATGCAACTTGTGAAAAATAGCATGGCATTTAAATCTGATCTTTGATGTAATCATCGTTGAGCAAAATCTGCAGATTTCAGTGCAGCCGTTCACAGCCCACACAATCAAATTTCTCAGAGGCACATTTGCTTGGGTTTATAGATTGTTTGCCCCATTTCCACATTGATCCAATTTCCATTTTAAACCCATATAAAAATTCACGTAGACATATGCATTGAAAGGTGCAGGTGTACTGTAAAAAACATATTCTCCCAAGCTACACCACCCAACACGCAATAAGTTCTCATCCAGATTGTTCTCAGGAAATTCAGATCCAACCCTTTTGTCCCCCATAATCCTCCAAGCATCTTCCTATTTCTGCCTTGATCAGTGAAGAGAGAACTGTAGTGTGGAAAGTGAAATATTCTTTTGCCCTGAAATCCTTCTGAATCATTTCAAAGCTTGGATGGAATTCCCATGGCTTTATGTCATGTTTACAAGAAGCCATTTGTCCAGAAATGGCTTCTTGTCCAGATCTCCTGCTTGAGCAGAGTTTGCACCACAAGATCTCTGAGGTCTCTTCCAACCCTGTTATCTTATGTTCTAGGTACCACTGAAAGACTGCTTGTGGCCTTTCAGCTTTGTTTTTATGTTACTCAGATGTCACCACCAGCATTTGCCAGAAAAAAGTCAACCATTTCACTCACATAACTTCACAATTGATGGCAGAGAAATTAAACTGGTAGCTTTGTTTCCATGGGCTTAAGAAAAAACATAAAATTAAATAAAATGCTGGGAAGGTAAAAGAAATGTATTTAGGGAGTTTGTGTTCCAATAAGGGGTCTGTGTGTGCATGTATGTGTGTGTGTGTGCAAGTCGAATAGAAAGTAAGTATCATACCTGAAAACAAATAAGGAGCTTCAGTTTTTCATTTCATGCCTCTTTGACAGAACAAAAGCCTGGAACAAATAAGGATGGGCTTTTGAGCAATCTGCTCATCTAGCCTAGTTTTGCAGTTAACTAAGGCCTTTATGCTTGTTTCAAAAAATGGCCACATTTGTCATTTTCTATGTAAAGCATTTCCCCATTCTTACATCACGCAAAAAAAGAAAAAAAGGGGAGCATTTTTTTTCTAAAGCAATGATTTGAATTAGTGAAAGGTCTGCTAGATGTTTAATCAGTTTCCATGTATATATTGGTGTGTGTGTGTGTGTGTGTAAAGAACATTTTAAGCGCTTGGCAAGCCAAAGTATTTAGTCAAGTAAGGTAGATGTGGCATTTTGCTTGCAAGTTACCTGAGGCTAATCTTGATCTAACAGACATCATCTGTTAAAATAGGTTGCCTGCATCTGTTTTGAGATTTAACTCTTTCCTATTCCATTTACCCAGCTTTTTTTATTTGTTTTCAGTAATGAATGGAGAAAATGTTCTTTTGTGACTCATACTTGATTACAATTAATGTCTCACTCACATTGTTCTTGTTCTAAGATCCTTTAAAAATCATGGTAGTGCATCATTTATAAAATGTGTTGGATTTATATAAAAAAGGCTGAAATAATTGGACTCCAATTAAAACTGCTCCAAAGCAAAAGAAAAGCAAAGGTTACTTAGTCTTCTACACTGAAATACATATTAAGCAGACATAATAAACTGTATTTTCCTTTGAAATAACAGGTGCTTAAAAGTAGAAGTAGAATGTGTAAGCAGGGTTATTATCCCTTTTTACTTTCCAACTGAAATGGCTGTTGGAAAAAAAATGCAAAAAAGCTCAGGACTCTGTCTATCAGTAGGATGATTCTTGAAAATCTAAACAGATTGAAAACAAATTTGGTGTGTAGGGAGCCATTCCTATTCTCTCTCTCTCTCTCTCTCTCTCCTTCCCTCCCTCTCTTACAGACAACTCAAAGGGAGAGCAGAAACACATATGCAAAAAATTACTTTGATACACAGAAGAAAATTTAGTATCTTCTGTGGCTGTCAGAAGTCACGGTGAGCGTACTTTGGCTACCTTATTTTATAGTAGAATTGATTAAGTGGAAACGCAATGTAATTTGTCTTTTTTTTTTTTTTTAAATGACTCCTTGAGAATAACCATTGCAACGTTTTTTTAAGTGACTATATAGTAGCAAAAATAATTAATAGATGACTAAATGCTTAAAAGGGAAAAAGGCCTTTAAATGTTGGAGGTGGGGCAGGAAACCCCTGACAAAAACAGTAAGAAAAATGAAACGACATCAGTGGCGCTAAAAGAAAACCTTTATCACCTGGCTAAGTCTCCTGAAAGCGTCACATGATCATTAGAGATTTTTAAAAGTCAGGAAGCTGGCGGCTCTCTGAAGAGCCCTTGTCTCATGCTTGTGATTTCAGCCCTATTTGGTGATAACCACACACAATTCAGAACTGGCAATCCATTTGTCTTGGAGTCTCTGAGCTGCATCTCCAGAGCAGTTCCTCTCTAAGACCGGGAACTGAAACCATTCATTATGTCTTTCATGCTTGTGGTTTGAAATAACTTTGGAATAAGCAGCCATTTTCCCAGGAATGCAGGAGACTACTCTCTTTTATCAACGTCTAGTATGTAGACACACAATCCGCGACCCTTAATGTATTACTCAAAACCCAAGTGTGACCCTTGGCTTGAGTGAAGGTTATGCAACCAGATCTGGGGGATATTTACCTTCTTAAGAATCCTGGTCCATTTTTCAAAGCTCACGTCATATTTCAGTGCATCATTTTCATGGATGCTGACAGATATTATATATATATAATATGACTAATATATAATAATCCAACTTAACGAAGCTGATGTCCTTGACTGAGACCGTACTCGCGGATCAGCCCGTGCCGGTTGGAGCACACGGGGCAGGAGCGCGATCCCTGCCCGAACTTCCTGGGGTGGCTCCAGTAGAGCTGCTGGTGTCCCGTGCCGGTGGTGGCGTGTCTCGGACGCCAAAAGGGAGGAAAGGAAAAGAAAGGGTAATATATATATTACTGCACTCTTCTTCTTTCTTTTTTTTTGCTTTGATATACTTGGCATTTAAAATTGCACTCCTGGATTTCACTGATCCGCTTGCCTGCCTGCACCTTATGATTACTTTTTTGATGGGGAGAAAACATAGTACCTAAATAAGTAGGTATTCATAAGCTTGGTTTATTATATGGGACTTTGTCTTGAGAATTTCTGGAGTTTGTCTCTTTCGGTTCTTGATACAGGTATCATCACAACCTTTGCCAGGCGGAGAGCTCTGTTTACTGCGTAGAAACAAACTTCACATTGCTTGGAATTCTACAGTCCCTTTGACTAGGAGTTGCAGGAAGGAGGAGAGTGAAGTGTGGAAGGTATTCATGTCTATTGTGGATTCTGCCATAATCCTGGACCACACAGATCTCCGTGTTGATTCTGGTTTTTTTAAATTAAATTTAGTTATTAAAAAGGCTGAGTCTCTCTAATAAAAGAACTGAGCATGGAGCTAATGGGAGTCTGGCATAGAATACAGCCATTGCAGGGTCTCCAGTAAAAGTTAATGTCTACTCAAATTTTCATTTGTCGTTTGCACCAAGCCAGTCAAATATTAAAAGAAGGAAAAAATATATCAGTGAAATTTTCACATCTAAACCAGCATGTGTGCAGTTCTCTAAGTTAGGAAATGACCTGAGCCAAGGGTGCCTGCCGAGTGTCTCAAAAAGTGGAGTGGAGTGGCAGCTGTAATACATTTAATAAAATGAATAAAATAAAAACTCAGGGGAGTGGCTAGAACAACACAAAGCCCTGCTTGTGTGATGCATGTAAAAAACTGACAGGGCTAAAATGGTATGATTATCATCTTGATTTTATTTTATTCCGCCTTAGGCATGAAAGCCGACTAGGTGACTTTGGGCCAGTCACTCTCTCTTAGCCCACCCCACCTCACAGGGTTGTTGTTGTTGTGGAGAAAAGAGGAGGAGGAAGGAGTAGTAGGTACAGTCGCTCCCTTGAGTTGTTTATAGAAATAATAAAGGCATGATAAATATATATATAATAAATCACATGGTCGTAATCACCTTGATATATATATATATTTAAAAAAAGCTATTCTCTGTAGGTGTGGCTATGTCTAATATGAGGGAAAAGCGAGAAGAAGGCCCTGTCATTGTTGAAAGAGAAATTCAAAAGCAGCAGCAAAACGTTCTCCAAAAATTATTTAAAAGCACTTTGCAAATTAGGCAACTCCAGTACAAGCATAAGTGGAAGGCTCTTTTGTGGATGGGATGAGAGAAAACTTTGGGGGACTGGCTAAAACATGACAGAAGACAAAGGAAGACATTTTTTTTTCAGGAAGAAGAAACAGATGTAGGGTGGGGGGGAAAAGCCAGAAAAAAGTAATGCAAATACAACCCTATAGGCCAAAAAGTTAATCAAGTAAGGATGGCTACAAGCATTTAGAAATAATCAAAATATATCGTCTGTTTTGGTTGCGGTTTCAAAGGCCTCTTTGTCATGCCTCTCTCACTGTCCCCGATTCTCACCATGTTTGCCTTCTATTCTTAAATCTACACGCTGATTAATAAAGCCAGAAGATTCATAGCTGCCCTGCAGCTCAGACACTGTGAGAGTGTTAGTCTCTAGCCAAGGTTTTATCTTGTTACAGATATAAAGTTAAAAAAGAAAAAGCTAGACAGCATCCTACAAAAGCTAGCTTGCCAGACACTGAAGTCACAAAATTATGCTATTTTAATCGCAGCCAACTTAGCTTGTTAATGCCTTTACTGACAGACACAGAAATGACTTACAAAGTTGTGGGAACCTCCCATCACTGCCGATATAACCCCCCCACCCCCACCCCTGCAATCCTAGCTGGCGGAAATGGAGAGAAAAAGGGCTGATTTTGAAAGCTTGCGTGATGTAATAATTGGAGGGAGTTTATACTTGAAGCCAGTCTAACTAGGTGGCCTTGAGAAAGATTCTGGCAGGATAATCCCGAGCACATTTCTGTGGACATAAATCATGCTTGGGGGTTTTTTTTAAAGCCCTGTTTCATTCAGTGATTTCTGTTTGATACAGTTTGTGCATATTCCTTCTTCCAAGGAAATCAGAGATGCATTTCACAATTACATCAATTTTAGTAGGTGCTTTAGGATAAGAACGAGAGTCTGAAATTTAAGATGCCACTCAAAAGATTAAACAGATGATCGACAGATTTCCAGAAATAATAGAAAGGATCAGCATCAGTATCCAAAATAGGCCTCACAGACAGTCGTTGAAGGTCCCTGTGTCCTACAAGCCATTAAGTGCCATTGTTTGACCAATGCAGTGGGCATGATATTTACTAAGCCTTTCTAGTGGCAATATTATTTGGAAACTTAAACTCTAGTGCTCTGCAGAAAAATAATACTAAAGCCCACATTAATACTGAGATTAAATAAACCCTAAATTAATAGTTTTTACTAAATACCCGTAAAGTCGCTTGCGGAAACAGATTTACAATCCACCTAATTTTTCCACACTTTGTCAATTCTGAATGGCACATTTATGTTCCCAACACCTAAAAATGCAGATCACATATGGGAGAAGCACAATGCCTAGAGGCATGTTAAATCTCTTCTCCTTTTGCTGTCTAAGGATACCTTAGAACAGGGGTGTCACACTCGTGGCGTCACAACGGCGTCATGTGACATATCGTGACTTTCCCCTTCACTAAACCGGGCGGGGATGGAGACAGCATGTGACGCATCCGGCCCACGGGCCACGGGTTTGACAGCCCTGCCTTAGAGGGACTCATTCAAACCAAAAGAACCGAGAAACATATTGGATCTTAATCTACAGGTAGTCCTTGATTTACAGCCCCCAACTGGGATCAGAAGTTCCATTGCTAAGCAATGCAATTAAGCGGGCTATGCCTAGTTTTTTATTATTATTATTATTATTATTATTATTATTATTATTATTATTATTATTATTATTATTATTATTATTATTA
>JANHFL010001095.1:439766-466056 GCA_032468155.1 Oxyrhabdium leporinum
AAACCTGAGACTTCAGATTCAGGTTTTTCCCAGATGTGCCAACATGGTTTCTTTAATAAATTCTTACTTGGATGAATCCTTATCTGAGTGAGTTATTGGAACTTAGATGGAACACTGACAATGAGAGGCAGTTTGGTGTACTACAGTAGTTAAGGAGCTGGCATGGAATGTAGAGGATGGCGAAGATTAATAATTTTGTAAAATGTAAGATTTATCTTTCAACCATTAAAATCAATCCACACTATTAGACGATCTACATGTTTAATGACTAAAATTATATAGTGGCTTTCAGAGTATAAAATCAACTATAAATCAGACATTTTCATTAAAATGCTCTGCTGGCACATTCTAAAGTTCTATTTATATAAATACCTATATATATATATATATATATTGAAAGACCAATTTTTCAGCACTCCTGAAATAGCTGCTTTTCCTGTATAACTAAAATTCCATTTTACTATCAAATAGAAATACCTAAAACAACATGATACTAGGTCTCAGAGACTCAATATATGCATTCAATACAATAAGGCTTTTATTTTGTCTTCATGTGGTTATGTTTCATTCTGGCAAATTCAAGCATTATATGTGTACATGGACTTTTTTTTAATGTTATCACACAATTATTTGTGTTGGTAAAATCCAGCTCAAAAATGTTTTTTTTAATGTGACCTGTAACCTGGTAGCTTTTAACAGTGAACAATACTGAGTTATAACTAAAATGACTTTGGGAAAGTCAGAGCTTTGATTCATCATGCTGCCAGTGACTTTTGAAATCAAGGACAACCTTCTTTCTTTTGTTAGATCAAGGACTACAATTGGTCTCTTTCCATGCAAACCATGGTCTGTACTGCTGGGCCTCAGCTGTTCCTGTTTTCATGTGGAGAAAAGAGATTTGTGATAATTTAAGGAACATATTACATTTATAACCTGTCACCTCAGATAGAGTTATGGTCTGCTTCCCCTTTTCCCTGTGCACCATTACTTACTGAATTCTGGCATGAGGTATAATTCTATGGAGTTGTAGGAGGATGAATAATGCTATCATTTCAATTGTGACAACATATGCCATTTGCAACCAATGTAATCAGTGTGCTTGATTATATGCAATTTCAGGACAACTAACATACATAAAAAAAGAGACTTGGTCTGGAATTGGCAACATATACCAGTGTGCCTCCAGACATGTGCCTTGGGATATATCAGATTGTCTGCCCAACTGGATCTTCATAATGCTTAGATTCATTAAAGGTAATCTTAAAAGACCACTATGCTGCAAAACAAGATGTCAGCCTGTAGCCTACCCTTTATTTTAACAGAATGCATCTGCTACTTATATTGTTAAAAATGAAAATGCCCAGTGCTTCATCTGAGAGTATGGCCACCAGCTCAAAAAAACAAAAAGGAATGATTTGTGGTCAAATAAATTCCACAAGAACTTGGAGCAGCTGATTTGGGACCACCACTGGATGGCAACACCGAAAGTTTTCTATATCTTCCACTATGTATCTCATGTATGTGGAAGAAGTGGAACTTCTACCCTGGCATCCAGAAGCCCCACCCAGTTTAAAACTGGAAACAGAGCTTGTCAGCTGACACTGAAAAGCCCATTCCCAAGCCCCACAAAATGTTATAGATTATGTTTTAGCAGGTGAATTTATCTGTTTTCTGTGGTTTTCTGCTGTTTCAAGAAAGAAACTGCTATTTTGATTTAATTGAATCTAACTGCTTAATCAGTAATCCAGGTTATTAAAAAACTCAAGGTAGTTAGTCTTGGAGTAGGCACCCTTGATCTCTCCTATGCCATTTAGTGGTTTTCTGAGTTTTTGCAGCCGAAACATTATATGTCTACATGCCCCTTCACAATAGTCATTTAGTGAGAATGCTCCCAAAATGCTTTTAAAAATTCCAGAAGTGTCTGACAAACCAGTATTTTTTTTTTGCCATAGTTATATAAAGAGTCTGGTTACTAATAAAGGAGAATATTTGTAGCTCAGCATTGAAATGGGTGGTCTTTGATGCTCTATGAACTTGCTTGTTTTCTTGCAGATGTTTCATTATCCAAACTAGGTAACATTATCAGTACTGGTTACTACATGTGAAGTTAAATTAATATTACTTTCATTTAACAGTAATGACAAAAGGAAACTGCAGTGGCTAAGTCCCTGCTTAAAGATGGTGATTACCTGTATGCTTAGATATCTTTGCTTGTTGTGAGGCAAAACTGAAATCAGGTCAGCCATAGAAGAGCTATGGTAGAGCAAAAACCCTAACATGTCCTGAAATCTCCTGCAGGAGTTTTTAGAAAACTATGGTTATGTTTTGTATATGAATTAAAGATGAATGGGCCAAGGGTCTAACTTCTCATAAATCATGAGACTGTTGAACCAACGAAGGAAACAGTAAAAGCATCTTCTTTAATATCCAAGTACATTTAACAATGTAGGCTCCTGGCAGTTTGAACTTCAACATAAAAGCTCTTGCAAATAGGTACCAAGTTTGTTTATATAGCCTTAGAATGTAGCAGTTCTCTTCAGGGAGCAGCTGGATCTCTTTAGCTTTAAGACAGCAGCAGCAGCAAACCTCACAAGCCATTTTGGAGCTAGAGGCCAACTTTCTTTATTGTTTGATGGACACAGGTCTTCACTTGTTGCTTAATAAAACATTTTGTTCACTCCCATGGTGCACAGTTATTGTAAATACCTAGACAGACTAGAGAAAGTGGTATTATGTTTCACTGGTTTGTGAAGCACAGATGAATGCACGGGGTAAATTAACAAGCATTTATCTAAAAATGGGCCTTTCGTAGACGTTTTACAAATGAATATAATAAAATAAAAACAAATCATGATGAAAAAACTGCAACTTGTAAGTTTCTGTCCATTTCTTCTACATCTGCATGTAAATTCATTAAGAATTTCAACCTGCTGTTTCAGATCCTGGAATCCAATTAAGAATGCCAGTAGCACGTAGTCTTACTGAATTGAAGAGCCTCTTCATAATAAGAGAATGCAGCAGAGTAAATAATGAAGGAAAGATCATTTAGAAAGTGTGCATAGTGAGAGCAGAAGGGGGGAAAAAGGAGTGCTTTCTCCTGAGGCCCACCGTATGTTGTCAGACTGCATAACCCACAGCCACATTCTGTCAGACTGCATAACCCACAGCCACAGTGATAGAAAAGTCCAGCCACATCTGGAAGGTCACACTACTCTATTCCCTTCATGTTCTTGTACAACGTGCAAGGTAGGTTCTGAAAGTATTGTTTCTTTTTGGATCCTAAAACCAGAGCATTTTATTTTGCATTTCCCCCTTTCTTCTGCCAAACTTCACCTCTGCTACTTTATTTGGATGGAACCTCAACAAAATCAAGTGATGAAGCCTGAACAACAGTCAACAGTGTCTGATGAACGTCTTGAGGATCTGTTGGTCTTTCAGAACAACAGAAACAGAGGGGAGATTCAGCCAGATCAGTCCTGTATAACTTTTGATTCATCAGGTCGAAAGCGGCCTACTTTGTATCGGGGGCTTTCTGGGAACCTGAAGGGAAACATTTCCCATCTCCAGTACATACCTGTTCCTATTACCATTGGCATAAATGGTGGTTTGAAATTAGAAATATTCATTGGATTCAGTCGAATATTGAGCTAAATCAAGATTCAACTTGAGTTCAAGTTACTTCAGATTGAATCTGTGGATGCCACAAATGGGATTAGCTGAGCTGTTTTAAAAAAACAGCAGAAGGGTGCTATCTATGTGTGAGGTCTAAAACACCTTCTATACCATACTGAAGTGTCCACTGCTCTATTCTATTCTTTTTAAATTGCACTACCCTCTTAATTTCTTTTATGTCTCGTACTAGTTCAGGAGACAAAATCCCTGCACTCTAAATGCCAATTAAATTAAGATAAGAAATCCTACTCATTCCCTACTTTCCAATTTCATTTCAGCTGAGTTGCTAAAGGTGTATGGATACCAATCAGAAAGCAGTGTCAATACTGGAGTTTTCTCCTACTTTTCTGAACATGGGAAATCCCAGGATAGGAAACGGAAGGAGAAAAACTGAATTTCTAATAGTCAGCTTGCAATTATTAGGTATGGGTCATTATGGGGCCTGCAATCACAGGGCAAAAACAGACAGTCACATTAATGTAGTAACCTCCAGTCTTTGGGTAAACAAACAAACAAACAAACAAAAGCAGAACCATGCTCCCTTCATTGCAGATACCTCTTCTATAACAATTGAGACCAGCAAATGGTACTACTCTTACTATATTAATATAGAAGTTAATGGAACTGACTGGTGGACTCCCTCAGCTTCATTTACATTCACAACTTTTCTGATCTAGACTTTCAGCTATAGGCAAAACCCTATTTAAAAGGCATAAAAAGGTCCCATTTTAGAAACAAACCAAACCGAAGATTTAACATAACAGAGATTTCTCTTAAAAAAAAAGATTCTAATTCTAATACTCAACCCATTCCAAACACCAACTATTCCAGAGCTAACTGTCCTAAATAGAAACATATTCCATTCAAATAAATATTTCACATCTCAACTTAAAACAGTCATAAATATAAAATAATTCTAACAATTTAACATAAAATGCGTAAAACTTAACCTAACAGGTAGTTTCTCCTTTGAAAGAAAAAACACCCACACAATAAGATACTCAGCATTTAGATACTAAACAATTAGAACAGAAAAAAACAGCATAAAACAAAAAGCTTAAGCATCAAATAAGGAAATCCAATATGTCACATTTCTCCAATCAAAATATCATAAATCCAAAAAGAAACGCACAGAATAACACATCCCATTTTAACCAAGATCAAAAAAATAATTTTATCCATTCCACTAGTATTGATCCTGGTTACAGTGTTCTTCCCTACTTTAATGGCAGGTTCCTATCTAAAGCTTCTTTCATATCATTTTCAAGTGGAATTTATTGTGTATCTTGTTCTATGATAGACATGATTTGTATTTCAAATAACTTGGCTACTAAGATTAAGTAGAGATAATACAATTTTTGGATCACAAGCCTGTGAGCTTTGGTTTAGAAAAAGAAAAGTAAAAGAGACTAAAAAAAATTGCTGCAGAAAGAAACAATAGAGGAGAATTATAAACAGAAATTAAAAGAACTTTTAAAAAATGATTTAGGTAAAAGTACTCATTTAAAAGGGGTAGCACGGCAGCTCAGTGGTTAAGACGCTGGGGTGTCAGCTGGAAAGCCAACAGCCCAGGTTCCAGACCTATGCGCCATGCAACGAGGTGAGCTCCCATCCTCTCCCCAACTCCTGCCAATCTAGAAGTCCAAAAGCATGCAAATGCAAGTAGATAAATAGGTACCACTTTGGTGGGAAGTAAATATCATGCTAGCCACATGACCATGGAAATATCTTCGGACAGGGCTAGCTCTGTAGCCTTGAAGTGGAGATGAGCACTGCCCCCTATAGACGTCAACGACTAGTAGAGTAAAATTCGCAGAGAATCCTTTATCTTTTATTTTTTTTACAGATTTAAAAATGGTTTGAGATGTAAGTAAGGCAGTTTATTAAACTTTATTTTTTTATAACCTAGCAGTGAACTTAAAAAGAACAGTCAAGAAAAACACCAACAATTGTGGATGAGATAGAGAAAATAAGAATTAGAGAAATTTCTAGACAAGTACTCCTTAATAAATTAACATTTTTAAAAAACAATTGTCTATGTTAATAATAAACAAAAATAAAGATGTATTATATAAAGCAAAAAAAATGACTTTGCAAATAAACCAAGGAAGTGGCTATCATAAAAATTACAAAAAGAAATAGAAGAGAAAATGATATAGAAATTATAAGAGGGAGATATAGTATTAATCGACAATACAGCCATGCAAAAAGCAGTTCATCAATATTATTCAATTTCTAATAGTTAGGAAAAAGCCATGGAAGTTTATTTTAATATATAATCATGTCAGCAAGATTACTGTATGCATAAAGATGGAAAGATTCAATACCACTCACTATGGAGGAATGGTAGGTGAAATTGAAAGATTTTGCTGAACTGGATAAATTAACTTCTTTGATTACTGAATAGACATTATCTATATTTATTGCTGATTGGAAGCCTCTTATGGACTTTTTTGGAAAAATGGAAATGAACTTGTGATTTACTGTTTTGATAATGAGATAGAATAGATTATAGAAAGAATATAATATAATGTAGCTTTAGAGAAAGAGATTAAAATATATTCGTATTTATAACTTCTGTGAAGAATATTGGAAGCACTTCTTAATCTTTTCTTTCTTTTCAATTTTTCTTTTAACTTTTTTCCTTTTTTCGCCTTTTCCTTTGATTTCTTTCTCTCCCCCCCTTCTTAATTTCTACTAGTTTCTTAGTTAACTTTTATCTTCTGGTTTGAAGATTATATATAATTATATATACAGGTAGTTCTCAACATACAGCCACAATTGAGCCCAAAATTTCTGTTGCTCAGCAAGAAAGTTGCTAAGTGAGTTGTGTTCCATTTTATGATATTTTTGTCACAATTGTTAAGCAACTCAGTTATTAAGTGAATCATGCAATTGTTAAGTGAATCTGGCTTCTCCCATTGACTTTGCTTGTTGGAAGCTGAGTGGGAAGGTTACAAATGGTAATCGCATAACCCCAGGATTCTGCAACCTTCATAAATACATGCCAGTTGCCAAGTCCATGAATTTTGGTTATGTGACCATGGGGATGCTGTATCAGTGATGAAAAACAGCCACAAGTTACTTCTTTTCACTGCCGTTGTAATTTTGAATGGTGATTAAATGAATGGTTGTAAGTCAAGGACTACCTATATACTAAAATATTATTCCAATTTGTATAAAGAAAGTGACATCTCTCTAGAGAAAACAGATGAATATCTAAAGAAATAAATCCCTGTACTGAGGATTACAGAAGAACAGAGACAGATTATGAATGAATCTGTAACAATGAGGGTAGTATGTGAAAGATGAAACTGGACCGGATGGATTATCATGTTTTTATTATAAATGTTTTGAGCATGAACTTTTACGACCTTTCCAAACTCAAGGATGAACTCTATCCCACTGGGAAGAAAGATGCTAGAGAGTTGGAAAGCGGCCAATATAGCATTAATACAGAAAAAATGTCAATATTTTTTAACAAGAAACTAACTATACATGAACACTGATCACACAAAGTGTTAATACCATTGTACAATGCCTTGGTAAGCACTTGGAATACTGCATCCAGTTTTGGTCGCTACGATGTAAAAAAGATGTTGAGATTCTAGAAAGAGTGCAGAAAAGAGCAACAAAGATGATTAAGGGACTGGAGGCTAAACCATACAAAGAATGCTTGCTGGAACTGGGTAAGTCTAGTTTAATGAAAAGAAGGTCTAGGGGTGACATGATAGCAGTGTTCTGATATCTAAGGGTTGCTGCAAAGAAGAGGGAGTCAAGCTATTCTCCAAAGCATCTGAAGACAAGAAGCAATGGATGGAAACTAATCAAGGAGAGAAACTATCTAGACCTAAGGAGACATTTCCTGACAGGTAGAACAATTAATCAGTGGAACAAATTGCCTCCAGAAGTTGGGGGCATTCCAACACTGGAAGTTTTTAGGAAGAGATTGGACAACTATTTGTCTGAAATGGTATAGGGTTTCCTGCTTGATCAGAGGGTTGGACTAGAAGACCTCCAAGGTTCCTTCCAACAGTGTTATTCTATTCTATTCTATTCTATTCTGTTCCATTTGCCAATGTCATTATTAAATAGATACACCTTGTTTACAATGATTCTAGTTGATTGACTGAAAATAATTTTGCAAGAATTCATTAATGAGAATCAATTTTTACTTAAAAGAAAGTTAAAGTACCATGTTAGAAATGTATGGACATTTTGGAATATTTGGAGCAATGTAATGAAAAACAAAGCCACATTAATTTTCTTAGATGCAGAGAAGGTCTTTGAAAATCTTTAAATGGGCTTTCCTGTTCAAGGTTTTGGAAAATGAGAATTCTGGAGAGACTGTATAAAATGGCAAGATCAATTCTAACTTTATAGAAATCACAAATAATTATTATCGGAGATCTAACAAAACATTGGGAGATACAAAGAGAAACAAGACAAGGGTGCCCATTCCTCTCTTGTTTATTCTAGTTCTTGAAATAATGACAAGATGAGAAGATTGTGGAAGTAAATATTTTAAAAATACCTTATGAGTTAAGGGTTTTCTGCAGCTGCCTTGATGCTGGTTCTGAAAGTTTCTTTTAAGGGGAATTAAAATATTAATGGGCAAATGAAAAGAATTTGGTGCATGAGCAGGTTTCAAAATTATTAAACCGAGAACAAAGAAGTTAACAAAAATATGAAAACAGAAGAGCAAACAGAACTGATGAATAGGGATTTAAGATTGAGAAGAAGATAAAACATCTGGGTATCACTATGACAAATATGAACTGCATGCTATTTCAAAATAACTATGTTAGGATATGGAATGAAGTTAAAATATATATTTTAAAATGAAAGAATTTAAAACTGTCATTGTTGGGGAGAAAATTTATTTGATGAAAATGAATGTGTTGGTGCTTTTGACAACTGAAGCACCATTTAAATAGTGGCAGAAGGATATATCTAAGTATTAGTTTTCATTTTAATCTTCCTTTTTAAAAATCATTAATAACAATTATACACACATATATAAACAGCACAACACAAGGACAGCACAAACATGAAATGAATATCAAGAAAGAAAAGAAAGAAAAGAAAGGTTAAAAACATACCTATTATGTTGACACTTAAAAGTACAAGCACAGTCTTACCTTTCTACCCCCTGTATTTATCCGAAGTGGGGTTAGGAAGGGGTCAAAGATCATATGGCTGGTTTCTATATTGACCGGTGATTGCCGTTTTCCAACGGAGCAAAGATTCCAAGCTGAATTCACCAAACCCCAAAAGGAAGGAACTGTAATACAGAAAAGGAATAAATTCATTTTGGGGAGAAAAATTTTAAAAAAAGTATTGCTATTGTACTCCATTTGAATTAGTAACCCTCATTGCCAAAAGAGGTGCAATTTATTTCTGGGACAAAGAAAATAGCAGAAACAAGGAGATCTCATTCTGGACTGGAAGCACCAGAAAGAGGTCCTTGTCACCTATATTGATGATCCAGATATGGGACTGAGATTCCCATGCTGGTTTTTTAAAAAAAAACACAGCCTTGCTGAGCAGAGCTAAATACTTCACGTGCACATGGCTCTTAGCAAGCTCAGTGGTATAAGAAGGGACAGAGACATGTATCCCTCAGTCCACACTAAGCCAGATGCCCAGAAGTTCTGTCAGAGTGCACACAGTGTGACTAGGTGAGACAACCCAGGAGCAAATACAGCACACAGGTTTGTATTTACAAATAGTGGTTTTTATCCTTAAAAGCATATACACATACAAGTACTTTGATACAGGCCTTGAACAAACGGCAATCGGTAATCACTACACCACGGAAGCACACATGGAGAGAAAGATAAGCCCTCACAAGGTCTCTTATATTACAGCCTCTTAAAGTGGTAGCAGTCCAATAACCCTGCTGACTCATTGCTACCATTGCATCATCGATACAACAATACAGCATTACACCCTTACGGCAGCTGGTCAGCTATTAAATTATCATTAGCCTGACAAGTTCTGTACATGTGTTGGCTAGTTCTAGTCTTCTTTGAAAACAAGAACCTTATACCATTATTTCATCAGCTCTAAAAAACAGCTGACTGCACCCGTTGACTGCATATCTTTGTTGATATCTATAGTTCTGTCTTTGGACAGGCATTTGATTTCAAAACAGGCCTTAAGTTGCCAATTCAATCATGGGCGACAGAGTTACTTTAGCAAATGTTTTTAAGATAGCCACAAAGAACACATTCTGTCAAAGTAGCCAGCGACGTTGTCACTTGACAATAACTTTAACAGGGGCCTTTTAAAAAGCAGGGGCAAGCAGCAGTCTTTTCCTGGTACTTTAATATGACCGAACTCTATGAGATCCATTTCCCACAAACCAATTCATTTGTTCAATGCTTGTTCTAACACCAATCATGCTCAGAAAATTAATTTCCACATCACTTCCTTTCACTTGTGCTAACTTGCTGAGCCTTCCCTCTCCCCCGCCCCCATGAAGAAGCAACTGGTGAGCATAGAAATGATCACCGTGCTTGGTGAAGCAGCAGAACTATGACAAAGGTGGACGTGTCATCAGGCCTAAAATCATCAGTTTTTGACTTAAGAGATAGCATGATCTCAAGGGAAGCTCAGCTGTAGGCAATGGGTGTGGGAAATGACCACATAGTTGTGTCATTCCAGAACTATTTCAAAGCATAGAAGTTCCTCCAAAGGCAGCAATATTACTGCCATAACTCAAGTTCAATAGCTCCCCTTTCAGATCAAAGAGTTTTAAGTAGCTTCCTAATTTTACTGCTTATCTTCTAATGATGTTAGAAGCTTCCCTGAGAAGGGGAGGTTATGCTCGCTGAGTACATAAGTAAACATAGACATTTTTAATTCCTAAGAAGGTAGACAAGATGAGGTTTAGAGGTGCACTGCTAATCATAGGGATTAGGTGGCATGTAAATCAGTGGATTGCGTAAAAGGTAAATGGATTACTAGATTCTTTCAAAAGAAAAAAAATCCCTGCCCCAAATATTAATATAGACAGCACTGTGTTGCATTCTTGACATTTTCCCTTCAGAATGAAAGAATCAGCAGTTACGGGTACTGTTATATTTTTCAAATGCATAATATTCCTGGACATTTGCTTAATAATATTCACTTAGTTGAAGGCAAATTCAATTAGATTCAAGATGTGACAAAGCTGTAAATTGTAAGAGTTGTTATAACAAGACATAGCCAGTCATTGCTTGACATTCTAAGCAATAACTTACCATCCTGAGAGAACAAGCAAGAAGGAAAGAATAGGAAGTGCCCATAACAAACCAAACATATCTTCACAACAACTATTAGCCATTCCCAAGTTTCTGATTTACAGCATCATATGGAGCCAACCGTCCAGAAAGTCAGTCTTCACTATTAATATATTCCAACAATGATGTTTGGATTGCTCAATTAGATGCTATAAATCAACTGTGTAGAAATAACTGATAACAACAACAAAACATTATTTCATTAAAAGTTTCAGAATTTCCAAATGCGGTCAAAAGGCCAAAGCAGCAGTGCTGCTTATATATTGCCACGTAATAGCTACAATATGTAGCCAAGTCTCAAGATATATGGAATTAACGACCAAAAGCAACTGGACTTTCACACAATCAGCTGTCTTCACTCTGAATGAATTGCCTATGCCAGCGGTCCCCAACCTTTGTGGGCAGCTGGGGTGGTGGTGGGGGAAGGGGAACCAGGCCGCATGAGCGGTGGGGTGCTGCACATGCACGGGTGCAGCTCCAATCATGCAAGTGGCAGAGTGGCATGCATGTACAGCTCAACTGCTCGTCCACCGCTCATGTGAGTGGAACTGTGTTTGTACGCCAGCCGGCCTCTCGCGAGGCCTGGTTCTGAATAAGCTGCAGCCTGGGGGTTGGGGACCTCTGGCGTATACAATACTTTCATTCTTTGAATTACAGGTAGCCCTCGACTTACAATCATTGCTTTAGTGACCATTCAAAGTTACAACGGCACTGAAAAAAGTGACTTGTGACCATTTTTTCACACTTAATGACCGTTGCAGCATTTCCTTGGTCACACGGTCAAAATTCAGACATTTGGCCACTGACTCACATTTATGATGGTTGCAGTGTCCCAGGATCATGTGATCACCTTTTGCGACCTTCTGACAAGCACAGCCAATGGGGAAGCCAGGTTCACTTACCAAGCATGTTACTAATTTAACAGCTGCAGTGATTCCCTTAATAACTGTAGCAAGAAAGATCGTAAAATGGGGCAAAACTCACCTGACAACTCCTCTTGCTTAGCAAGAAGAAATTTTGGGCTCAATTGTGGCCTTAAACTATGGACTATCTGTACCCTCAATCTCATACCAACTGATTTAACCCAGCAAGGGTTCTTATTTTTGAAGCACCATAAACACACTTTTTAAAATAGTGACCTGAAGCAACATGTTAAAAAACAAAGAAATAAAGAAAAATCCAGGGACCTTTTAAAAGAGATGTATATAAGCTAAGCTGTTTTTCCCCCCATGCTTCTTGCCTATGTACACCAATATTACACATCATTCTTTTCAAGAGTCACTGAAAGGGGCAGCCATAAAACAACTTCTCTGCCTTATTAAGAACCATTTCTTACAGTTTCAAGCAGTGCTCTAATCCCTTTCTTCATATCCGGTGGGTAGGGAGAAGTCATTTAGGGTTGTGCCAACAATCAGCAGAGAGAATACTTGCTTCATTGTGGCTGCTGTTTTATCAATTCAAAAGTTTCAAACAGATTAACAAACAGACTGTATTCAAGGAAGCCTCGGATTGATTTTTTTTTTCTTCAGCATATAATCCAGGGTTAGCAAAATGCTCTACAGGAAACAATAGTTTTTTCCAGATCACAAGGATTTTTGTCTCCCAGGGCTTTACAATGCATGCAAACTTAAGTCAAAATGCTTCCAATCTCTCTTTTCTTTTTTTCCAGTTCCAAAGCATGATTTACAAAACTAAAACTGGCATATTTATACCAAGAGGGTTGCAGAAAATGCCAATTAACTAATCAGAGCAGAGTAGAAAAAGTTAAATAGTCAATAATGCATTGGACCATCACCAAAATATTTTAAAGCTCCTTGAACAAGACACTAAGTTCTTACTTGTGGGATGCAGGGCAGGTTGATTGCAATTGATTTTATATGAGAAGGGTTAAATTGAATTTAGCAGGGGGAGAAGGGTCTTCAGTGAATTAGATTGCCTGCTGATAAGAGAATAAATTAATCCATGTTATAACAAAGGCTGTACGGTACGGATTTGAACGTTTTTATTTCTGTTGCACTCTTTTCTTATTAGGGAAAGTAGAGAAAGTCCATACATTTCATTAGAAATGGGATGACTATTGTATCATGAATAATGGAAGGTGAGGGCTTTTCCTGATGGGATCAGGACCTCAATGTAGTAATAAACGTTTATATTCACTATACACACAGCCAAACTTCAACACTCTTGTGAGGTTAAACAAAGTACCCTTAGATAATAAAGCAAGTAAAATTAGGTTATGCATCCACTACCATGTGAAATCCAGTGCTAACAACTATGTTCTGTGGTAAATCGGGTTCTGAGGGAACCCTGGATCCCTGTCAAATTAATGGGTAGATGAAAGAAATCCAACCTACTACATATTGCTTGCATTTCCCCCCACAAGCCTAATGAAGACTATGATATATGGTACGTTGTTTCATTTTACATGCCCTCCCAGAATGGTGTGCAAAAAACAATGAAAAAAATCTTTAATCTAAATCAAACAACTAGAAAATAACCCTTAAAGCAAAGTTCATTTCAAAAGCATTCTAAAAAGAGGTAGTTCTTAAAACAGCTGTAACTCAGTAGGAGTACGGGTGAATAGGCATGGCTTCAGTTGTCATTTAAAATATGGCAGAGGAAAGGCCAGTTGTAATTCCCATGACTGAGTTCCATAATCAGGATTCTCCTAGATCAATCAGAGCAGGGCAGGAAAACCTTTGATGTTTTGAAATATAGAGACTTTGAAGACTTGATTCGACAATGCTACCCAAAATGCTTTGGCTCAGAGGGGATACTGGTCCAATTATGTCCAAATGTCTTTCTGACCTGCAGAGTAACTTTGGCATTAAGAGAAGCCACATTCTCTATCCTGAAGCCATTGCTAAACCTTGTTTTCCAGAATCTCCTTAACCTGAGACGGACTCATCTCAGGTCATGTAGTGATGGTTCAAAACAAACAGGGAGTTGAATATCTACTAGCATATTTTAAATATATGGTGTACTTTTTATTATTCCTATATTGCATTTGGAAGACTGCTAGAAGACTTTCTGCCTGTTTATTTTTAAAAGTACACATGCGCACCTTCATATTTTTTTCCCCATTTATTTTTCACAAAGTTCCAAATGGCGAGTAAACAAACTTATTCCCAAATCTATTTTGTTGTCTTTTGTCATTACTGCAATCTGAGGAATTAATGATTTCTTAGAGAGAGCTAAACAGCATGCATTCAATTTGGATTTAGCACAAACACAAGCAGCAATAAAGAGTGGGCCTTGAAAGTCAATTAAATGATAAGTGTCATTAATAAAATAAATTGGTTCAAAGTGCATTACAGGGACTGAAACATATTGACTAACAGAACAAGAAACAAAACTTAAGCTAACCAGCCAACTTTTATTTTCCCGATCCCAAGTAAATTAAGAATACTTTCCCCTCACCTTAAGAATACTTTGAAGTACATACATGTAGTCCTCAACTTACAACCAGACACTTAGTGAACATTCAAAGTTACAACAGATTCCCCCCTCCAAAAGTATTTATGACCTATATTCAAAGTTCTGATGGCTAGTGCACTCCACAACCACGTGATCGCATTTGGGCACTCAGCAATGGATCTAAAATTAGAGCCATTTACAGCATCCCATGGTTATGTGATTGCAATTTAGGGGTTGTTTGTTTTTTTGTTGGAAAATGGTGTTTACTTCCAGTTTGCAGCAAAGAATGTCCATCAAAGATAATGGATAACAACTGTAGATTTGCTTAATGACCATGGTGATTTGCTTAATAACCACCATAAAAAAGTATCATATATGATGACCTACTTAATGACCAGCATGACTTATGGCTGTACTTCCAAGCTCAGTTATAGTGTTAAATTAAGATGAGGACTACCTGTGTCCTAACAGAAGAAGACCACAAATATTCCAATGCAAGATTTCCACATATTGATTTTTCAATCCAAAGTATGTTTTTAAAGGCTAAATAATATCCCTTATTAGACCACTGAAGGGAAAGGAAGGAATGGGATAGTCTGAGCACTGACTATGCTACTTATGCTGATGAAAAATATAGCCCAAAATATATGAAGGGTTGCCTATCCTTGAGTTTTCACCTGCCTTGTTGGTTTTTTAAAATATTTTTTTTTATTAAAGAAATATTTTACCAAGTAAAAGTAATACTAATTTAAGGAAAAGGAAAGAAAAGTAAAAGAAAAGTAGTAAGTGCCTAGAAAAGAAATGAAAAACAAAAAAAGATATAAAGGAATAGCTTCTGATCTTTACAGCACTTGTAAATGCATTTATATTTTATCCTTTGTCCCTCAAGTTACACCACGGCTGCCTTCTTTCCATATTCTACGCTTTTCAATCATTAAACCCATAAATCACAAGTTCATTTTTTCCTGTTCTCAGCAAAAAGTCCATAAACGGTTTCTAGTCACCAACAAACACAGTTATTGCCTTTTCGGCATTCTGTTTTACTAGTGAAGGTTATAAAGAAGATTCAAAAAAACCCAAAGAAACCTCATGAAGATCTTTACTTTAAGTTCTATAGTCTGTATGTTCTCAGTAGTAACTATCAAGTTGCCCAGCATCACTTGACAGTAAGATGGGCAGTGTACAAATTTAATAAACAAGCAAACAACCAAACAAACATTTCCCTTCCCAGTGCAGTACTGCAAATGTGACCGTGGCTATCAGATTCATGCCTAGTATCCATGCACACACATTACTATGTTCCCCAATGTGACATGAGATAAGCCCTCCCTGGCTTTCTTCTTCTCTCCCTATTGCAATTGATCTGAAATACAGGTATGGTCCACATCAATCTGTGCAGGTAAAGTGCAGAATCCTAATTTGGGATATGGCAAGTGTAGGCTCAATCACTGCATCTCTTGATAGGAAGGACTGTGAAAATCCCTGCTGCAAATCCTCCAGAGCTCCTGCTGAGAATGTTGTCCTAATGGACCAATTCAAAAGAAGAGAACTTCTCATTCTGGGAAGCTACAACTGGCTTCTCTCTCTCACTGTGGCAATAAATTAAAACTAGACAGTGCTTTCTGGCAGTTGATGGCATTTTTAAAAGCACTTTGTGACAACTCGTAGGAGGCTGTGATTAAGACAAGAACCCTGAGTAGTTCTTCTAAGATGAAAGGGAGAGGAAGGGACAAAAATGGCCTGACTTGCAAAATTGGAATTCCAGCCTTCATTAGTTCCAATCAGCTATTATAATTCCAATCTTATCAACTCCAGGTTTGGAGGGAAAAAATGACAACTCAGAATATATCTGAGATGAAACAGATTATCTCGACCCTTACCAATCAGGACTCAGGCCTGGATTTGGTACAGAAACTGCACTGGTCACACTTTTGGATGATCTCTGGCGGGAGCAGGATGGGGGTAGTGCATCCATCCTTGCTCTACTTGACCTCTCAGTGGCTTTTGATACCATCAACCATGGGATTCTCCTGGGGTGGCTTCAGGGGATAGGAGTGGGAGGCCTTGTGCTGTCCTGGCTTATTTCCTGCCTCTGCGGCTGCTCTCAGTCAGTGTTGATAGGAGACGAGAGATCCAGCCCTCGCCCATTGCTTTACGGGGTTCCTCAGGGCTCAGTACTCTCTCCGCTCCTGTTCAACATTTATATGAAGCTGTTGGGTGAGATCATTCGTCATCATGGACTGAGGTATCACCAATATGCTGATGATACTCAGCTGTATATCTCGGCCCTTGGTGAGTTAAATGTTGATGTGTCCTCCCTCTCGCAGTGCCTGGAGGCTGTTAGGGGCTGGATGGGGAGCAACGGGTTGAAATTAAACCGAGTGGCTCTGGGTTTGGGGTTTGTTGGCTCAAGGAGAATTGTCACCTTTGGTCTTGGATGGGGTGGCACTACCCCAAACAGACCCTGTGGCTAGGGGTTTTCCTGGATTCATGACTTCTGCTCGAAGAGCAGGTGGCGGTCGTGGCCAGGAGGGCCTTTGCGCAACTGCGGGTTGTGCGTCAGTTACACCCTTTCCTGGACCAATCAATAGGTTGATTGATTGAATCAATCAACTGATTCATTCAATCGATCAATCAATCAATATCTCCTGATCACAGATTAGAACATGCATAAATACTTTCAGACTTTTAAGGTTCGCCTTGCATACTTAACGCTGTTGACCCTTTAGAAAATTAAAGCTAGCATAAAATAACAACGATGAGAAAAAGGTAGTCAAATCAATCATGGTATCATTAAAGCAAACCTTATGGCCTGAGTTAGAGAGATACGTAATCTATTTTACATTGTGATTACAAAGATACAACATGAAAAAGAAAAAGGGGGAATGCCTGGAGTCTGTATAATAAGCAAAACAAATGTAAGCTGTTAAAAGTACTGGATGGATAAAAGCTACATTCACTTGTGTTTTTAACAAACAGGTATTTAAAAAGTGTCCTATATATATACTGAAGGGATGGCTACACGAGGGCCGTGGGCTCTTATCTGCACTGTCCATTCACACGACTTTGAGACTTCCACCCCTTCTTGCCAGTTCACTTGGTGAGTTCTTTTGATTTATTTGTTTGTTAAATTTATTTGCTGCCTATCTCACCTTGGGGCTGCTCTAGGCGGCTTACAACAATAAAAGGGAAAAAATTAAAAGAGTGTAAACACAAGTAAAGCAATAGAACAATAAAGTAAACAATGATAAAGAACACGACACGATAAAGAATACATCCATATAATAACCAAAAAGATGGACAGGCAGAGATTAGGGAGTAAGGGTGGGGAGTGGAGTCTGCCATCAATCCAGTTTGTGGAAACTCTTGTCTTATGCTCAAACTTTCACTCCCAGAGTTTCATCATCTAGTTTAGAAGATTTCTTTCCCATCCTCCATCCACCAAAGGGCATGGTCACAGTTTCATGGAAAAACACTGGTTACAAAAGGTGAAGGTATGCTGTTCTTTCACCATTCACAGCTCACAAAGCATTTGCAAGCTTTATAGCTTCATCTTAATTGCTCCAACTTTTCAGCAAACCAATATTCCCCAAAGCATGGAAAACGTGGAAGGGGGTGCATGCTTTAATCTATTTCATTCCCTTTCCGTGTGGAATGGAGGTGAGGAGGCTGTTACTCCAGGAGTGATCAGTGGCTGGTTTACATTTTTGGGTTTTTTTCCCCTTTGCATTGATCTATCAGTTAATGATGAGGAAGGCTGATAGATTTGTGGTGATGATCTGTCTGTGTTTTCAGCATTCTGAGGGCAGCAGAAGTACATTTTATCACAAGGAATGTTAATTTCTCTCTATCTGTATGGAGCAGGGGTGTCAAACTCACGTCGTCATGGCGGCGTCATGTGATGTATTGGAACTTTTTACCCCTTCGCTAAACCGGGCATGGGCATGGGCATGGGCAGCGCATGAGGCATCTGGCCCGTGGGCTGGGAGTTTGACAACCCTAGTATAGAGTATTTGAAGAAGTGTCAGTCTTGCAAGGTAGTCCAGACAAGAAGCATGTCCAGATGATGTAATTATACTCTATTGCAATGTTACATTAATTTTTTTTGCAAATTTGAATGTACATTCCTCCACCTCCCCATCATCTTCACAGCACAAGAAATTAGGGCAGATTCCTTCTGAAATTTTTGCCATACCCACATACCTATTGTAGACTAAGCTACCTTTATCTGACCATTCCTCTTGCTGTGGCTCTTCCTGCTGCCTCCCAAGGTAATTTCCACATACTATTATAGGTAGTCCTTGACTTACAACCACAACTGAGCTCAAAATTTTCACTACTAAGCAAGACAGTTGTTAAGTGAGTTCTGCCCCATTTTATGACCTTTTTTGCCACAGTTGTTAAATGAATCACTGCAATTGTTAAGTTAGTAGCACTGTTGTTAAGTGAATCTGGTTTCCCCATTGACTTTACTTGTCAGACAGTCGCAAAAGGTGATTACCTGACTCCGGGACTCTGCAACGGTCATAAAGGTGAGCCAGTTGCCAAGCATCTGAATTTTGATCATATGACTATGAAGAGCTGCAACAGTTGTAAGTGTGAAAAACGATCATAAGTCACTTTTTTTCAGAGCTGTTGTAACTTTAAATGGTCATTAAATAAATATTTGTAAGTTGAGGACTATCTGTTCAAGAATAGATTCAGGAAATGTGTTCTTTATCAATTTATGAACTATAAATAGTGCTATATAATCTATTTATGTAAGAGCCCTGGTGGCGCAGTAGTTAGAATGCAGTATTGCAGGTTAACTCTACCCGTAGTCTGGAGTTCAATCCCGATGGAGCTTAAGATTGATTCAGCCTTCCAGCCTTCTGAAGTTGGTAAAATGAGGACACAAGTTGTTGGAGGCAATATACTGATATTTGTAAACTGCTCAGATAGTGCTGTAAAGCACTATGGTGTGGTATGTAAGTCTAAGTAATATATATATGTAGATACAGTAATATATATATGTAGATACATATATTACTAAGTAATATATATATGTAGATACAGTATATACATTATATATACATATATATATATATAATGTATATACTGTATCTACATATTGTGTTGCAGAAGACTTGAGAATACCATGCACAGTCAAAAATAAATAAATAAAAATAAATGGATCATTGAGCAAAATCAACCCAGATGTCTCACTCAAGGCACAAAGGATCAAGATCAAATTATCCTATTTCAGACATATTATGTGAAAACCTAAGCTGGGAAAGGTGGAAGGAAAGAGAAAAGTACCAACGGTAAAAAGGTGGACAGACTCAGATACAGTAGCAATGAGGTTTAATTTAATAATATGTCAATGGATTGAGTTAGTTTCTTTATAAATGTTCTTTGGCATCAAATTAATAAAGCTAACATATTATTATTATTGTATTACTTTTCCTTCTGTTTATTATATTTCACCAATACAAAGTACACATAAGTGCATATGCATGCACATAGAGGTATTATGGCAGCTTAGCTTTGAAGAGACCTGGGATGCCAAGGGTTGGGGTTGGGGAGGGCAGAATCAGGTGGAGGAGAATGCAATGTGGAAATGATTTTTCCAGCTCACTTCAAAACCCCTCCAGGAAACACATGAGATCTACAGTATAATATCTCCAGTCCTGCAATATTCTGTCTCTGATTCTAAGGGATGCTATTGTGATGTTTATCTCTTTTAAAATTATATTTGCTTACTGTTTCTTCTGATAACAGCCCCACAAGCAATATACAGAAGGATGTTGTAGATTAAGTATTTAAGATAGAGACAAGTCTTTCAAAACACGAGAGCTGTTCAACAATGGAAATATTTAAGAGTTCATTGAATGAATCCTTCCCTGGAGGTTTTTCAGGATCAAGATATATTAAGTTATGAATAACAGTTCAGGTTTATGGACTATTTGGCTTATCTAAATCTATTTTGGAGCATGAAACCCACCACCTCCTGCTAGAGTTGGGAATTGATTCAATAAAATATAAAGTCATGGGTGCAAAGATACATTTTTTAAGGAATGGAAAACCATTCACCAACCTGAAGCTATTTTGATTTCAATTCTCTGAATCCCTGTGGAAGATAGACATAGTGGGCAGGGATTATAGATTCCAAGAAGACTGGAGAACAGTTTACAATTTGACAGAGTCGCTGTGTGTGAGTTGAGCAGCTATATAAAACTATTCAAGCAAGCAAGCATGCAAGCAAGCAAGCAAGCAATCAGGATAAAACATACTTGGTATGTTGCTGAAACTCTGCACTTGCATACCTGTTCTCCAAATTATGGCAGAAACATGGTGTTACAGCAGTCTTGCTGGCTAACTCTGCACTCTTGCTGGCTATCTCTGCCCACAGTCTAGAGTTCGACCCTTGACTCAGACTCCCATCCTTCCAAGGGTCAGTAAAATGAGGGCTCAGATTGTTGGGGATGATATGCTGACTTTGTAAACCACCAAGAGAGCGCTGTAGAGCACTATGAGGTGGTATAGAGATCTAAATGCTATTGCTGTTTGTACCATCCTCTCTAGCACACAAGAGAACTTTTATGAGGGATATTGTATCTCTTCAGTCTACAGCTGTTTCTCTAGCAACATTGAAACATAGGATTTTTTTTAAATTATGTCCACCACTAGGCAAAAGTTGCACCAAAGATAGGTATTTGTGCAGAGAATGGAATACTTACCTTTACATCTGCCCTAGATTCCCACCCTAGATTGATACCAGATTCAAACTGGTATCAGAAAAAAGAAAAAAAAGTTAAAAAAACAGCTTCTGCATTGCTCTGTGTATGTCAACAACACAGTATTTGTAACTCCCCATAGTTTTTGGCATGCCACAATCAAATTTCCTAGATTAACTGAGGGTTTAACTAGATGGAAATCATCTTTGCAATTTCCAAAATAGTATCGCTCATATAATCCTTTATATACAATGGCATGACTGGTAAAATCAAATCAGTGCCTAATTCAACCAAGGGCAATTAGGATGATAGGTTCAGATGTTAGTGTTTTTTAATTTGTTGGCATTACATTAGAGGTGCAATTTTTTGCTTAATTGGAAGAAAATGACAATCCATCTCCCCAAAGAGGATGCCTTTTTAAATTGTTTTTATTCTACAAAACTGTATATTTGAGAGTGAAAAAAGAGGGATGGGAAAAGGAAGGCTTACTTAAGATCATCTAAGCTGGGGCCAGACTAATTTTTTTCTGTTTTTTTCTACAAGGAATTCTAAAAGTGCTGAAATTCAAGATATTAATTTAAATAGTAAGTAACCAGTTTAGTTAGGCTTATTTCATCGATTGTATTTGGAATTCTCTGTGCGTTTACTTTTGTGTAGTTCCTCTATTTTCCCTTTCCTCAATAAGCTTCTTTTTTGACGTCTAAAATTATTTCATTGGCTTAAAAGAGGAATTTCTTATTAAAGTTTTTTCATCTGATCTCTTACATAATGCATGGTTTATGAAGCTTATTAAGATCAAAAACATTTCTTTTGCACATTACCTGAAATCCGATGAATAGCAAAGTCGTCGTTCTAATGTCTGAAAACTCTCTAATCAGCCAGATTCAGTTGTTTCCAGAATTTCAGGCTGAATTTCATTAGAGAACTTTTGGAAGAAGGGGCGTGGCACTGAGGTTTTAAATTTCTGTTTCTCCTAAATCTTAACACAATGATCAAGGAAAGGGGAAAACATTTGCTACTAATAAAATTGCTATAATTGTGTGTGTGTTTTTCACAGGAGTGGCATCCACTCCTATATGGAAGTAACCTCTCTCATAGCAAAGGTCCTTTCTAAATATAAACATAGAATAACAGCTTGGGAAGGACCTTAGAGATCTTCTATTGTCCAACTCTCTGCTCAAGCAGAAGACCCTACATCACTTCAGACAAATGTTTGCCCAATCTCTTCTTAAAAATCTCCAGTGATGGAGCACCCACAACTTCGGGAGGCAAGCCATTCCACTGATCAATTGTTCTTACTGTCTGGAAATTTCTCCTTAATTCTAGGTTGGATCTCTCTTTGATAATCTTCCGCTCATTACTCCTTGTCCTGCCCTCAGATGCTTTGGAGAATAAATTAGCTCCCTCTTCTCTATGACAGCCCCTGAAATATTGAAAGATTGCTATCATGTCGCCCCTAGTTCTTCTCTTTGTTAGACTAGATATACCTAGTTCCAACAATGTTCATTACGATTTAGCCTCCGGAGTCCCCTAATCATCTTTGTTGCTCTTCTCTGCACTCTTTCTAGAGTCTCAGCATCTTTTTTATGTTGTGACCAGAACTGGACACAGTATTCCTATTGTGCTTTTATCAGGGTAGTATAAAGTGGTAACTATCACTTCACATGATCTTAATTCTATGTGTTGATGCAGCCTTGATTGCATTGGCTTTTTTGGCAATAATATTCTGAATATTCCTAGGTACTTTCTTGTTCTGGGCTTGTAGTCTGGTTGCCTGCATTTAAATGAGTTATCATCCTTCTTCCAAACTAGCACTCCTAATCCCAAGGGGAAAACAGTAGGTATCTTGCCTCAGTGGGAGAAAGGCTGAGGTTTGTCAAATTTGCTACTGGCACTTTTCCCTTCAGAAAAGTTACTGTACCTCCACATCAAAGGATAATATGTTCCAAATACTAATTGAGGCTTACTACTCTTTCTGTGTGTGTGTCTCTCTCTCTCTTCAATAGGTATCTCTTCTAAAAATATAGGACTCTCCCAGACAGAAGTAAAGAGAGTCTAAAGAAGACAAAGATAGTCACTTTGGTGTAGTGGTTAAGGTGATGGCCTAGAAACCAGACCACCATGAGTTCTAGTTCTGCCTTAGGCATAAAAGCCTGCTGGGTGACCTTAGATCAGTCACTGTCCCTCAGGCCAACCCACCTCACAGGGTTGTTGTTGTTGCAAAAATGGGAGGAGGAAGTAGCATTAGCTGTGCTCACCACCTGGAGTTACCTAAAATAATAAAGATGGGATAAAAATCAGTCAAACAAACAAACATCCTTCCATTCTAGGAACAAAGGAGACTAACCCTAAGATCAGTAGTAGTAATCAAATGATAATTTAAATGATCTAGGCAGGTTCTTGAAACTTTACATATTCCATTATAAATAGTTTTCGTAACTAAAATTAAAATTTTGGCAGACTTTCCATCAAACCTATGCCCTCTAGTAGTTATGGGAATGAAATAGCCACTTTGGCTAGAAATTCTGAAAAACATACTTCAATGGCTCAGAATACATTGGGTTGGGGAAGGTTTTCCTACCACAATGTTTAACTTTTAAATTCCTACATTGCTCCTTAGTAACCAGAAATCAAAAGTCTGTGACCACATGCACATCTAAATAACTCTCTACATTTTGCTACATTGTTTGGTGTCCCATACAGGTAGTCCTCAATTTATAACCACTCAGTTAGTGATTGTTTGAAGTTACAATGGCACTGAAAAAAGTAACTTATGACTATTTTTCACTTATGCCAATTGCAGCATCCCCATTATCACGTAACTTGCTAATTGTCCTGTTTTTATGATGGTTGTAGTGTCATGGGGTCATGTGATCACCTTTTGCGACATTCTGGCAAGCAAAATCAATGGGGAAGCCAGATTCACTTAATAACAGTGGCAAGAAAGGTGGCAAAATGGGGCAAAACTCACTTAACAACTGTCTTGCTTAGAAATTTTGGGTTCAAGTATAGTTGTAAATCGAGGACTACCTGTATTTACATATTTCAAAATCTCCATGGTGCTACATATAAGTGTTATACACAAGCTGTGTAGATCAGATGGCTATCTAAAGGTATTATCATTATTTCTTTTTAGATGAATTTTAGATGAATTTTAGATGAATTAAATAGAATTAATGAATGCAACACTTTCGTAATCTACACACAGCTCTTTTTTTTGCTTTCTGTGGTTTCAATTTCCAATTGCAGTGAACTAGCCTTAGAATTTTATATTAGTTTCCAGGAAATGTGTGCTAGGAATAATGGCTGTGTAAACACAGTTCAGTTGGCTTCTATCGTATCAGTGGATTTTTTCAAACAGCAAATATAAAAATCAACCCCATGAATAAGCTCAAGCAGACATTGCATCAATTTTCTCCTGGCTTTCTCACATTCCAAACTCTGAGTGTATTTAGAGCCAGTTCTTTAGACCCTGGAGAGATGCAGGATGCAATATCATATATCCATAAGAGATTCTCCTGCTTACACAGCTCCAGAACTATATTTGGAAACCTAAAAATAGCTGTCTTTAATCAGTAGGTATTCCCCACATGTCACATCTCCCCTATACGTAGGGGAAAATATAGAAAAGTGCACAATAAACAGCCATAAAGAAAGCCTCCAGAGATGCTCCACTGCATCCTTCAGACCTTTTCTATCATTCATCGCTTTCAACATTGTCCCCACAAAAGTCAGTGAAAGAAGACGCTTCTCACCCAGATTAAATGACTACTCGACTCACGACCACAATCAAGCCAACATTTCTGTTGCTAAGCAAGACAGTTGTTAAGTGACTTTTGCCCAATTTTACAAACTTTCGTACCGCAGTTCTTAAGTGAATCAACTGCAGCTGTTAAGTTAGTAACACGGTTGTTACTAACTTTGCTTGTATAGAAAGAGGCAAAATGCGATCACATGACCCCGGGACACTGCAACTGTCATAAATCTGTTGTCAAGTCTGTTGTCAAGCGTCTGCATTTCATTCATGTGACCCTGGAGAAGCTACAACAGTCGTAAGAGTGAAAAATGTCATAAGTCACTTTTTTTCAGTGCCGTTGTAACTTTGAACAAACTGTTTAAGACTACCTGTATCTGATTAACAATCCTTTTTTTTTTCCTATTCAGGAAAAAACACGAGCCAGTCGTCCCTACTCTGTAGTGCTGTCTGCTGTGAACAGAGGATTGACAAATTCAGTATGGTATGCCATTTATGTTACATGGACAGAGAACCTGGCAGGAAATTGCATTTCCTTATCAGATGTCATTATCACAATCAAAGCATTGTACGATAATCAGATACTTTGGGATATTTTGTTCAAAGCAGAGAAAAATGTCCGGGCTTTGAAATGGGGAAAAGGGATGGTAAGACTCAGACAATTTAGCCTTTCTGCCACCAGGGCAATTATATTAACACAGCCTCATCTCAACGGGTAACTGAAATGCATGAGTACTAACACATGATGGCAATGTGAACATTACAGCTAGTCTTCGGCCTATGAACATAATTGAGCCCAAATTTTCCATTGCTAAGTAAGACCCTTGTTAAGTTACTCTTGCCCCATTTTACGAACTTGCTTGCCACGGTTGGTAAGTGAATTGCTGCCGTTTCTAAGTTAGTAACACTGTTGCTAAGTGAATCTGGCTTTCCTGCTGACTTTGCATGTCAAAAGGTGACAAAAGTTGACGACTTGATGAAGGGACACTGCGACCGACATATATAGATGCTGGTTGACAAACATCTGAATTTGGATCACGTGACCATGGGAATGCAACAGTCATAAATGTGTGAAAAACAGCCATAGGTCACTTCTTTTCAGTGCTGCTGTGACTTTGAACGGTCACTAAAGCAATGGTTGTACAGTGAGGACTGCTGATACCACTTCCCGGAGAGACTTTTTGAGGCTTGATGCCAGGTTTGGAAGACATGTTTACTAGGAAGTTTCCAAACTGCCACATTTTAGTGTCTGGGAAGTTGGGAGGGGGGGGGATTCCATAGTGGAGTAGATTAGTAGACATAACAACATTCTTTCTTACTGAGTCAAGGACATGTTACACTGCAGCTGGATGGGGATGTCTCTAAATGGGGCGAAGAATTGATTGGGCCATGTGATGAACTGATGGGGTGCAGGGGGTGGTCTTTGAATTATCTTTTGGGATGGG
>JANHFL010001095.1:488438-500902 GCA_032468155.1 Oxyrhabdium leporinum
ATCTATCTATCTATCTATCTATCTATCTATCTATCTATCTATCTATCTATCTATCTATCTATCTATCTACACACACATACAGACACCCAAGTATCAAAAAAATAAAATTAACATAATCAGTAAAATATATCAAAAGATCATCTTATGCCAATAAATATGTAAATATGTATATTATAAAAGTATTGTCCATAAGTAAATAAATAAATAAATCATACATACACACACATGTTGAAAATTAACAAAAGATAGAGGAGAAATTTTAATAAATACAGTTTTAGGCAGGGAAAGCTTCTTAAAACAAACCAGTGAGGGAATTGCAGAGAGAGCGCCCTTAAAGAAGGAACTGCTGTCTCTAATCACAATACAAATATACCTTGGCAGCCTCTTTAATCTGCCAATTCTCCTTGTTGCATTTATCTCATCCTCAGACTACAACTGAGACAAGACTAAATTGTCCTGAATTGTTCCATGTTAAGGACAACAATCCTTTTTAAGCCAGGAGCAAGATGGATAATATCTAAAGAATGTCGCTGATAATCCCCACAGAGTATAACCCAGAGGAGCAAGCCAGCAGCTATTGGCTCCTTTAAGTTGAGGCAGGCTGATGCCCCTCCCTCTCCTTGTATTTTGGGTATTCTTTTTTACTGACACCCTCCCTATTTTTCCCAATGAAGAGTTTATCTGAGCTTCTAGCTAGTGCTGTACCTGATGTGGAATGTGGAAGAGCCAACTTTCTCAAAATTCAGTAGCCCTCAAAGCTCATCAATCAGGGATTTGGTTCTTAGCATTACTTTAGTAATTTTCCAATTATAATACTTTTGCAGGTCTGCGAAATTTTGAAAGAATATTAAACTTGTGTTTACAATACATCTTACTGATGCACTACCTGGTGGATTGTGAGCTGCACAAGCTGCTAGCCTGTAAGAAAGGCAGATCTCCCACTTTCCTGAACAGGACACCATCTCCCAGACAATGTTCGAAACTTCTGAGTTTTGTTTATTTTATTTATACTGGGTTAAGTTTATTTTAAAACCCCAAAGTCTATGTTCCCAAGCCCTATCCCATCTCATTGTCCAGACTGGTATTTAACTTTATTCAACTTTATTATTTTTATAAATAACTCAAGGTGACGGACATATCTAATACTCCTTCTTCCTCCTATTTTCTTCACCATAACAATCTGTGGGGGCGCAGTGGTTAGAATGCAGTATTGCAGGCTGATTCTGCTCACTTCCAGGAGTTCGATCTTGATCAGCTCTCCATCCTTTTGAGGTCAATAAACTGAAGAATCAGATTGTTGGGGAAAATATGCTGATTCTGTAAACCGCTTAAGAAGGCTGTAAAGCACTATAAGTCTAAGTGCTATTGCTATTGCTAATCCTGTGAGCTGGGTTGAGCTGAAAGAGAGGGCCTGCCCCAAGGTCACCCAGCTGACTGTCATAGCTAGATCGGATGGGAACTTGTAGTCTCCTGGTTTCCAGTCTTTGCCATTAGACCAAACTGTAGATGGCTTCATGCAGAATTGTGTAATTTAGAAAGTGGGAAAGTTTAAACAATTCATTGCTTAACATAACCTGCACACCCGAACCCGGGGCTCCACCATTTGGCAGGTAGTCAGAACTAACAGATAGGGAACAGCATTTTTTAATGTCTGTTTAGTTTTCTGCTGACTCCAGGATAGCATTTAACTTGGCAGTGTTGACAGTCTAAATAAGAAAAAGGCAGTATCAGTCTTAAGTCAATCTATATTACTTTGTTCTTTTTATCTTGTATAGAAAGCAGATTTCCTTCCACTCCAATATATCTAAAATGGAATTAACTTTTATAACTCAGTAGGGTAAATACAAAGCTTTTAAGGGGAGAAAAAAACACCTTAAATTTTTGTCATAAGCTATCACAACAGTAGAGGCAGTGACTTTGTGTCTGGCTTTATGAAAGGCAATTCAGCACTCAAAACAATTCAGTCTTTAGTTTCCCTGTGAAACACCATGGAAAATTGTTTGCACTTAAGCTGTGTGCTGTGAATGGGAAATAACCCTTGTTTCTTACAAACAGCATTAACTATAAAAAATGCATAATGTTTTAGAGTGTTGTAAATGCAGAACGAAGCAAAAACCACGGGTAACCACCAAATTGGTATTCATGTAAGGGCTGATTTTATTTAATAAATAAGTCTAAAGAATGTTGTCATGGGAAATCAAGAGTTCATTTGAATATTAGTTAAGTTTAAAAAATGATTAATCAAGGTGGAATAGCATGGAAATCCTTTGGTTAGATCTACCAGTCATGGGCATCCCACAAATTTCAAATTACACTCTAGAAAAAAGCTTCTGTTCTGTTCTGCTCCAAATAAATTTAATCATTTTGTTCAATTGGCAATTAAATCTTTAACGTTGAAAATGGACCAGCAGTTTGCATTGCACCTGAAAACAGGAGATCAGCTTTGGAGGTGCTATGGCCACATGGCCCACGGTTCTCTCATTTACACCCTGATGCCCACTGAGTGGTTTGACATGGTTTTACTTAACCATGACTGAAGCAAGCCTTTCCAACTGCAGGAAAACATGAAATACATCAAGGAACTTGTTGATAGCTCCTGTTTAATCCCAGTGCAATCACCTCTCTCTCCCAGTCCCAAAACTGGAGTGAGCTGGGCATCACCGAGAAAACACTTGAAGAGACCTACTGTCCTATACGCTGCTGTGGGAATGATGCAGAGAGCGCACAAAAGGAGTGCTTAATGCCGCAAATGTCCATGTTGCTAAGCAGGTACAAATATAATTGTCATAAGAAATAAACAAACAAAATTTAAAATAATGTTGAAATAAACAATAACATTAAGAATTAAGTATTAAGAATGCCAATTAGAACTTTGATTGAAATCCAACATACTATTGAAATAGTAAAAAAATCTGTAAAATCAGAGAAAAGCAATGGATTTACAATTCCCAAGGGAATTCTAATATGGCTGCTGATTTTCCTTTTGAGAGAACCCATGATCAGGTTATGCCTTCATTCTATATAGCTTGTTCCTCTTTTTAGACAAGATGTGATTCATTTGTTTTTTCAATGTTTGCCTTGTTGGATTAAGAAACTGATTCACTGTGCAATATTAAAAAAACAGACAAAACATTAGTCACTAGTTGTAACACTTGTTTGACTCCACTTATTATCCCGTTAGAAGAATGAATAATTTTCTCCAACTATAAAGAATGCAAGAAATAGGAGAAAATTAGTCCTGTTTATCACTGTCAATAAATTCTTCAATTGTTTTCTTGCTCCTTTACAAATCCCAACTTTTCTCTCTTGAGTCTGAGCTAATTTCAGCTGAGTCTCCCAGACCATCAGCATATTTTAAAAAAATGCCATTGAGCCATGTAGTGAAAATAACTGGTTGTCACTCCCTCTTTTCACTCAAATCTTATTTTACACTGCAGTGTCAGCTCCTTGTTTTGCCTTGTGCAAAAATGTTGAATCAAATGCATCATATTCATATTTCCAGACTATTACGTTCTTTTTAGATCATTTCCTTCCGAAATCCCACCAATCTGAAATTAACTAGAAAAGGTAGAAATCATTGTCCTATTTGTAAATGCATGTTATTCTTAAATATATATTTGTAAATACAATATATATATCAAAAGTGAATATGAAAATGTCTTGATTCAACACAATATAGTCTTATGGGTCATTGAGCTGTGTATTTTACTTTCAGCTATTTGTCCCCAGTTGATTTTAAATCTGAAGTTGAGATTTAAAAGCATATACAACACGGAATATACAGATATGATTAAAAAAAAACACCCTAAATCTGGGGTTTGGATTTCTGAGTTAGAGCGCTGATGGCGAGATTCATATTTGGGCAAAATCTTATGGAACGCATGGGCTTCTTGATTCAGCCATATTTCAGAGCCCTTCCAGAAGTGAGAGAGGAGGAAAAGGGAATGAAGAACAGTCAAAGGCGAGGCTATCTCCAATTGATATCTTTCTCCTGGAATGTCTATGCACAATGGCAAAGCATATTTTAGAAACAAGCATTTTCAAATATTACCCACTCCCCCACATAGAACCCTCTTCCATGAGCTGTTCCCATTTGTTAAAAAGAAAACGTTATTATTTCTTCTTGCGATAATGAAAACCAACAGATATTTGGATATTAACCTGCTGTGCTCTCACATAAAACAAGCCTGTTTCATAGCAATACAGAAATAAAAATGAAAATGCACACCAGTCCTAGCCCCCAGATTAACATAAAAATAAAGCAGTTGCAATCATAAAAAAAATATGTATTAAAAGAGGCATTAAAATTAACTTTAGCTTTTAGCTAAAAGCCAATAATCAATACTAAATTATAACATTTATCTCAAAAGGTCTGGGAAAAGACATGCAATGACTGTAATCATGCAGTATAATGCTACTGTATGAAGGAGAAAGCCGTCAGGAACAACTTGCAGTATAATCATAGCTGGATTACTAAATAAACCGAAAGTGCTGCTACTTATCAAATGTTGAGTAAAATAGCATGGCAATATTCCAACACTGTTGTGGAGGTTAATTCTCTAATAAAATGATCCTTCCATTTTCATGAAAATAGTCATGCCATTATTTCTATTTCTTTGTCATTCACACCCATGCACATTCCCAAATGTGTATGGGTGTGAATGTTTCCATGATAAGGATATGGAAATAATCTCACGATCAAGATTTTGACAACATGAGGATTAATTTCTGCAGAACAAGGAGAACCTTGCTGAAGACAGAATTGTATCAACTTTTCCCCAAGGACCTTCCTGCAATCTATTGTTCTAATTTGAAATTATTCTTGCATGCCTCGGATTCACATTTTGCCCCATGTATCCCTTCCCAGAACTGGATTTTTTCTTCAAAATACACATAAAGATCTCCATCTCCTACACTCACTAAATTTAGATTCTGCCTGGTTTTGTAGATGAATCTTGATGGATAGTCTTGCTGGAAATAATAACTTCTGTGTGTGAATTATCAAGTGCTGGAAGGTAGGAATGGGATTCAAATGCAACCTGGAATATGGATTAGACCATCATACCATTAATACCAATTTATATGAGTGCATCTCTGAATGAGTATATCAAAATGCTCACATTCAGGAATACAGGATTTGAAACTATCACATAGTTCTTTTTATTTGATAATCTCATTTCATAAAAAAAGAACTACCTGTAGACATATGGAGTATCCATTAGTGTTTTAAACACACATACACACACACAGCAAGAGATTGATAGCTGACAGACAGACAGACATTCTAATTTTGTGCCTTTTGAACATTTACCAGGAGCCAACTGAAATTATTTCTGAATGGGTATTTTACATAATGACTTTCTCACTGAAAGTTAAAAAGGTAGCCATTTAGACTAGCAAAAAGAAGGGGCTATTTTCTCCTATTACATAAGTAAGCTATTATCAAGGGAAACAACCTGGAACTTTCCATCCTGGAGGAACTTTTTGGCATGTTATACCTCAATTATTATGCTCTGATTAGTTTTGAGGGCAGAAAGCAGCATAGTCAGAGAATTAGCAAATGATGACACATGAAAACACTAATTGATACGAAATACTGATGTATGGAACCACTGAATAGAGATAGAAACTTCACTGGAAATACTTTTATTATGTTTTGGTCAAACTCTTTCATGAAACTGTTTCATAATAACCCAAGCTCTCAATCTCATTATTTCTGATAAGTGAAGCAATTAACTGAATTGAATTAAATGAGAGACACGGTGGCGCGGTTGTTAGAATGCAGTACTGCAGGCTACTTCTGCTGATCACCGGCTGCCTGCAATTTGGCAGTTCGAATCTCACCAGGCTAAAGGTTGACTCAGTCTTCCATCCTTCCGAAGTCGGTAAAATGAGGACTCAGACTGTTGGGGGCAATATGCTGACTCTGTAAACTGCTTAGAGAGGACTGTAAAGCGCTGTGAAGAGGTATATAAGTCTAAGTGCTATTGCTATTATGTATGAAGTACTGTACTACTAATGAAATATTTTACCTCTTGCCATAGATATCATTCTGTTGTTTAAATGGCAATTGTTTTTCCTTCTGAACATCAGAAGGACCGTTGTCTTCATCATGATATCCTTTGTTTTTTAACTACTCATAGTGATTTAACAAATCATAGTGACTTCACTATTTAATCTGATGAAGTGATTATTTTATTGGTCTTCCATGAGCCAGTCTTCTTAAGAATTCTCTGCTAGGCCTTTGTTTTAGGAAGCTGTATTTTACTACTAGCAATGCCTAAAGTGTCTTAGCAATCTGTGGGTTGTTCGCTGGTTGTATTACACATGTAATGTGTCTTCCTGCTTTATCATCAGTCCATTGCTATATAACAGCATATGACATATAGAAGTTGGTGATATTATTTTCCCCAATTACTTCTGTCAGTCTCCATACTTGTATTTTGTTCTTAAACATTTTTAGTATTTTTATGAGATTTTTCTGAAGTAGAAGACGGTAAAGCAAAATGAGGCAAAAGAAGCAATGAATGTGAGCGAGGTAAACATTGAAACAAAAAAGGAGCATCATTTTAGTCACAATGGGACTTAAAAAACCACACATCTTTGTGTTGAAAAAGAGATTTTGACAGGGAAATCTGAAGTCAGAGTGCTTCAACATCGGATTGTTCTAACATACTTGACGACAGATTATCAGGATAGCAATGTGGAAAGAGCATTATTTACTGCCTCATCTCTCATTTTTCCTTAAAATAAATCTCCTTTTAAGAACAACTAAAGGGAATGTATTGAGTTTAGCTCATCTCTTCCCCAACAGACAAAGCCGATGGACTGGGAGATGACCGGATTCTTTGGATATAAATTTCTTTCCTTCTATTTCTCCTAACCAACTCCTGCTTTTCTGAGGCATTCTAAATTTCCTGTTGTGATTGTCTTTCCTCCCCAAGGAATCCAGCTTCCAAAGCTTGTCAGTCATTTCTAGAGAGGATTAGTTCTGTAATAGGAACAGAAATTTGTTCAGCCTCTAATGAAGCTGACTGCAATTAACATATGCATTAAAAGTACATCACACTTTATTTCTACTGGCAGGGTGTCAAGTTAACTATATGGTTCTAATTTCTACTAATTTATATAAATAATTATGTACTATTCTTGTAATGAGTTTATTTTATTTTATTGGCATGCTTAATGAAGAAAAGGGTATGGGCTCCCACCCTGGAACCAACTTATTAAAAAAAAACAACCATTCAGATTAATGGTTCTACAGTTCCTTTTTCATATTCACGACACACTAACGAGACTATTTGTCAATAAAAAGGTAAATCCTCTTTTTCTTCAATATTTTTAAGGAAAACGTAGATACATGACAATCAAAACTCCCACACAATTAAGGCAAATTTTGCAAAAGTGGGGTAAATGTCTTAATCACAGTGGCCACTTAAAATAAGACAATACATTATCTTTGTGGCTCCTATGCCAAAATCATTCAATCTTAGCTAGGGGGTCTAGTGGTTAAGGCTCCAGGCTACAAAATGGGAGACCTTGGGTTCTAATCCCACATTAGGCAAGAAAGCGAGTTGGATGACTTTGGCCTAATCTCTCTCTCTTCCTCCTCTCCCCCCTCACTCCCCCCCTCTGATTTAAATTGAGCAAGGAATGTCTTTTACTGCAAGAAGCAACTTCTTTAACTGTCTCTGTGCGTCATGAAACCCAGTTCTTCACTCCTGCTTCATTTTGACTTTGGTGTGTACTAAGTCTCTTGGTATTTTCAAAGTTAATGTGTAACATTGAATTATGGACTGTTGCTTCTCAGCCTCTAGTAAGCCATCTTCCTCATGCACACTCTTTTATCCTGCTTCCACAATTCCTTTTCTGTTGACTCCCCTCACCTGTGTATTGCTATCTCTCCTGACAAGTCTTCTGCCATTTACAAGCTTCACTGGTTATTGCTTTCAAATGCTCCATTCCTTTTACAGTGTATTCTCACTCAGTATCTCTGCAGGCCTCGCCCCATGCATCTTTATCATGCCCACACTAATTTCAACAGGGTATTAGAGGATACTGAAGGTACCAGGCAAAAAGGAAACAAAAAGTGTAAACTTGCTTTGGGTTTTGAACAGAATTGTGATTTACAAAGTGACAGCAAACACTATAAGATTTGAAATATTAAAGGAGATATTTGAAGAATGGTGTCAGAAATTAGCAGTCACAATATCAACAATATCAGTAATAATGTCTGCTTCTGTGGATAGACTATGTTCAAAAGATGTTAAAGAAGGAATAACAGATGGAAAACAAATCTTGCTTTATGTAGAAATAGTAGAATCAGAAATATTGTATAAAAATAAAAGTGTGAATTGTAAGACAGAAGGTATCCAAAGTGGAAACACAAGTGACAGGTGAAGAGAACGACCTGGATATGGACTTTTTACTGGATAAATTTCATAAATCTGTAAAAGTCATGTACAAGAGAAATAACTCAGATCTTACACAGAACACAGACGGTAATCTATGCCAAAAAGAATATTATAAAACTGGTGCAAACAAAGTTCTTAAGAATCTCAACAAAGATAGGAACATATTGAAAATTCTGCATAGGAGAGATCTTAACATCCAAGCTACCTTAAAAGATATCCATACATAAAAGAACCTCTAGTACAGAAAATGAAGTCAGATCAGCACTGTGGTCATTACCAACAGAAGGTTATCAGTTATCGGAAGGCTATAGGAATTAATGAAATATGTAAGATATGGCAATATCTAAAAATATATGTAAAGGTTCTAACTAAACTCTGCCAGCAAAATAACACAACAGTGTCCAGCAGACTGCAAGAGTTTATGTTCCAATACCAAAATACTTAATACATTGTGCAAACTATCACATAATTTCCCTAACTTCACATACTAGCAAAATAAATATTAGGGTCATCAAATGCAGTTTAGAGCCCTACATAGAAAGGGAAATGGCAGACATTCAAATTGGTTTTAGAAAAGACTGAAGAATAAGGGATTTTATTGATGCATGTTGGATGACCGAGGAAGAATACTCAAAGAATACAGTATATGGTTCACTGGCTTCAAAAGGTCTCCATTTGTGTTAACCATATCAATTAGTATAATTTCCTTAGGACAGTGATGGCTAACCTTTTCCAGACTGAGTGCACAAAGCACATTTATTTATTTATTTATTTATTTTTACATTTATATACCGCCCCATTCCATGCGCAGCAGAGACCCAAAGGCCAGCTGGCTGGTGGGAGGCGCATGTGCATTGGAGCTGAACTGGGGCGACAGTTCATGTCCCATCAGAGAGGGCACTGCGTGCCACCTCTGGCACGCGTGCCATAGGTTTGCCATCATGGCCTTAGGAGAACGAGAATCCCAGAGCTTCTTGTTGTCCTCATATGAATTAGGAAAAGATAAGAAGCCATAGTCTGGACATATTAAATCAGACTGACTCTAGGTTGACAAAGGAGAGATATGATTATATACTTCCTCTTATTTATTCAACTTATACTGTATGCTGAAAAAAAGATTACAAGGAACTAGTTTGGAAAATGAGTGTGATTTTAAAATTGCAGGAAGAAACATCAACAACTTGCTGTTGATATTCCTCTGATACCTGAAAATTCGAATGTTCTGGAGGCCCTAGTGATGAAAACTAAGGAGGACAGTGCAAAAACAGAACTAAGATTGAATATAAAGACCAAACTGGTAACAGCAGATATATTAACAAGGCAAAATTGACAATGAGGACACTAAAAGCGATGGACCACTTCTGCATTTTAAGATCAATTATCAACCATAAAGGAACCAGCGGTCAAGAAACATGACATAAACTAACACTTGGTAGGGTAGCCACAAAGATCTTGGAAGGGATCTTGAGATGTGATGAAGTCTATATTGTGGAGACTGAATTAGGAGCAGTGACTTGGAGCTGAACTTTGGCTATTGAAAAGAATTTTCATTGTGTTATAAAACCTTGGTTTTTCTGATTTGCTTTACTCCCACAATTAGTATCTCAACAAGAATGACATATCAAGTAACCTATTTAGATGACCTACTTAAGGATGAATTTACCTTACCTATGGCTTTCTTTAAACATCATTAACCACACGAGTGCCACAAACTGGTTTCAGACAGGTGAGAAGAAATAAGATGATATAACTGATGATATAATATAGTGGGGCTTGACAGGCATGTTCTGAACATTGCTACCAGAATTTGCTCTCTTTGTGAAAAGTAAAAGAAGTGAAACTTTGATAATTCTCCATTTTATTTTGCCATTTTGGAAACAAAAATCAAGAATTTCTACAAAGTTAAAAAATCTGTGACATTCTATGGAAACACAGATGGATTTGAACAAGTAGGATAGGAAAAGCATTCACTCTTTTGAAATTTGGTCTTGAAAATGATTGAATACTACAGATAGCCAAGAAAAAAAACATATATTTCATAGACCAAACCAATTCAGAATTCACATTTGCGTCACAAATGACCAAGCTCAAACCATCACATTTTGTATGCATTATGTGAATACTCATGGCAGTTACAATGCTGAACTGAGTTCAAACCTGAGCACCATGCAATGGAATGAGCTCCCATTATTTACTCCAGCTCCTGCCAACCTAGCAGTTTGAGAGCATGCAAATGCAAGTAGATAAATAGGTACTGCTTCATTCGGAAAAGTTACTGTGTTCTGTATTTTCATGCTGGCTACATGATGACAGAAGCATCTCTCAGACAATGCAAGCTTCTTCAGCTAAGAATCAAAGATAAGCACTGTCCCTTTGAGTTGGTCACAACTGGAAAAGGGGAAACCTTTAAACCTTATGTGAATACCCAATTCCCATGATACATCCACAATGCAGAGAAACATGGGAGGAGATGGAACATGGAAGAAGAGGATAGAACTAAAGTAAATGGACTTGATTACAACAGTAATGAATGCATCATTGAAGACCTAAAAGACCAACAAATGTCTAACGATGTGGTCACTAAGAATCAACACCTACTTGATGGCATTTAATTAGTCAAAGGAATTCTCTTTTCACCTCTTCTGAAATAGTATCCAGATCAAGCAGACTACAATGGATTATAATCTATAAAGCCCCTACTTTCTGATTTTAACAATAACCAATATTATGGTTAAACTCCATATTGCTACAATTAACATGCAGTATCAAATTCCTGATGATTATATTTTCATATATTTTTATTTTTAAACTGGATCATAATTATAATAAAGACTGAGAGAAATGAAAAGGCAATAATGGACTTTATTGGGGGTATATATAGCAGGATAAACATGAATGTTGAAAAAAGAAACAAAAAACAGTAATCAAGATAAAAAATCCTTTGGGTTGAGCCAAAGTCCTGAACTTTTTCCGCTGCTTAACTCCCTTAATTATGTTGCTTGTCCATTCTCAGATTCTTTTGCCTCCCTGTGGAACCTCAATCATCTAGTCCATCATCTTAGCTGCCTGGAAAATCATAGGATTGAAGGGTCCATTTAAGTTGTCAACTGCAGGAAACCAAATTAAAGCATTTCGAGAAGATGACTAACCAATCTCTGCATGGACACCCATGCCATAAAGGACAGCTCACTACATCTCTAGGTAATTGTTTCCAGTGTTGACTTCTTCCAACATTAGGAAAATCCAAGGCATGTTTCATGATTTTTATTTTTATTGTTTCGGCTGTTCCTTATGTTAGGAATTAATTCCCAAAATGCATCTATGTAATCTCTTTCTATTTTTTTAAAGTCCTTCTGTCATTTTTTTTCCTGGAACACTTGGGAACTCCTCTTAAATTTCTATATCTTATTGTAACTAAGTCAAACTTCATGCAACTCATCTGTATATCACTGTCTCTCAATATCTTTATGATAAACTCCTTTGCTATAAATTCCTTGGAGGAAGAGTTTGGAATAACATATGGCTTCAAAGACCAGAATGACTATTTATTAAACTCCTGTATCAAATGTTCTTGGCCGTAGACTTGTCCCACAACATAGCCTATTGCTTTCACATGGGTCAGAGGCAGAGGTGAAATCTAGCTGGTTCGCGCCGGTTCGCACCGGTTCAGGTGAACCGGTAGGGAAAATTTTGATTGGTTCGGAGAACCGGCAAATATCATCTCTGGTGGGCCCCACCCCTGCCCACCTGCTCACTGCTCACCCCACGCGGCGTCTGGAGCTTGCCTAACGCGTCCGCGGCTTGGGTTGCGCTGCTCCGTGCACGGCATCCATGCGTCCATGCGCGGCCTAGCTATCCGCAACCCCTGGAGCTTGCCTAACGCGTCCGCGGCTCGTGTCACGCTGCTCTGCGCATGGCATCCATGCACAGCCTAGCTACCCGTGACCCCCCCGCGACCACCGGAGCTTGCCTAACGCATCCGCGGGTCGCATCGTGCTGCTCCCCGCATGGCCTAGCTAGGTCGCGCCCCCCCGTCACGGCCCCCGGCGC
>JANHFL010001095.1:504450-516725 GCA_032468155.1 Oxyrhabdium leporinum
TTATAAGTTGTAAACCACCCCGAGTCTTCGGAATGGGGCGGTATATAAATGTAAAAATAAATAAATAAATAAATAAATTATGATATGGCTATTCAAGAACAAAACTGATACCCTGTTAGCCAAGTCCATGCTTCTTCCTCAGATAAATTCTGAAAATTCTGATTGCATATACAAGTTATCAAAAGATATGGTATAAATTCAGCATGCAAATATGATTGCTTGCTCGTCAAAGATTGGTACCTTGCAATTTTTCAAATATTCCCAAAAGGTTAAAGTACTTTCTTTTAACCATAGGAACCCAAACACTTTCTTTTCAGATTGAGATTTTGAGCATCTTTCTCCAATTTAGTGAGATAATTAATTATTCATGACTTAAAAGCCAGTCTACCATTGGATAGAAACAGTGAACAGTTTTCTTTGATTTTTGTCCCTCTTAGTAGAAGCTTATAAAATATTTCTTTAGAAGACTAACATCAACGCTTGTAATCATCTGATTCCTTGGGGAATTTTCATGAACAATTCCTTTAGTCCTGATCCCAGGGGTACTTTAGCTTTGTTTTGGAAATCTATTCCACATATACCACATTCTTAACTTTTTAAAAACTTTCTTCTAAAGGCCTTACTTCAAAATGATATTTGGAATAAAGACATCTACTACACGGCTCTATTTCAGGCTAAAAATGCCTGAGTATGCTATGATTTGTAGTTATAGGCCTGTACCTGCATATTATTTCTATGTCCAAGACCAACACAAAGAAGCAATTTAAAGACCTGTCTAACAATTTACCAAACCATTACACTATAAACGTATATGCCAAGAATGGAAAAAATATATATCTTTGTCTTCAGTGTAGCAATGCATAAGTCTCATGCCAACTGAAGGCCACAGCTACATTAAATCATAAAATCATTATCCCCAGATTCTTTCAAAAAGCTCCCATTGCTCTAGTTGTAATCCTAACTGAAGGCTTTATGGTGAAATCAGACTATACGTTGCACAGTTGCCTCACAATCCTTTTAAAATATGAGATGCTACATCCAGCATAATTCATCCAGGGTAGAAAAGTAACCGGCAAGTCAGCCATCCATCCATTCCTCAGCTGTTGCCCACCAAGTTAATTCCATCTCAGGAAACGCACTGAACACCCCGTGGAGAGAGGCATAGGTGGTGATTTGGGATGTGAAATCATAAGTTGAGTGGTACCTAACTATTTTCCCAGCCTGTCACTTCTCCAGTCCTCTTAGAATCCACTGAAGGCAAATTCACTGTTTAAAAATCCATTAGAATATACACTGTGGTTTAGGGTTACATACACAATTTGCATATTCTGTTTCCCTTCTCCTTTAGCGTACTTGGAAAAAGATTCGAGGCATCCATTTTTAAACTAATCAAGTGATCTTCATGCAGACCTTTCTTGCTTCTATAACTCAATTGCTATAAATCTACCTTATTTCGAGATTAAAAAAATAAAAAACAATAATTACTCTTTCTACAAAAATTCAATCCATTATCAAAGTAATGAGAAACATGTCTTGGGGCTTCCTCCTATGTAATATAATTAAGTCATAATGCCACGTATTGATTTATTTCTTCATATTCATGAAGAAACAACCTTTATCATCCATAACACAATTTTTCCATCTTCTTGCATCATAAAAAAATAATGCAGTTTCCCCCCCTCTAAAGAATCTCTCATTTTCTTCTTCTTTCCAGATAAAATAATGTCAAAATTCTTTCTTAGCAATGTCTCCTGCAATATGTTCATATTTCATGCCCCAAATAATTAAGATTGCCAGTAATACATCTTATCAATTTAGAAAGCCAAATAACTTTTCAATAATGTATTTCTGTAACACAGCGGCCCCTAACCTTTTGAGCGCCAGGGACTGGTTCCATGGAGAGAAGCCTTCCGTGGGCCGGAGTGGGCGTGGTTTCTCACACTACCTGCATCCCGCACCTGCATGGATGGGACTTCACTTGTTTGCACTGCCTGGTTTCTTGAGTACTACAAACCGTTGCCAGTCTGCGGCCCAGGTTTGGGAACCTCCACTATAACATGTACAATTTAAAATCACCATACTTTAAAAGGAGTCAATATATTTTATCTGATAAAATGTTGGACTCTTGAAACTCAATTGATGATCTTAGGCCATTCTCCATCTTTCATTTTAATGTGGATTTCTTTAATCTGTTCAACACTCTTAACTGCAGGGAATCCAATGGGAGTCAGCACTATCAGTTGAATGAATGAATGAATCTAAAAAATTGTTGAAATAACTAAGAACAATGATTTGAGCTGTTTGGAAAAAAAAGATAGGTTGAAAAACAACAATATATAATATGGCATTGTATATAGCCTAATTATATATAGGCCTAAAATTTCTTAGATAATGCCAGATCCTTTGTGTTCATTATATCTCAATGTCCTGATCAAACACTATTGCTCCAATGAAAAAAAGGTGATCTACATACATGCAATTCTACCACCGTAGACTCTTTCCATAAGACCTGACAACTCTGAGCATAGCCATTATAAAAAAAGCATAGAAATGGGGGAGGTGGGGAAGGTGGGGAAGGTGGCAGCACAGCCTAGAGATGGATAGGAGACATAGAATCTGGCAAGAATTCTATGTGTTATGTGTAAGAAAATAGGGGGGGGGAATGAACTCGGGCTGAACTGTTCCATTCTTGGGCTTAGGATGACAGTAAGACTTTACCAGTTTGTATTTGGAAATCCCACAATAGTTCAATTAAACAGAAAAGAGCTGAAAGGGACCTTGGGGGTCTTCTAGTCAAACCCCTGGCTCAAGCAGGAGACCCGATACCATTTCAGACAGGTGGTTGTTCAGTATTTTCTTTAAAACCTCCAGTGATGAAGCACCCACAACTCCTGGAGGCAAGCTTCAGCCTGCTCCTTTTTAATTACTTTTTCAATTCTGTGTACCCACCAACTTTTTGTTACTGGCACATGATAATTTTTACAGAGCTTCCAATGAATCATTTTGGCGACTGTGTTATATTGTTGATTATAATCAGTTTGTGCACTCTTCTTGCATGTGTTATGATTTACTGTTTCTTCTGCTACTCTGCACAATATCATCTGAAGATGATTATGACCTTGATTACATTCATTCACATAATAGTAAAAATCAAATCTTCTATTTCTTTTTTTTAATGTTCCAGTTGTAAGTCATCGCCAGATTTTATCTTTATCCATTTTCCCTTTGATCTCTTGGAGAAGTTGACCATGTAATACTTTTCCTTGTCAACATTCTGGTTATGTTTTTTATTTTATTTTATAATTTTAATACAGACATATGTCATTATTTCTATAGTCACATTTTGCTTCCTGTATATTCAGTCAGTTCCAATGTTAAACTTGCATCAATGTTAAATCTGCATCTTTTATATAATTAACCAATGCACACTTTTGTTTCTTCAACAGTTTGTTTGACTCGAAGTAAACCTTTGCCTTTCACCAAGGCAGGTATAATCTATTACTACTAGTATTACTATTTTAATTTGTATGGCCAGTCATCTTATATCATCTAAGCCATTCTGGGTGGCTCACAACAGATACCAGTATGCAAAACCACCCAATAAAAAAAAAGTTTAAACACCAACATACAAACATATTAAAAAAAAATCAATGATCATTTTAAAACTATGATCATTTAAAAAATAAAAATGATCAGTGGCAGAATCCATCCATACACAACAGAGCCTTTGTAAAAGATTTCTACCATTGCCAGATCTCCAGGCGTGATGGCAGAGCCAAGTTCTCAGGGTCCTCCAAAAGACCAGGAAAGTTGAGGCCAGTCTAAATTCTGGGGGAATAATGATCCATAGGGCAGAAAAGTCTCTGTTCCTAGGTCCTGCCAGATGACACTTTTTGTGGATGGCACCTGTAATATGCCTCTCTGCTTGCTTCTGATGGGTGAGGTAGAGCTAAGCAAGAACAGGGAGTCCCTCAAATAATAGTAAGTATTACTACAGTTAATAGGAGGTTTTTTTAAAAACAGTTTATCTTCACTTGAAAATATATATATTTAGAATAGGTAGTTAAAAATCTTGCCTAGACCTTTTATTATTTCTTTCTTAAGCACATGCTTCTTTGCTTCATTTAACTGAATTTCTCCAACACCTTTCAGTTTCCAAAACATATATCAGAGCCTGAAGGAGAGATAATGAACCTTTTTCTTTAGCTGGATGACTTCTACCATGTATTGTTTTGTTTTAAAAAGACCATTTTTTTCTATGCCCAACAAGGAACAGGGCTGGGTTAACTTGTCTTATTTATTTACTTATTTATTAAATTTATATGTTATCCCTCTCACAAATAAAGTGGCTCTGAGTAGCCTTGACATACTGTATGTGACAAAAAGGCATTTCTAATTTGTGGGGATGAGGATTTTGCATTTAAGTCTGCAATCATACTACATTTATAAGACACAGTTTTATAAGAAATGCAAAGGATAACTTGGATCAAATAAAAAAAAAACCCTCACTAAATTCACTGAAATTAGAGTGATGAAATGAATTTAGAGTGATGAGTTGTTTGCATTAAAACTCTGACTATATAACTGCTTAAAAAAAAGAAAAGAAAATTTATGCAAATAAGCTTGTTTGAGTGATTCCACGTAGAAGAGAAACAATGGATTTCAAAGCTTAAAGCATTTCAATTTACACAACAGAGCAATCCTAACTGCTGAGATTAATTTTCAAAACTTTCTAGGATTAAATTGACAACATGCGGAGAAGATGTTTCTCTTCTTTAGTCTTGTTATTCTCTCCCCAGGCATAGACATTTGGTTTCAATTTGTGAGGAAATTATTTATGTATGTGCTAATGTATTTGAGTTGTCATATTCTGAGAATTTCTGTCAGGAAAAAAGGGCCTTAGTTTCAATGGATCCAAGATTTTCAGTATGTCTCGCATCACGGCTGCCTTATGGAAATTACATGGATAGTAGGTCCATAACATCAGAACTTTCTTCAGATTTAATTCAGTAGAGCACTGTATTTAGGGAATACTATTCTGTATCCATTAGCATCCATCACTGTTGTATTAATATATATAGAAATATATTAGCTCACAATTCCAATTAATATTCTTCACTTCCTTGCATTTTAGGACAAGTGAATATTTATGAGTTCACTCCTAACAAAAAGCATGAATGAATATTTGTCCTTCCCTTCTATTCAAAAACTATTAACTCTTGATTCTAAGAAATTCCAGATACTTGCACTCTAATGCTAGATATATTTACGTTATGGGATTTACTTCCAAGGAAGTAACCTTGCTTTATATAGTCTAATGAACACAGAGAGCAACAAGTTGAATGCCTTTGTTCATCCAAGGGCTAGCCAAATACTTTGAAATATATTCCTGGTTTGTATGAAATTTCTTAATTAATTTCTTAATTAAGTATCAATGTGCATTTTATTTAACACCAAATGGCATACTGACATGTTCATGAAGTATGTTAAAGTTCACAACAACATCTTCATCCAGCAACAAATCTGTATTTTAAATCAAAGCTTTAAATCATCCTGATTTACAGAATTTACCAAGTCCAGCTGACATCTATGAACAAATGTCCATTTGACTAAATTTGTCCTTGGCTTAAGCTGTTGATCACAGCCAGACTCTTCAGTCTGTTTTGGCTTTACTGCTTATCAATTCCACCATAATACTGAAAATTAGATGAAGTTAAAACTCTGTGTGTGTGTGTGTGTGTGCGCGTGTGTGTCCATTTCCACTGTTACTTTATTTTAATTTATATCCCAGTTAACCAATGTAAAGAGAACATTAAAAATCCTGGAGACTTGACTTCCCTGAAGAATTCATCACTTCAGCAGTTCAGCAGGCAAGTGGGATGCAGGCATGTAATGTTCTTTGGGGTGCTTTGCGGTTAGTTCAGCTGAATTAAATATTAACACAGAATGTGCAGTGTCAATTTTTCTTTTTTTAAAGTTAAGCCTCAATGCGACAACTATCAATAATTTCCCCTATCTCAATTATTTTACAAACATCCTTTTGGGGAAATCTCTTTTGACTACGTTAGGGAGCTAAAATATTTTTGAAGGCCTAAAGCAAAAAAGACAAGAGTACATCTGTTGGGGTCTGCACAATGCCTCTCATGAGCTTACCACATTGATTGGCCACATGCACGTTATTGTATATTATGGTTCTAGTTGAATTAAAATGTCAGGAGGAGATTCCAATCTACATGCTCTAACCCAGCGTTTTTCAACCTTTGCAACTTTTAAGATTTGTGGACTTCAGCTCTCAGAATTCCAAGTCAGCATGGCTGGCTGTGGAATTCTGGGAGTTGAAGTCCAAACATCTTAAACTTGCCAGGGTTGAGAAACACTGCTCTAACATGGAAGAGGTTTGTCATCAGTCAGCTGAGGCTCTGCATGGGGTTAAAATCTGCCAGCCTATGTTTTGAGTTTACAGAACCAGGTTATAATAATATAGCTTCTGCTGACATGGGAAAACAAACCTCCTGATGATTTCCATGAAAAACAATTCAGTCCAAACACTAACATTTGAGGAAATACATTTGGAATGTACCAGCAGAATTCCACTAATTCCTCATTATTAGAAAGTTGGATTCCTGAGGTCAAGAGCCTATAAATGCTTAATGGTATTCTAGAGAGACACTGTTTTGAAAAAGAATTTTTAATGGGATTTATATGCTGAATTTTCTTTGCTCATTACACATAAATGAAGAACATTAGATCAGTAAGGCTTGTTTTGGATTAACATAATTAAGAGAACACAGTATTACATAGTTAAATAATATGCCATAAGAATTTCACAAATATGCTTGCACATATAACAAACATTCATGCTGAGCAATTAAGTTAGTTCTCCATTAGTTCTGTTCAGCCTGCTACAGAGGTGGGCAATTAATTTTTCCAAGGGGCCACATGAAAAACTGGGACTGTTGTGGAGGGCTGTCGCTGTCACCCCCTGGCCCCCCACCCCCTGCCACCCGACTGCCCTGCACCCATTTCCCCATCCATTGTTGTTGTTGATGCTGTGGGCTAAAAAGGGACAGACAAAGAGCCAGATGTGACCCATGGGCTGTAAAATGCCCAGGTCTGGTCAACTGGCTTCTCTTTAATTTCCCTTTTTGCAAAGATTGCAGAAAAACCAATTAACATGAAGAGAACTGAAATGGATATGTATCTGTTCCAGAATTTGTATCTGTTTCACAAAGACGTAGAGTTGCTATACTTTCATTCTGTCTCCAGACTTACCTGAAACATTATTGGAAGCTTTTAATAAGAATGATCCCCTAATATGCAGCACGTATGATCATCTGACTGAAGCCTGTTCAGATGAGTACAGGAAAATGTAGCTGAAAAATTACATAAGAGGTTCTATACTAAACAAGGGGAAAACCCTATTCCTGTTTTTCTTTATTTGCTTTATTTAATTATTCACTGACCACACACTGTGAGTTGCCTGGTCTCTCCCACATTGTTACAAATCCTTTTGGCTTCCTGAAACAAGGTAGAAAAAAAATGTCCTTTTTCCTGTTGCGTAAATCATCTCATAAATTCAGAGTTCAGGATTCAACCCAGCTTTATTCTCCACAATGAATATTTTCCCACAGGAAAAAAAACTACCAAGTATGTTTTGGGTTTTAGTAGCTTTCATTGTGTAACAACTTCTACCCATTAACAAAGAACAACAAAAAGAAAAATCAGAGAGTGCATGCCCTAATTTGTATTTAGTTCAGCTGCTGGGGAAAAGGGAAATAAGTACATCAACACGGTTAACAAAATTATGCAGGAGCAAGGGAACAGTTTACTAGAAGAATATTATGTGGAATATTGATGCACTCAGAGGATCCAAAGACCACAAGAACAGCCAAAGGCCTATTTAGGCCAGCATTCTGTTCCCATTGTGATCACTTAAATGTATTTGCAGACCTTATAAGCAACAATGTTCCCTGGTACTACAGTTATTAGAACCAATGTATAGTTGTGTCTCATCCCTGTGGATGCCCTCACCTTTCATTAATTCATTTTAAAACTGTCCAAATTTTGATCTTCATCTTTATCTGTACAGCTTTGCTAGAAGTGTTTTGAGAGGGAGAAGAAAAAAAAATCACATCCATTTTCCTCTCTTATCACAGGAGGCCTCAACTCTTTTGGACTAGTGGGAACATTTATAAATTTTGAAACATGTTATAAATCATGTTGTAGAAAAGTTAGTGGTGAGCTTAGTCACTAACAAAATGAGAACAAAGCACTGATCAGAAAGCTATCTCCCATGTACCCTAGCCTGCCACCCCATTTCAGGATGCTTGGTGCCTATTTTTCATTGTTATGGAGAGTAGACACACTTCTGAGGACTGGAGTGCTGTTATCCATTGGTTTTAGAAGGGAGTTTGTTTATTTATTTAGCAAATTTGTTTGCCTCCCATCTTGTGAGGCAACTCTGGGTGGTTTACAACATTAAAAGCAATTAAGAACCAGATAGATAGATATTGTATTTTCCTGAAAATAAGATCACGTCTTATATTAATTTTTGCTCCAACAGACACATTAGGGCTTATTTTCCAGTTAGATATATTTTCAGGGAAATATGGCACTAAATGCTTCAGTCTGGTTGATGATCTTAACTGGGGCTTATTTTAGGGGTAGGGCTTATATTACAAGCATCCTGAAAAATCATGCTAGGGCTTATTTTCCAGTTAGGTCTTATTTTCAAGGAAATATGAGTGGGAGGGGAGAAACATACATACAACAGATTTTTTTTCTTTTTATGACCCTGTAGTCCCTTTTATCGGGGTGGAGTCAGGACGACTGAGTGGAGCTGAGTGTTTACTGGCCAGATGCCCTTCCTGATGCCTATGCAGAGTTTGCAGCAGATATATTCTCCTTGTACCCTGATAAACATCTGCCACTGACTAGAACTGAACTCTCAACCTTCCAAGTGGGAGGCGAGCATCTTCACCTCTAGGCCAGTGCACTGCCCACATACATACATACACAGAGAGATAATTACTAAAAGAAGGGGAGGGAGGGACCAGAATGTACCGGGGGGGAGGCGGGATCTGTTATTGCTTCATCAACCACCTCCTGAGTGACACTCTCCCATTGGGGGCCCAAGCCAATTGGCAGAACTAGTTCTTAATTGAGCCTATTTGGGGCCCCAAGGTATTCCTTTAAAAAAAAGGTATTAAAGGTTCAAATTTTGCCAATCTTTCATTTTAATTACATTTTTTTAAAAAATGTAAAGTATCAGATGATCAGAAAACCAGGCAGGCACCTCCCCTTAACTTTTTTTCTAGTTGTAAGCCCCCAAGTAATTTTTCTCACAGGACAACTATTCCATCTGCTTATTAAATCTAGTTGTTGTTTTCTGACCCTGAAGCTTTCAACAATGTTCTCTGCAGAATGATGAAAGCTGTACACATTATTCTTAGTTGTGCCAGAGATTGGTATAAAGGCATTACAATATTTGCAGTTTTATTTTCAATTCCTTTCTTAATGATCCTCAACAGTAAACTTGCCTTTTTCATGGCAGCTGCACAATAAAGAGCTGCTTTCACTTGGAAACAAATCACCCTCCTAAACTCTCTTTCCTGGTCAATTTCTATCAGCTCAGCCTTAGAATCCAGCAAGGTATATATAAAATTAGATTTGCTTTGTCCCAATGTGCATGACTCAAATTTTGCTTATATTGGAATGATGTCAGCCTTTTTAATACCCATGCCTCCAGTTTTTGGAGCTTTTTCTTTAGACTATTTAGCCTAAGTAATTTGCTGTTTTGTTAGCAACCTAGGCCATCTCAGTGTACATCCCCCAAACCAGTTAAAAATAATTGGTCCCAGTGCTTGAAGGACCCTACTGTTTGCTTCCCATTACTGCAAGAACTGAATATTTATTTCTACTGCTGGCTTTCTCTTCTTTAATCAGCTGTCAATTCAGAAAAGTCTTGTCTGTTTATTTCACGGCTGCTATGGTTTTCTCACAAGTCTTTAATGAGTGACTTTGTCAAAAGGCTTTCTGAAAATCTAAGCAATCAATGTCTACCAGATCACCTTTATAAGTGTTGACACCTCAGGGAACTCAGAACATTTACTGAGGCAAGTTTTGAAACCAGTGATACAGTATCAGCACATCTTGTCTTTCAGTGGGTAGATAAATTCACTTCTTTATATTGCTATTTTCTTGGATCCATTGTGAAACAGTTCTATAATTTCTATTATTCTGCTCTTTTTTTGGGAATCACAAAAATCAATTTTTAGAAGACATCACATATTTTTCTTAGCTAAATTTCTAGCATTGTGACTTTGAAAAGTTCCAAAACATTTTGAAGCGATTTGACATTCCCATTCAACTTTTAACACTTTTCTGATTTAGGGGTAGTTCTCTTTGATAACTCAGAGATTTCTGTTGTACTTCCTTCACTGTTTTCTGCCTGCACACATGCATGTGTTATGGTGCTTACCATTCCAATTACTTCAGCAAAGTTTATGCTTTGCACAATGCCATGAATGTACATGTATTTAGTTCTTTTTCCTCCCCAATTATATAACCACCCATATCACATAAGCAGCTCTCGGGACACACAGTTAAAAATAGCACACTACAATCATACCAAATGAAAATTAAAAAAACAAGGACATACAACAAGAATAAAACAAAAAAATGGTAGCCATCAACAATAGTTAACAGTATCTCATAGGTGCACTCAACCTCCTGATCCTCATGCCTGAGAGAACATCTAACCCTTAAGGGCTTTCTGAAAAGCCAGCAGGATGAGGACAATCTAATCTGGGGGGAGAGGTGCTCCAGAAGGCAAGTGTAGTGACAGCAAAAGCAGGTTTCTTAGATTCTGCCAGCTGACACTCTTTCATTTACAGGACCTGGATGGTCCTCCTGCCAGGGCTGATGCGGTGGACACAAGCAATAAAAGACAATCCCTCCTGATCCCATGCCATGTAGAGCTTTATATGGAACAACCAGCATCCTGATTTGCCATTGCATCTTGACAAGCAATGGTGTAATGTGAGCAAACCTAGCCATACCTATAATTGCTTGTGCTGCCATATTATGAACCAGCTGCAGCTTCCAAATATTCTTCAAGGGCAGCCCCATGTAGAGTGAATTGCAATACGCCAAATGGGAACCAACCAAAGTGTAGGCGACTATGCATAGTGCTCCCTGATTCAGGAAGGGGTGTACAACATATGTTGTACAAAACCTCGCCTGGGCATGGCCACTACTTGCTATTTGAGCAGCTTCTGCGAGTCCAACAACAACTATAATTGAAAATGAAATTTAAAAAAATAGAAAGTGAAATTTAAAAAAAAGAATTTAAGATTTGGTTGGTATTTTCCTAAATTTCTTTTCCATGGGTGACTTTCAGATGCTGTGGCTCTGAACTGTGTAGGCAAGGCAAGATTAATGTTATAAAATGGCAAATCACAGCACTGGAGGAGCAATTACTCTTCTCAATATCCATCTTATGCAAAAGTCAAAATTATGAGATGAGGTATCACAGAGTCAAAACACTGATCTGAGATAATTAATTCCAATAAAATCCTTATCATCCATGCCAAATGATGGCAGATGCCCTGACTGAAATCCATTTTCAGAATATTAGGATAGAAAAGCTTGCTGGGACAATTGAGATGAAACAGCTGAATCAAAGTAAGAAGTGTTGATTCATCCAGCAACTCCATGTGAGCAGTGAATACAAAAAAGTAAGCAACAGAAGGCAAAGCTGCATGTCTTACTCAGCAGCCTACAAATTTCAGAGAAAACAAACTTTTGTTGTCTTACGGAGATGTAAGGATCACATGAGAGAAACAAAAGTCAATGAGCCAAGATAGAGTGCCAATAAATCAATTCTACCAAAACATGAAACCCAAAAGAGTTTGTGGATCAAAGACAAGAAGTAGAATACTGTATACAAGAGACATAGTTAAAACAGTGGTCATGATCCATGCAAATGCTGCTATATTTTGCAAAACAGTTTAAAGTCTCAGATTGCAATGTGGGCAAGCAAAGCAAGGTGAAATGAATATTGTCTTCAGCAGGGGTGTCAAACTCAAGGCCCATGGGGCGCACCTGGCCCGCAGGGTGCTTAAATCTTGCCCGCGGGACCAGCCTGGAAATAGCAAAAGACAGGCCCACGGTGCCTCTGGCAGCCAAAATGGGGCACGGGGGCTGCATGTGTCCCCCCTGCACCCCATTTTCAGCCTGGATGGCCTCCTGCAGCCCATGCCAGACAAAATGGG
>JANHFL010001095.1:527158-544289 GCA_032468155.1 Oxyrhabdium leporinum
AGTAATAATTTATTTGCTGCCTGACTCCCAGCACCTCTGGGCAGTTTGCATTATTTAAAAACAAACAACAACACAAAACCCACAAAGCACAAGACTGAAAAACAATGATGGCAAAGGAAACAAACCCACTGGGGAAGAGAAAGGAAGAAATCCTGGGTAATCAGTCTTCCTCTCTCCAAAAGCTTGGGTGAAGAACCAGGTCTTTAAAAATACTAGTATTTCAAAATACTAGTATAGGGTGTGGGCCATTTGAATTTTTTTTTGGGGGGGGCATTCCAGAGGGCAGGCACTGCCACAGAGAAGGCACACTTCTGGGATCCTGATGGGTGCATTGTTTAACTCAGGGGTGTCCAACTCTGACAACTTTAAAAACTGTGGACTTCAATTCCCAGATTAATCCATTCAAAATTACAATAGACACACCCCCCACCACCAAAAAACTACTTATGAACCAGTTCCAGAGTTCTGATGGTCACACCTCTTCCTTGGTCACATGACATGGTCACACCTCTTCCTTGGTCACATGATATTTCAGGCACTTGGCAACTTTTATGGCTGGTTGCAGCATTCCAGTCATGTGACTGTGATTTACAATATTTTTTTTTTTGATTTCCAGTCTTTTCAGCTGGTTTTTGGCTTTTTCAGTTGATTTGGGGCAAAACCGCCCATAGGAATGAACTGATTCACTTAATAATCAGCACACTCACTTAACAACCCTAATGACTACTGCAAAAAAGGTCGGTCACATGTCAGTCTCAACTTATGACCGCCTTGACTTACAAGGGAAATTTGGATTCCATTAGGGTCATAAATTGAGGGTTACCTATAAAAGGGAATCAAAACACTGGCCTTTTATCTTTAATTTGTCATATATGATTAAGATAGCATAAAACCCTAATATCTTTCTAGCTTGCCCATCTTTTCTTTTTACAAGTGTGCGCACAGGCCTACCGTATGTCACATCTTTTCTTCACAAACTATACTTCAGACATCAGATTTGGATATTTATATACAGCTAAGATACTTGTTCAATATTTATCTCCAAGGTGCCACAACGTCCTGATGACATAGGATCACAACAGTTTCAATCAGAATAGAACTGGGAGGGACCTTGGAGGTCTTCTAGTCCAACCCTCTGCTCAAGCAGGAGACCCTATACCACATTACTGAATCTATACCAGTTCAGTGATGTGTTTACGGTGTTTACAAATTATTGGTTGAATCTTAGAGAGCTATACTGGATTTGTGACTCTTAAATCGACCATGTTAGGAAAGAGAGACATATTCCTTTAGATCACATCTGAAGGCAAATAAATCTAATTTTTCATTTTTCAGTCAATACATGAATCAAAATTCACATTCATATTTCTCCTAAATTTGGCAATGCAGTCAGATGGAAGCAGCTAGCTAGCTTTAGCTGATCCAGAAAAGCAAAACGAGTTGAGACCCAGCTATTACTTGGACAGGAGACCACCACCAGGAATTTCAACTGAGAAAAAAAATCACATTGTGGATGAAAAAAACCCTCTGAAAATCATTTTCTATATTGCTGCTGCAAAAAACTAGAGACATACGCATGTAATTGCCAAGAGTAATGTTGAATCTGAAGGCGTTTTTAATCTTTTTTTCTATTATATTGGGGAAATTATTGTAAACGTTATACATGCCCAAAGAACATATAAACACTGCTCTTTAGAAAAGCCATCCTTGGAACAAAAGAACATACCAATGGAAAAATTAGACAAAACAATGACAGATTTATAAAACATAAAGCTGAAATGATATTCACCCATCTCTAGCCTAAATATGGGTTTGTTTGACATGCATACAATCATTTTCACAAAGCTATGGAAAGGTTAGATTTCATAGAGGAATTCACCTCTTCTATTCTACTACTGCCACCACCAGTTTCTTAATCTGGCTTCCATGGAAAGTGAAATGGCCATTATTTTAGAAATACAAACAATCAGGCAACATTCTAAATAGGACTCTTGAATGCTGTATGTTTCTAATTATAAGTTTCTAGCAGAAAAAAAATATTCCCAAGACAAAGTAATGTTTATGCTTTTTCTGATGCACAATTTACATCTTATCTTGGTAAACAAAACCCACCACAAAGAAAAGCAAGTCTTTATCTCTTTAATAAAAACACAATGTATTATTTAGAATAAAAGCGAATCAAATATAAGAAAAGAAGCAGGGGATAAGGAAAGATAAGAAACATCTGCCTTCAGAAACTGTGATTCATCTGGTTATTTCCTCTGAGATTCTAAAGTGGTGCCATACATCACAACAATATAATTAGTTTTGATCCCTTAAAAATGTCTTCACATGAAAAAGTATTATTTTGTTAGGCAATACTTTTCAGATTTTCTTAAAAGCTCAGCAACAGTCAACTCTCAATAGCCAGGTACCCCTCAACTTATGATCACAACTGGAACCACCATTTCTGTCACTGAGCAATGCAGTTGTAAAACACAATACCACATGACTACAATGCTTAGCAATGACAATCCTGGTAGGCCCAGTTGCCATCATAACTCCAGATGCAAGGCTCATTAAACAGGAAGTAAAAGGAGTCCCACAGAAGGTGTGAGAGATGCAAGGGGCTTGGGGAGGCCTGGCACCAGCTGTGCATGAGTTGGAACAGTGTTGTAATGTGGCACGAGCTCAAGGAGGCCAGGGAAAGAGTGCAGGGTGTGCAAGCACAGGGAGGCCAGGGAAGGAATACACTGTGGCTTAGAGGTTTCTTGGTACACTGTGGCTCTGAGATGGCAAGATGCCCCTAAGCCACTGTGTAGCACGAAGCTGCAGCTGCCTCTGGAAGTCTCAGCTAATCCCAGCCTGGCTCATAAGCATGGTGCAAAGATTCTATGCCTTGGAAAGTCCAAACAGCATGGCTCAAAGCTGCTGTACCCCAGAAAGCCATAGCAGTGTAGCGCAAAGCCGCAACTCCCTAAGAACTGTAAAGGACCTTCTTGACATGCAGTGGCTGCAAGAAGCCCTGAAGCTACTGTACAACGTGAAGCCCAGGCTGAGCTTGACCCGGCAGCATGGTACAAAAGGGCTTCTTGCCACCCCAAGAAGCTGACGTTGCCCCAAGCCCAGTCCCAGATGCAGATACCCTTGCCACCTTGTATTCCAAGGTTCCTGCCAACCTATGCTCTGCCATCCCAGCTGACCTTTGCCATCTTCTTGCTCCCACTACTGATGAGATGTGCCCGACCTGGCACTTGATAAGCAGCTGCTGGCACTAGGCCATCTTGTTCAAGAAATGGTTGTCAGTTGAGGATTGTCTGTAATACCTATTGGGAAATGGAACTGTTGCATTGGGAGGCACATCTACATGCAACAGAGAACGACTGACACCAGGGCTGAGTGACCACTTCAGACACTACAATAAAATACCTAGTAAAGTAAGCCATAATATTTCAATAATTTCACTCATGCAATTTCTCACATCCCCAAACTCCCCTGAAAACTTATGAATCCCAGTGCAAATATGCTACCATTTACTTTTTTAAAATTTAATTTGAACGCTTGTGGATATCATCAGGAGATGTCATGGGCACCCCCTTCTAATCTCTAACTTTCATAATGGAACAGACTTTATACAGCTGTATTCGCTGCTTAAAGAGTTTGTCAGATAAAGGCTACAGTAGAAACCTTCTCCCTGACTTGATTTTCTATGTGCTGGATATTTTTTTAATATGAAAAATAATTCGATCATGTGGGCTCCATCTGTCCATGTGATTCCCTCCAGAAATGTACTTTCTGCACACCTACCAAGCCCAAATCAATTAAATGCTGTAATTTCAACCAGTTATCAATGCTTTGAACATCTGATCTCTATTTTCCTAAGTGTTACATTCTAATTCTGGGAAAAGTTTAGCCAATTATCCTACACTAGAGTTCCTCCATCTTGCCCTCCACAGGTGTTGGGATTTCTAACTTTAAACCAGGATTATCAATCTTGATGGGCAACAGCTGGCTCATAATTTTGAGAACTATAATGCCAACATGCAGTACCTGCAAGCATCAAGTTAAAAAAGCTAATATAAAATTAGAAATAAAATTAAAATGAATAATTCAGTCCAGTGAGACTGATGAAACAAGTTCAATGTAATCCAGCTAAATTGAGAAGGGAATATCTAAGACATTTTTGGCTGCCCATAACAAGGCACAGATCTTGTCCCCCACCTACTAGCCAAGACTTGCAATGCTATTTTCAAAAATGAAACAGAAAATTCAAGAAGTATATTGATTGATTTTTTTTAACAAATCATAACTACTAGCAAAAATCAAGAAGACGAGGGCATAACCTCAAACTGACAGGAGGGAAGTTCGAAAATAATGTTGGAAAGTATTACTTCAAGAAAGAGTAGCGGAAGCTTGGAACCAACTTATGACACAAGTAGTGAATTTAAAGGTACTGAATTTAAACATGTTTGGGATAAACAGATGTCCATCATATGACAAAAAAATTAAAAATCCCCTCAAAGGGCAGATTCAATGAACCTCTAGGTCTTTTTCTGTCGTCAGTTTTCTGTGTCTATTTCTAAAAAGATAAACTACTATTATGAACAATATAGAGCTAGATTAGAGCTAAGGGGCTTCAGAAGAAAGAGGGCTCTTGGAAGTCTTTTTCCAATGAAAGTAAGAGCTGGAAGGTATAACTGGGGGAGCATTGCCTATCTTCAGAAAGAAAAAGGGTGGATGAGAGAAGTCCAACTAGCAATTGGTAACTTTACTTAATTGGAAAAGCAAGAAAAGCTAATTGGAACAAACAGAGTTCAGAGCTTGGAGTTTTTTTCTCACTCTTCAACAAGAGAGAAGGAAAGGTGGCTCCTGAGTACAGAGATAGGATAAATTATGGGAAAACACTTGGCAATGCCTGCAGGAAAGAAGGGCCCCACTGACTGAGACAGAGGGAGAAATGGCATCAAAACAACCACAAGGGATGTGCTCGGGGATAGCAGAAGTGGTAGAGAAATGTGCAGGGCCAAGTCAAGAAGAATTTGCAGTTCTTCCACTGAGGTAGGAGTCTAATATATGTTACAGTAGGCCTGTGGTGTCAAACTCACATCGTCACGGCAGTGTCACGTCATGTATCGGGACTTTTTTCTCCTTTGCTAAACCGGGCATGGGCATGGGCGTGGCCAGCGCGTGATGCATCTGGCCTGTGGGCCGGGAGTTTGACAGCCCTGCAATATGCCCTTAATATGTGTTCCACCTTTAAGGCTGCCAGGCCTAGAAAGAAGAACTTTAAAGGAAAATCAAGAAAGGGACTGGAGGCTTGAATGAGCGAGTTGCTACTAATTGCAGTGAAAATCTCCGTACAGCCATGAGAAGCTACTTTAACTGTTTGCATTTCTGTAAGAGGATTGAGCATTGTGAGTAAATGTGTTACGTTCCCAAATTAAAAGCTATCTTTATAGAATTTCCAAGGAAAGGGGATTTATCCCTCAATGCCCCCTGCTATATATACATATTCTGGGTGACACTTCATTACACTTTATTTAATGTAATTTGCAATGATCTAGGGAGAGATCCCATAGGAATCTCAAGGAAGCTTAGCTGTCAAATGCACACTACATGGAAATTCAAAGCAAATCTTTTTGACTTATTTCATGAAAGTGGAGCCACTTCACAGGTGTTCCACAGAGCGCTTATATACTGTGCGCTATATATTATTTTTCTTTTTCATACGGAAGAAAGCAAGTAGATATACAAGCAAAAAAGAGGTCACTGTAGAACATTCTCCTTAATGTTCTTCTCCATGTGGGAGACACCCACCTTTTTAGTAAAGAGTATGTATCTGTGAATCCTCACCCTTAAAAAAAAAAAAAGCTTTATGAAGCATTTATCTTAAAATGCCACCCGAAAATATGAATTTCACAATACCCAATAGATATTCAGAGCGTACCATTTTTGTTGTAAGCCCCCTCTCTTCCCTTCCAGTGTTGTTTTGGGGAAGGGGCAGCTGTTTCATCTCTCTATAACTCATTTAGGGAAGGGAGCTTCCATTATTGGGTACTGACATCTCAGGAAGCCAATTTCTATCCCTGCTCTGAAAGGCAAGGTTTTTTTTTTTCTTTTGTGCCAGGAAGGAAACGCTGTAAATTGAGAACTCAATTCTGTACCCTCAGTTCCTCCAGGGATTCAGATGATTAGCCCTAAACAAATTATGTACCTGTTTACTACAGCATATAATATGAAGCTGATTGTGCTTATCTAAACATGGTTATAGACCTCCTTACTTTCAAGAACACTGTTCATCCCTCCCCTATTTCCATATCATCTCTGACTTGTGAGATATTACTACCGGTAGTCCTCTTGTTCAGGGTCCCTCAGAGCAGGAAATGATACCGAAAGAAATGGTTCACACCTCTGCTAAACCAAGACGTTGTTGCTACAACCCTGGAAGCCATGGCTTCTAGTTTCACCTTAAGCACAAAGCTAGCTGAGTGACTTTGAGCCAGTCATGCTCTCTCAAACCTAAGAAGCAGTCAATGGCAAACCACTTCTGAAATCTTGCCAAGCAAACTTCAGGAATTGTTCCAGGCAATCATCAGGAGTCAAGACTGATTTGAATGCACACACACACACACACACACACACACCCACAAAGAGTTAAACTGTGTATTAATTCTGCATGTTATGGTATATGAGGTTGACCTTGGGAGATAAAAGGTAGAGGTGATCTAGGTGTGAAACCTCCAAGGTTAAACCAGACAGTAAACATGACTACATGAGATAATTCTACTTTACTGCAAAGCTACATTAACAGAATCTTGCAAGTCTGTTGGGTACAAACTTTCTGCCACCACTTTCAACACCTTAATGAAGTCTGTTGAGATGCTTTTGAATCTTGAGTCTATCCTCCAAAGTGGTAGCAATTTGCTCCAACTTGGTGTCCCTTGCAAATATGATAAGCATTCCTTCTATTCTCTCATCTAGATCATTTATGAAGATGTTGAAGAGCATTGGTCCCAAAGCCAAACCTTAGAGTAATCCACTGCATGCCCCATGATTGAGGACCACAGGCTGAGTGTGGTTGATCAGCCAACTGCTAAAAAGATTCTCTCCCTGTCTTCCAAGTGCAATGTCTGGTTTTAGGAAATCATATTTCTCCCTCACAGGATTGCTGTGAAACCACTCTCCTGTTATCCTTTGCTAAAGGGTAGAATACAGAACAAAGAAGCAAAAAAAAAAAGATCCAGTCACATCTTCCTGTTCTTCCATAGCTTCTTCTCAACCATGTTTTAAATGCTAGATCAGTAATCAAAATAGCAAAGCTACCTTCTTTGTTGTAACATTGACGCTAAGAAATTATTGTTGAGTCAATATTTATGAGCTGATTTACATATTCACATCTGAGGTAAAACATTCTCATCTCACTACGTTAATTCTAAAATATTGATTCATTCTAAAATGAATACAATGTCAATTTCTAAAATGAAACGGGAGGGAAATTAACAGAAAATATTTGGGATTGAAGAAGCATTATTTCTTGGTAACTTGAGCAATTATCACACAGAGGTTCTTCCACAAGCTTTCACTTTGTAAAATCATCTCAGTGTGACCTTCCATTTTAATAAAGATAGCACGAATACTCTGCAGACATACTTTGGAAAAAAAATATTCAGTGCATTATTGCTTTCTCAACTGGAATCATGACACGTGACTAAATAACATTCCACACTTTACAAACCAGCACATTTCAAATCACATGTAGCTGTAATGGGTGGCCACAGTATCCTTCTTTGAAGGGTGTATACACAGGACGGCCTGCAAAAAACCCCAATGCTACATGCTAGATCTGTCGTTATGCAATTCCTTTCCATTTGATTAGTTGTACCACTTTGGGTTTAAAGAGTTTTATTCTACAGATAAGTCTTAATCCCAGTAACAAGTCCTTGTAGGGAACTGTCAAGCCAAAAGTTTGTCATAAGAGGCATTTAGCTAGGTTGGCATTTGGAGCATAATTTCCTGTTTTGATGTTAATAAGGTTAATAAATAATTAATAAGCTAATAATTGGCAGAAATTAATTTTCTTTCCTGGAAAAAAAGATAACTAATTGTGAGATGATTCTGGTTTTGTATGATCTTCTATTTTTCAACTGACAGAGATTAATGTTTTCTTTCACCACCACCACAACAACAAAGGCTTGGAAGGGAAACTAGATTCTGGCAGTCGCCGTTGTTGTTTTCTAGGAAGCAAGTAAAATTGCCCTCATTGCCACTAAATCAATTATCCTCATTTTGCTGATGACTTTCCTTATTAACTAATCTTGTATCATTAAGAAAATCTGGCATGATAAACTGTTTCACTGCCATTTGCAAGGAAGAACACACCTGTTTTTTATGCTTTATGAGAAATGTAAAGTCCCTCTTTGCCAATGTTGTCCATCTGTAAGTAGGGAGGAAAGGAAATTGCCATTAGCCTTGTTCAAGTCCCCAAACCATAGTCAGAACTGAAAGTGTTGCCCAGTGTCCACTATTTATATACATCTATGCATTGATTTTCCTTTTGGACTTTCTTGCTAATGTACAAATTCTAGAACAGGGGGAGCCAGTAATGGAAAGAAATGTCAGACCTAGATCAAGTGTCGGCAAATCCTCTCCCTTCATAAAAAGAATTTCTGACATGATCTCCGGATGACTGGGTTTTAGAAAAATGATTGCTCTTTTTATGGTCACTGGCACAAGAATTGGAGTTGATAAAATCTTTACAATATTTGGAAATTATTCTCTTCTTTAATTCTAGTAGGATAGGTTATCAGATTCTGTAACAGTGTTGTACCATATAGTAGTATCAAATTTGTTAACTCTCAAGACTCTTTTTTCCTGCTATGTACCGGTATTCAAAATGGTCTGTGATTAATATACGTGTGTGTGTGTGTGTGTGTGTGTGTGTGTGTGTGTGTGTACGCGTCTATATATGTGTGGATGCATGTGTATGGTTATATATTTTAAGAAAAGGCATCAGAATTTCACTGTTTAATGTGTGCCAGTGTGTTCAGAGAAAAAACGTGTCAATAAAGGTTATTTTATCTTTTATATGCAAAGCAGTTCCACTTCAGTAAATGTGATTTGGACCACCCAATGGCAATATGATTCACTTTACTAGTGCAAAGAGGCCACCAACTAGAAGCATTCAGAAGAGTCCTGGTGGTGCAGTGGTTAGAATGTAGTGTTGCAGACAAACTTTGTCCACAGTCTAGAGTTTGATCCTGACCGGTTCAAAGTTGACTCAGCCTTCCATCCTTCCAAGCATCGGTAAAATGAGGACCCAGATTGCTGGGGGCAATATGCAAATAATGCTTCCATCTTGTAAACAGCCCAGAGAGTGCAGTAAAGCACTATTTTTATTTAAGTTTATTGCTATTGTTACTCAGGTGGCCTCAAACTACTTTAGAAAGAGCCTTGTCTCAGTCCTCTCCTCTAGCAATGGCCATGATTTGGATGACTTTGGAGATGTCCACAGTACCCACCAATTCCAGCAGTTGATTGGTGTGGTGCCCAGTATGTGACTGCCTTCTCAAAGCACTAACTATGGAGGAAAAGGTTGAGTGGGGCTCAGCTATGAGGTGAAGCAACATGGTTATGCATTTAGATAAGGGGATTGTGTTGCTTCACAAGCAACTTTGAGTGGGGAGGGTTAAGCTTTGCCCATGTTGGAAAATGCTCAAAGCAGTGCAAGCTGTGATTCTGCTTCTCAAAACATTTCTATTTTTAGAGTGGAAAATCTTCTTTTCTGTACTCTACTGAGCTAAATAGGGAAGAGGGAAGGGAAGGTTATAGAAAGCAATGTTAAAAGCCACTTGTTTCCTGCTCTTTATCTGCTCCTGAGAACAAAAGCAAAAAAGCTCTTCTAACCTTTTATGTTCAGAAATAGCCCATTATATATTGAACTTAAAAAGCAGCACATGGATCTGGGTAGAGGAACCATCTCAATCAGTGCATTGATTCTTGACGTTTTCAGAAATGCCTGGCCTTTATGTTTAAGACTAATTTCCTAGCATGGCATTTTGGAGGTGGAAGTGAGATCTAAGAACCTGTTGCAGGTAGGAAGATTGATTAACGCTGAAATATACTGAGACTATCTCATAGCAAGGTGTGATAATATTGCCCTTTCCGAGTTACATACTTATCTCATGAAAAAAAAATGCATACATTGCGTTTCTGATTTACCATACTTAGAAACTGCCATTTTTAGAAACTGCTTATGCAAGCTTTTACAGTGTATATTTTAAAAAATAATAAATAGCAACTACATGCATATGATCCTGCTATTATTTTGTCTGTACTACAGAAACTATTTCCTATTGTCTTCTTCTGGGACATGTTTTCAGTTTCCCAAAGTATTTACAGCCCTGCAACTCCCTGGTGGAACTCTGTGTTAACTAGATCCAACCCTACTTAGTCTCTAAGGCCAGAAATGTTTTGTTACTGCCACCAAAGTCTCCCAAAAGTTGATTCCTACTAGCTACACAAGATGCCATTAAACTAGATCGTATGTTTTCAAGAGATTGAAAAAACATGATTCACATCATTCTTCTCATCTCTACATATTCTAAAATCTGTTGGATGCATCATCTCTGTCTTTCAAATTGTTCCTTTCATGGGGTAGAATATGACTCACTTTGTGTTGTATTTTCTGTCTTTACAGTATTTTGTTGCTGTTATATACATCAGAGAATTAAAGCTGAAATAACCAAAGGCTGTTTCATTTGCTAATTACCATAGTGTTGTTTCCAGGAAATCTGGGAAGTTCTGTGCCAGAGACACAGAGTATAGCTAAGTAGATTAAATTCTTCCTGCATCTAGATAGACAGACAGGCAGGCAGGCAAGCAAGCAAGCAGAATTTTGTCAATTAGAAAGTTATAGAGATTAGGAATATATGGATGCAAACTAAATTAGAAATCATCCACATAACTATCCAGGTATTTTCCAACAAAATCAAGTCCAACGTGTTGAAGTCTGTTCTATTAATCCTTATCTGTTTATTATCTGACAGAATAACGATACTACAATTACAAAGATTGGGGCAGATCAGGGTTTATAAATGATTCTGAAAGCATGGTAATAAATGAGATAATAATGTAATTTTTTCATGGTTTCCAGAGCCATGTTCATTAAACATTAAATTAAATTTATCCTCTTATTTTGGTCTCTCTTTCATATAAAATATTGTTTATCTTTTTTTTGCAGAAATTGCCTAAATTTAGCAAATGCCATCTTTATAGATTCGCATTTAGACCAGAGTGCAGAATGCATTACTTTTTGTATGTACAGCTGATAGCAGTAACTAGTTAAAGCTTTATGCAATATTAATTACTAAAATGGCAAGTTGAATGAAGAGATTACTTAAGACAACTAGGCCCAAAAGGAAAAAGGTACTTCTGAAGGTGACTTTGGGTCAATCATTTTCTCTCAGCCTTAGGGAGATCACTGGGGCAAATCACTTCCGAAATTCTTGCTAAGGAAACTGCAGGGAGTCCAGGGCAGTTGCCAAGAGTCAACGTTGACTTGAAGGCACACCCCCTCCCCCTCAAAAAACCCCACTTCTTGTTCATCAATCTTATTTGGATCCACTGTTCTCTTGATTATCATTCTCGGAACCGCTATTTTTTACAGTGCCACTTTGCATGGAGGGAGGAGCAGCAGCAGCAATAAACAACAGAGATCGAGTCCACAGACGGAGAGAAAAAACGTTATTGTCTGTCCATGAACTATGATTTCTCCTGTCCAGCACTGGCTGTGGCTCATCGTTCTTTCCTAATGTGTCAAGAGCCTTGAACCTAAAATAGCAGCAATACCCATTTAAAGAGTGTATATATAAATAAGACTTTAAACAGATGCAGCTCTCATAAGTATTAGCAGCACCCTCTATTTGCTATCTTGTCTGCACATCGGTTTAAAAAAAAAAAAAGAGTCCTGTCTTCCTTTGCTTCTGGCTTCTTTAGGCAAAACTCATCCATCACAATTGCCCCAAAACAGAAATAGAGAAGAAACAATCAACAGGGCAATTTACTTGTCAGAAGCTCCATTCTTGTCACAATGATGGCTGAAGAAGGGATGGAGCTTTCACTTTCATTTTGTCTCCTACTTGCATATTGTCCAACTATCAAAACTAATTTCGGCCAATTTCAAATTTGGGTTAAGAAGTTGGCTTTTATTTTAGTTTCCAGCTGACCAAAGGGTGAGGCAGAGAGGTCCCCTCTCACAAAGATCCCAAACATCTTTAAAATGTTTAAATATTCCTTTAAATATTTCTTCTGTTCAGTTGTTCTTTACTAGAGATCTAATGATCACATAACCTGAAAACGCTAGGGCTCTTTCCTATAATTCTTAAGGCTTAAGCTTGAAAACAGTTTTGATGTTATTTAATCGAAATCTATGTGAGCCAATATAATAACATTATGGAAAGATTTGCCAAAAGCTAATACTTTGTCAACCGATTTAAATAAACCCTAGCTCTCAATTAAATCAGCACCCCCTATTTTGTATACCCATCCCATTTGTGGGGGAACCCCCCCCCCCAAAAAAAAAATTGCCTGTCAGCACTGACTGCAATCCAAGCATTTAAAAACTCTCCCAACGTTTGTCATCCTGTTCACGGGGCTTGACTAAAGGTCCTTTTTCAGGCATAACTTCAGAACGTGAACAAGAGAGGATGGAGTTGAGATGCAAATCCAAAAACAGAAAAGTAGGTGATTAAAAAAGGGGGGCAGTGCTAATGCAGTTCAGCCAGCCACCGAACGTCATAATGTCGTTCAGCTTCTTATTGCAGGGCTTCTCAGACATGACTTTAATGGAGCAGCAAAGATAGCTGGCTGACGGCGATGCCTGTCATTGTATTTTGCAGCAGATTAAACCAGAAATGGTTTTCCTGAACCTCACTGAAATTCTTCAGAAGCAATCCATCCTATTCATCTCTCCATCAGGAGAAGCCTGCTCTTAATCTTCTTCCTCCCGTATTTCCAAAAGAGATCAGAGTAAGTTTTTTTTCAGAAGATTTTGATTAAAGATTTCTTATGTTTCTTACATCAAGACCTGAGCTGGATTTATTGATAGACCTCTGAGTGATTTACTGATCAAATTTTTTTTCTAACTTTCGGGTTTTAACAACTGCAATAAATTTAGCACCACTGTCACCAATACAATGCAAAAATGAAGAAAAACTCAGGATGTGTTTTTCCTTGGAAGGGCTATGAGTTCTGTACGGATCTCGTTCTTCCAATAAATCTTGAAACAAAATCCAGCAGTAAGTCCAGGGTTCTAGTAAAAAGCTTAAATAGTAAAGCAGCAGCTGCCTCAAATTTGGAGTGCAAATTTGTGTTACACTATCTTTTCTTGAGGATTCCATTCATTGACCTGCATAGAATCTTACAATACTTTTTGCTGGAACAATTCATAGGTAGTTCTCCTTTAGTGACCACAGATAGGACTGGAAACTCAGTCATTATGCGAGGGACGTGTAAAACTGCAACTATGCTTAGATATTACTTTTTCATGAACATACAAGTAGTCCTTGTTCAGCGGCTGCCTCATGTAATGACCACTGAATCTTACTTCAGCTTTCCTTTGCTTTATAGTCGTCTCAAAGTTACTTTTTCATCACTGTCGTAACTCTTGAATGTTCATTACATGAGGCAGCCACTGAACAAGGGCTACTTGTATGTTCATGAATTTCCACATATTGATTGATGAATGCAAGTGCAAGATCAATGTGAAAAAAAGTATTTAAAGAAAAAGTACAGCATAAGCAAATTAAACCAAAGTACTGAAGGCATGGTGATGTATGATTTCAAGTGGCAAGAAACCTGGAGGGGAAAAAAAATAAATCATTCAAAATTCTGCATTAACAAAAGCATAATAAACGATGTTTGGAAATTCCTCTGGCAGTTTCTAAGATTCTGTATTTACCCCAAGCTAAAGCTTAAATATACCTTACAGAAGCCTATATAGAGGTAGTTCTTGACTTACAAGTTCATTTAGTGACCATTGGAAGTTATAATGGCACTGAAAAAGTGACTTACGACCGCTTTTCACACTGATGACCACTGCAGCATCCCCATGGTCATGAGATCAAAATTCAGACGCTTGGCAAATTGACTCATATTTAAGACATTTGCAGTGTCCCGAGGTCATGTGATGACCTTTTGCGACCGTCTTGACAAGCAAAGTCAACGGGAAAGCCAGATTCACTTAATAACCATGCTGCTAACTTAACAACTGCAATGGTTCACTTAACAACTGTGGCAAGAAAGATCATAAAGTGGGGCAACATTCACTTAACAACTGTCTCACTTAGTAACAGGAATTTTGGGCTCAATTGTGGTCGTATTCGAGGACAAACAGTACTTCTTCCGTTGACATTGCTCAGCTGCATAGGGCTTGATAAACTAAAAGTGTTCCTCTCCTAAAGCTCTAAGGCTTGACTCATATACATTTCCTTTCCCTTTCCTTTCCTTTCCTTTCCTTTCCTTTCTGTCTTTCACAGTGTAAGCCTAAAGGCACTGGTATGTTAATTGATTTTTGCAAGCTATTATGAATGCTTTTCTTTGGTTGAAGGGCCAGATAACGCTTAAAATAAATACTGGGTAATTACAACATACAGTGATGAGGTGTTTGTATCAATGAGCAATCACTGTTTGAAAACCACAGACAGAAATTTTGATGCCACCTCACATCCACTCCAACATAACAACCTTTACTGGAGGCCAGTTAAAGTTTCAGCTTTTAATCATCAATTGTAATCAGAAGTCTAGAAGTCATTCATATGTGCTTCTTAATTTGGTTTTCCTGAAAATGAACCAATTAAGCAGACCAATTTAAGCATGTTCGGAAATGATTTAAATGCTTACGATATGGTAGATTTATTGTGGTGGAAATGGGACTAAGACTTTAATACTGGGAATTTATGCCCCAAATAAGGGAAAAACATAGATTTATAAAGGACTTATGAAGAGATTAATAGGTTTCTCTTATGAAAATTGGTGTTTGATGGGGGATTGGAATGGAGTGGTCACCTTATAATTGGATTGAACTTCTGACAAAAATATTAAAATCACTCAAGGCAAATTATCAAAAGTTTTCTTTGATTCAATGGACAATTTAGGGCTGGTTGATAAATGGAGACTGAATGCAAATATAGCACTAAAGCTGATTTTTAAAAGAAAACATTGCAAATTATTTGATTAAATTACTTTATTCTTCCTTCCATATCAAAAGAAAAATAAATCCTAATTCAAACATTGACCAGCAACATATATATCATGGGTCAATTGCTATGGATACATGGAGATTTCTTCTTTGGATAGCTTCCATGTCTAAAAAAAATATCCACAATTCTTACAAGTCTTCGATAAATTCTGAATACTGGGGTTACAGCCACAAAGATTATATTTATCTTTAATATACAACGGTCCACCCACGTCATATTAACACTTCTGATTTTAGGCCACAAACACATATAGATTATAACAGCGGCCCCCAACCTTTTGGGCGCCAGGTATTGGTTTTGTGGAGAGAGGTTTTCTGTGGACTGGAGGGGGCCTGGTTTTGTGTGCTGCCTGCATTCCGTGGATGGGGCTTCGCTTGTTTGTATGGCCTGATTTGTATATGCCGCAATCTGTGCCAGTCCACAGACCGGGGTTTGGGGACCCTGAATTATAAAACAAATTCCTACCTTAGGAATTTTGAATTGCATCTCCAACAGCAAGGTAATTGCAATCAAACTGTATTCTTGAAGCTATTCAGAATAAAGAAACTTGTTTTTGGTTGTTGACCTCATTTTAAGATCAAACAAAACTGGTTTCACATTTTTAAAGCAGTCTTCTACTGATTTAGAAGAACAGGAAAATCCAGTTCATTACATCAAAGATGATGTAAATGATTAATAATCTTTTTTTTTTCTTTTCATCCAACATAACGCTCTAAAACTTTGGAGATTCCAGAAGCAGCAACTTATTCTTAGGAGAAATAATAAGTACTTCAGCTGATAAACTTCCAAGAACCAATTTGGGGTAATCATTTTATTATCATTTTACAAGTTTTAAAAAACAGCTTCATCATAATTAAGCAGATCCAGAGTAATATAATTAAGAAATGTCCAGTTTATTTTTTTTTTTTAAAGGTTACCCTGCTATTTTAAAACTATGGCCCTTATTGAGCAATTAAAACATTCACATTTTAAATGACCAACCTTCTTTCTTCTAGAAATAGTGGCCATGTGGAGACGATCCTAAAAACCAATCTGTTACTTCTATATTCATTTCCACTTCATTTCCATTATCCTTTGGTAAGTAAACCTCAGAGACTTTTTTTTTTTTAGACTTTAAAAAAAACCCACCTTTTCTTGATCCTCCGTCCACAGTGGTAAAAATGCTCATGCCTCTCAATTTATTATTTTCAAAGATTGTCCTGTTCTTTGTCACTGTAGTGCTGTTCTCTTGTTTGAGGAAAGTTCATTTGCTATGTCAGAAACAATCTCATTTCTGACTGCCAGTCTAACAATATCCCTGGCTAAGAAAAGAAGATTTGCTTTTTCTATGTTGCACTGCAACCCAGTTGGTTTTGAATTTACCCTCTCCTCTGTATTTCTTTTTTTTTTAAAGATGATGATGAATACTGTCAAAATCATCAAAAATATTTAGTCTGAATTTACTTTGGTAGTATGAATAAGCATTCACTTTTTAATCATCCATATTAAGAGTATTGGAAGAAAAGTATAATTTGGACATTTTTTTCAGTAGTGCAAAATGTTCTCTCATGAAATTTTCAACTATAAAATGGCCATTCCAATTATTCCAGAAACAATTCATCCCCGAAACTATCTATTTCTCTTTAAACATAATATAATGACAAAAACTATTTCGCTCACTTTTCCACTTAGCAACAGTGGTTTGCTTATTAGTTATGACTGCTTTACTAAGTCAATGTCAATAATTATTGGCATGTAATGTCACCTTTCTGAAAATAATATTATTTCCTGTCTTTAATACTATAATTAAATTTAAGAAGAGGAAGATCTTGATAGATAGAAAATAAGAGCCTAGGTGGCGCAGTGGTTAGAGTGTTGAACTGCAGGCCACTTCTGCTGATTCAATCTAGCGGTTC
>JANHFL010001095.1:558926-573106 GCA_032468155.1 Oxyrhabdium leporinum
AGAAAGAAAGAAAGAAAGAAAGAAAGAAAGAAAGAAAGAAAGAAAGAAAGAAAGAAAGAAAGAAAGAAAGAATTTTTGAAGTTACAAAACCTGCAATTTTACATAGGATTATGCAGTATCATCAGCCAGAAAGCTAAGCATCTCTCTTTGTCTCTTCTGGATAGCTCAGCTCCAAAACCTGAAACAAGTAGGCAGGAAGGAAGGCAAGGAGGGAGGGAGATTTAAAAATGGTTCGTTTTCTCCTGCACCATCCATCCCATGCATTCTTCAGCACTGGTGCACAGCACTAAAGACTGAAGGAAATAAAATTCTGATAATATTACCCTGGAAAAGTTTGGTTGCCAGGAAAAAAGAAAAACCACCAAGTAATGGAAGGCGAGAAGAAGGGAAATGGATATTATATACCACTGCTTCAGTTCTAATGTCATCGTAAAATGGCCTTTTACGGGATGTAACAGCCTGGATGTAGATTGGGTCCAACGTGGTCTGCACACTTTAAAATCAACAAGGGTTTAGTTCTAGTAACTAGACCCTTTGTTTTAAAAACCAGAAAAATCCTGCCTAAAGAGATTTAGTCCTCCTCCTTTTCTCCCTGCGTTTCAGAAAGAGAAAGGAAGGGGAAGATCTCGATCAGCAGCCAGAGTTTTTGTTGGCAAAACATTACATTAAATGTGATGATTTCCCACAGTTTCCATTCTGTCACCTTAAAAACATGCATGTTCTAGTTTCCAGGCTGCATCAAGATATAAACAGACAGGGACTAGCAAAGGGAGCTCTCTCCCATGGCTTATAAACTACACCAATTCCGAGTGTGTTGTTATTTTTTAAAAGCCTCGATGCCACAAGTGGTTTCCTACATGCTTTACCAGGTGTCAAAGGGAGTATTTTAAAATTGTCCTAGGTATTGTGCACATAAATCTCTTCCCGCCGACTACAATAATCCCTGCCTGAATTCTGTTTTGTGGGATAGCTAAGCCACAAGTCAGCCACTAAGTGAGTTCACTGCAGGCCGGACAGCAACATTCGTCATCGTTTCTTTGATCAGAGAAAGTTTGGACACCTTTTGTGCAACGCTTGGTAATGCGACAAAGAATTTCAAGGCTGCTGGGACAAGAGATTACGGCGTGGTCTTTTATTTGCTTATTGATTGCACGGAACTTAAAATAGGGATGTATGAAGAGATAATAGCAAAAAAAGATACGAATAAATGCAGTTAGGACCAGAAAGCAAAGTGGATATTAAATAACTCATGCCCGATTTTGCGACCGTTTCTCCCAGAGTTGTTAAGCAAACTACTGCTCTCGTCGATAAAGGAATCGTGTGGTCTGACTTACCCCGTCAACTTTGCTTGTTGGAAGCCAGCTTGGGAAGATCTCTGAGGGTGATCACGTGACAACCCCCCCCCCCGGATGCTGCAACCCTTGTAAATGCATGCTAGTTGCCAAGCAACCAAATTTTGATCTGGGGACCGTGGGGGTGCTACAGTGGCCGTAAGCGCGAGGATCGGTTGTAAATCCCTCTTTGTAACTTTGAACAGTCACTAAATGAATGAGATGGCAAGTCGAGGACTACCTGTATAATTTTGAACGAAAAAAGCACAAGGTTATTGACATTTGGACCATCCTCTCTGCTCTAGCAGGTTAGAGAAGCTCAGTCTTCCCCAAATGGAACACTTACCAATATTATTTAAAAAAAAACCCACACAAATGTATTCTTGCTAGAATAGGGGAAAGTGGATTATGTCACAACAATGTCTAGTTACAATCTTGCTTGCGAAGGCTACCAAGGCTTTTTTCCTAGATAGTCCCTAGAGACATCTCTGTGTTTGATAAAATAAAAAGCATAAAATGAAGGCCTTTTTCAGCAACTTCCTTACGAAAGATTCTCCATCTTGAAATTCAGTAGGGACCTTCGTCACATGTCTTTTGGGCAACCAGGTAAGACCAAATTCTTCAACCAGTCCTTCTTTTTTCAACATTTCTTGTTGAAAATCACTTTATTCAGCCACTTATCTGAAATGGTATAGGTTCTCCTGCTTGAGCAGGGGGCTGGACTAGAAGATCTCCAAGGTCCCTTCCAGCTCTCTACTATTTATTCTATTCTATTCTATTCTATTCTATTCTATTCTATTCATTTCCTATTCCATTCATATTCTATTCTAAAACATTTCTTATTTTTTTCCCATCCAGGACAGTCATTCATACCTACAATGACTGCATTTTCTTGGAAATAAAATAAAGAATAAACCTGGAAAATGGGCAAAACGGAAAGTAGTTCATCAGGATTAAAAATAGGTTTGTTTTTTATTTTTTAAAAACAATCACTTCCTCCTCCTATTTTCCCCTCAACAACCACCCTGTGAGGTGGGTTGAAGTAAGAGAGAGGGACGGACTCAAAGTCACCCAGCCAGCTTTCAAGGCTAAGGCTGGACTAGAACTCATGTCCTCACCACTAGACCGAACTAGCTCCCAGTCACATATAACAAAGTATTTACTAATTGGTACAAGTGAAATACCAGTGCTTTTATTCCCAAATATTGCAAGACTGGACAATTAGATTGGTTTAGGAATAAGCAAAACCTTTCCTAAAACTCAAGCCTATAAGTGATAGTCAGACTGTATGCCGAGATGCAGTTCCATACTCTCATTATTCTCTGATTTTTTTTCTGAACAAGAAACCAATTGTCACACTCAAATATTTAGAAGTCCCCAAAGGTTCATTTGTAATAAGCACAATCTGACAAACACAGAGAGAATATTATTTTTTCTATAATGAGAGGTGATTGGCGTGGAAACTAACAAGTTTTTTTTTTAAAGAAAATAGATAAAATTGCGTTACTTCAAGATGGTTAATATTTCTTAGTGGACTGAATGATATTACAAAAATACCTGAAGTTGTATTATCATATCTTCTCCATCCGCTCCTAAAAATAGGCATCTTTTATTAATATGAAAGATGCTCAGTTCCATACAATTTGAACATAGCATCAAAAAAAGAAAATATAAGACTTCTTTGCTTTAAAAGATGACTATTTTCAATTAGGCACACTTTTATTTTATCTTACCTTGCATCCTTCTCAAACTTTGTCAATTGATATCCTTTTTTTAAACAAAAAACTATTCTGGTCTCAGAGACCTTTTATTTCTGTCCTGTATAATAGAATAAGCTTTTATTTAAGATGCATCTATTAAAAGCAGATGATCTGCCCCCAAGAAGAGGGTGTCAAGCTATTCTCCAAAGCACCAGAAGGCAGGATTAGGAAGCAACGGATGGAATTTAATCAAGGAGAGAAGCAACCTAGAACCAAACTTCCTAATAGTGAGAACAATTAATCAGTGGAACTACTTGCCTCCAGAAGTTGTGAATGCTCCAACACTGGAAGTTTTTAAGAAGAGATTGGACAACCATTTGTCTGAAGTGGTGTAGGGTTTTCTGCCTAAGCAGGGTGTTGGACTAGAAGACCTCCAAGGTCCCTTCCAACTCTGTTATTCTGTATTCTATTCTCAGTGATCATTCAAAACCATCACTCACCAGTTAATACAAATGTACACGTGAATCACATTAAACATAATTTGCTCAGGGAGGCATAGTATTCCTTCCCAATAATTTTATCTGCAAAACCATCCTGTGTATTATCTGGCCCAGGACTTGCCTCACTATCTTTACAATTGTTTACATATTTGAATAAGAGTTTCTTTAATTGCACTGCAACAATATTACTCTGATTTTCCAATATAGATAACATGTGCAATGAAATGTAGTTTTTTTCATTTATTCCACCAATACATGCAGCTAACACAGTTTCAATAACACCTCAACAGAGATTGGCAACTGTTTTTCAAACAGTACAAGCTCTATTAAATATGGATTGGAAGAGTGTTACCTGCTCTCTGAACTTCCAAGACCAAACTGTTTTATGTTTCTAAATGATAAACATGTTCCTTGTTCTTCTATGATTACCAGTTGCTGGCAATCTCTTCTACCCATCTTCACATGAAGAGATTCTCACAATGCTAACCTATTTCTACACATTAAATAAACCAACTATTGCTAATTTAAAATACAACTGGAATAAATTTCTACAATAAAATGGGCAGATTTCTTTGGCATCACAAGGTATTATATGTGTACTGTTACAGAATGTTGTTGTTTCAAAAATTTGGAGATAATATCCCCTTCCCTCGGGTGAATACATATATGCTGCATTTTTTGTATGTTTCTCCATTCTGCATACTGCGCGGTGGCTTTAAAAAAGCAAGATAAGTATTTTAATCCATATTTCAAGAAAGCAAGAAGTCCCAAGGTGACTTGCATAAAATATAAATATAAAATGCCATAAAACACCATAATTTAAGATAATAGAAATATTTCAGTGCTCTACCAAGCAATCCATAAAATTAATCAAACCATTTACAAATTGCACGAGCAATAAAATTGCCATTAATAATACAAAACTACCTTGATTTTTTTTAATGTAAAACAATTTGAAATAAATGGATGTTCAAAGCCTATGAAAAAGCAAAAAAACCCAAGAAAGAGTGGAAGTAATTTCATTCAAGTTATTTTGCTTCTGGAGGAAATCCCATGAATGGAACTCTCTGCCAAGTTCTAGTGGTATCAACCAATTAAACAAGAAGTGGGGCCTTTGACACTTAACTTAAGCCGTTGCAGATACATGGGAATGCAACCAATTTTCCAAGTGAGAGCAGCTTTTTAGGCCAGTACTTGAACTTTGAAGTACTGGATTCAAGATTATGTAAGTGGCAACTAGTCCAATTAGTACTGAATAAGTCCTGTGCAACAAGTGCAAAGGTAAGGGCAGGAATTGCCATGGTGAGAAGCACTCTCATTTTAAGCATAGTGACTCTTTCATGCCCCCAAAAATATTTTTACCTTTCCCACACAAATGTGCCTAAGAAAGGACCCTGGTCAAGATCCCACATTTGATTGAACTTTTTTAAGAAAAAGCATTGATTCCATTTAAGACACTGCTTTAAAAGCCCAGATTTTGTACCCTCTAGGCCAGGGATGTCAAACTCAAGGCGCACGGGTGCTTAAATCCGGCCCATGGGGCCAGCCTGGAAATATCAAGGGACTAGCACACAGTGCCACTGGTGGCTAAAACGGGCTGCGTGTGGCCCCCTGCACCTTGTTTTCACCCTCCATGGCCTCCTGCAGCACTCTGCCAGCCGAAAGCAGGCTGAAAACCAGGCTGAAAATGGGCCCAAAATGGGCTGAGAAATGGCCTGGAAATGGGCCAAAACCAGGCAGAAAATGAGCTGAAAAGTGAGCCCAAAATGGGTGAAAAATGGCCGATAAATGGCCAAAAACAGGCTGAAAAGGGGCCAAAGAATGGGTTGAAAACAGCTAAAAACAAGCTCAAAAACAGCTGAAAAACGGCCCAAAAACAAGCCACGCTACCCATTTTCAGCCGGCAGAGGGCGAAAACGAGGCACAGGGAGGCCACATGCACACCCCGTGCCCTGTTTTGAATGGCAGGGTGCTGCAGGAGACATCTGTCCCACCCACACCGCCTCCGCTGCCACCGGCCCGCAGAGGAGAACTACAATGCTGATCTGGCCCTCTAACAAATCCAGTTTGACACCCTTGCTCTAGGCATACAATGACATTCTCTGCCTGCCACTGCTAACCTCCTAGATCGTGGGCAATGAAGAATGAGAAGGGAGCACCAGGGATCTGACAATGAGTGAATATGCACAGAACAAAGGCAACAACAAAGCAAATAAAACATAGGATATGATAAGCTTTAACACATGGGTTTTCAGTACTTGATACAAAAAGTCATCATCCTACATGCCTACGCTATCTGGGTGATGGATTTCGTTCATGCAGAAACTTTCAGTTTGCACTGATCCCAGATTTTTTTTCACCTGACTTGGACATGACAAAATGTCCTACAAGACTCTGCGCAGCACACGTAGAATCCCAGAGAGTCCCTGTGAATATGTCCTTTGGGAAAGCAGCATTTCTTTCCTTCTTCCCAATTGATATTTTTATGATGGAAGTGAAAATTCATTTATTAGAACTGTCAGTACCAGTTATTCTGTGCTGTGCATTACAAGCAGGAAAACAATAAAAATATCTTTATGATACACACCAGGCAGACCAGTAGGAATACAATAATGTTGAATTCCTAATTTTACTTGTTATTTATTAAATAACTAAAGCCACCCAGAATCACCTTGTAGGGGAGCTGGGCAGCATAGAAATTTAATAAGTAAATTTGATAACTGTTGTGGAACATCTAGAATTAAACTAATTATTTCATTTTACCAAAACAAACAAAACAAACATGAATTTCCTTCATAGTTAAATAAGGGAAGTCTACTACCAAGAAAACAGCATCCTTTTTTATAGCTCAGATAAGATATATTGTTAAAACAATTATATCTTCAATATTAGAATTATACTTTATCAAATCATGTTATTAAAACAAAGCTTGGAAATAGTTACAAGCATCAGATTTTATCTGCCTACAAGACACCAGCTGAGATAGCCTTTTGCCTTAGGTTTGTCTGATAAAAATAATTACAATGCTGTAATTATGATGTAGTGTTTGCACAGTATAATTAAGCTATTCTTTTGTGACATATTTCCCAAAGCTAAAAATATGGAGCTTTCAATGGATTATTTAACTCACTTATTCATTCACTCTCTCTCTCTCACACACACGCATATATACATGTATGTATGTGTACACACACACACACATTATGGAATACCTCCCTCTCTCTCCCCCCCCCCCAGTGATTTGGCAGGCCCCAATCCTTTTACCTTTTAGCCTTCCAGAATGACATCAAAACTAAACTTTTTAAGGAGGGGAGGGGAGAGGAGGAGGGGAGAAAGAAAGGAATGAGGGTGCTTGCAGCTAACTGCAGGGCATCCTAAGGGGATGATTAAGATGCATGGTTTGGGCTTTATTTGATCATTTTATTGTTTTATGATTGTTTTACACTTTCTGGTTTTTATTGTTGTAGTGAGCCATCAAGAGTTGTTTAAGATGGGCAGACATTATAAATATTTTAAATAAGTAAATAGTACAGCTATTGATCTCTATGAACAGCCAAATATCACTGGATATCCTAGCTTTTTTTTTTTTTTGGGGGGGGGGAGTCTCAAGTATACTAATGGAACTAAGTGTTTAATGGCAACACAGTTCTGATCAGATCAAATTCAAATAATGAACTAAATCTAGGCTCCAATCCTTTACACTAATTTGGTCATGTTGCACTGAATGCAGTAGGATCATTCTGCAATGGCATCCCTAACAATGGACTACAAGATATTTTGAACTGGAACAAAGAACTTATAAGGTAGAGCACAGAAGTGATGACAGAGGAGATAAGCTGATAAACATATTACATTAAAGCAAACACCACTGAAATCGATGAAATGTGTCGAAAATCAGAATAAGCTTCTTATTGCAGTGCCAGCTACTGGTAATCCTCAATTTACAACCATCACTTTACTGACCATTCAAAGTTACAACAGTACTGAAAATTTTTTACTTATGACCAGTTTTCACACTTACAATTGTCACAGTATCCCATGGTCAAGTGATTAAAATTCAGGCACTCGGCAACTGGCATATACTTATGACAGTTGCCATGTCCCGGGGTCATGTGATCGCCATTTGTAATCTTCCCAGCTGGCTTCTGACCAAGCAAAGTCAATGGGGGAAGTCAGATTCGCTTAACAACTACACGGTTCACTTAACAACTGCAGTAATTCATTTAACAACTGTGACAAAAAAGTAGTAAAATGGGACATTTAACAACGGTCTTGCTTAGTAACGGAAATTTTGGGCTCAATTGTGGTCATAAGCCAAGAACTACGTACTTCAAAAGGTCAGTGGAAATGTTAGACTGACTGAGATCCAAGTTCATCCTTAGTCATAGAGGTTCCTCAGGTAATTTTGGGCCAGTCACACTGTACAGGTAATCCTTGACTTACAACAGTTCATTTAGGGACCGTTCAAAGTTACAACAGCACTGAAAAAGTGACATGACCGTTTTTCAGTTATGACCTTTGCACCACCCTGGTGGTCACATGATCAAAATTCAGATTCTTGCCAACTGGCTCTTATGACGATTGCAGCGTCCCAGGGTCATGTGATCCCCTTTTGCGACCTTCTGACAAGCAAAGCCAATCGGGGAGCCAAATTCACTTAACAATTATGTCACTAACGTAACAGTTGCAGGGATTCACTTAACAACTGTGGCAAGAAGTGTCATAAAATGGTGCAAAATTCACTTAACAAATGCCTCGCTTAACAACAGAAATTTTGGGCTCAATTATGGATGTAAGTTGAGGACTACCTGTATCATAGCAGGGGCCATTGGGAGGAGAAAAGAAGAAGGAAGGGAGAAAATATATTTTATATGAAAAAAAAATACTTGTGAGCACATGTGTGACTTCATACCTCAAAACAGACTTTGAGCCTAAAAAGGTTGTCCAACTGATCCCCAGTTCAGAACTATGTCAATGAAATTGGAGAAGTCACTGGTCTGAATACTCTTCCCTTCTTTCTCCTTCTACCACTGCCAGAATAACTGGAAGCGTTGGTTTTAACTGAATCACAACTGGTTATCTGGGTTTAAACTATAAGCAAGCCATGTTCAAATGAAGCCTCTGATCCTATACTACTTGGCACTTCATGATGGAGTAAAGTTGAGTATTAATTACAAATTAGTCAAGAAGGACAAGTTGATTTTTGAAACTGGGATACCAGGCTGTTAGAAATGCAACCAAGACCTCACAAAAGGTTTACTACTTAAATGTCACCTATGAGTAACTCCACCGTGATAACTCAGAGAAATTGTGTTTATAACCAAGTATTCCTTTTCTCCTTTATTTACAACAAACTTGTACTTTACTGAGCTTTACTCAGACTTGGTGTTCATTTAGCTTGCTAATAAGGACTTAACCCCCCCCCCAACCCAGCAAATAGAGATATTAGCTCAATAAGATATAAAATGCCAGAAAAATGTGAGCATATTAACGTCTTGTCTCTGAAGCAAAGTAATCCAGATGATATCACAAATATTAAGAAGTGGTAGAGATTACCCAGAAGAAGTTAACTTTTCAAGGGCTTGTTAATCCTCTTTTAAATCCATCAATTTTCATAGAATTTCATTATACTTGACTAGCTTACAACACATTTCCTACCCCATTACAAAAGCAAACGATGTGACATACATGAATCAGGAACTGTTGTTTCATGTTTCCCCCCCCCCCAAAATGAAACAATACAAACACCCAAAAATGACTCAAGTCCTGACATATTCATGCTAGCTGTTGCCAGTATTTAAGAAGAGGTGTTAATGTTTTCCATTGCACCTGATCACCTGATTTTTTTAACACTATGAAAACATTACTCAAGGCTGCTGTGAAACAAATGCCTGTGCAAATGTGTCAGCCATTATGTGAAAGGAAGTTGGGAATGTTGCTACTAATTAATGTGTTATTATGGCATTACACAGAAGAAGGGCCTGAGCCAAGGAATAACGTAGCATACTCCATACACCTTTTCTCACTATCACAATTATCTGAAGTATTCAAGGATCAGTAACCAGATGGGCGTCTGATCATTTCATTTCATTTTTTTTCACAGTTTCCTAGGCAATACATTCATTTCACAATGTTATCCTATAGCCTCCTAGTCTCTTCTGAAATAGCAATTGATTTCCCAGAAAGTTCAGGTTTTCTACAGGGTTCAAAGCACTCAAGTCTTTATCCCAGCCTCATCTTCCCAATTTTCATTATTCTATTCTGATGATCATTTAGTTCCAAAATGATGCAAAATTACTACTTTTTATGATTTGAAATTAAAAAAATCACTAGCATTCAAATAGCTGAAAATCATAAATTAGCTTGTAAGCTAAATTAATCTTGACAAGCTTCAAGGACAATACAAGCATATCTCTCTCTCTCTCACACACACACACACTCACACACACACACAAAGCTTGACAAGCTTCCAGGACAATACAAGCATCTCTCACACACATGCATACATACGTACATAGAGAGCTTCAAAACAGTTTATCTGCATTTAAAGGAAGCAATAAGCCATGTTAAATAGTCAGGGAATGCCAAATAATAATACTGCAATTACTTTGGTCCTCCATATAGGACACATTTCATGAATCTTCTGGGTTCAGGTGATTTGGCTACAGTTACTTGTGTACCCAAAATTTCCACAAGAGTTTGTCAACTGAAATCTGAAACAGGCACAAAGAGTTTAATAACAACTGTCAATGGTGTATTTGATACACTTTATTGAATGAAAATGGCATTTTCCAAGATAAAAGGCTTTTTGAAAGCTATTATTGCAACCAGTTTATTCAGATCTATTCTTAGGCTCTCTTAAAATGTATTCTTACTATAGATATTACTACTACACAAGAAAATAAACAGTAGGAAATCTAGACTGCTGCACTCTATTCATCCGTTAACTACAACACGGCTTCATCTTCTCCTTGTGTGTTAATCTATCTGCACACCTACTGAGATAAAGAATATAAATTCTTCCACGATTATTGAATCAGATCCACACAGAGAAACAAATAACAACAAAAGGCAGTTAGTATCATTTGTTTTGTTTCTATCATTCAAAAAGAAGGAACAACAAAAATATCACCTTGACTTCAATTTATTTCACTGTTTAAACATGTGAATGACTGTTTCCTCATTCTTAGCTCAGACCATTATTCTCAATCCCCCTGCTAAATTTACCCACCCCCTGTGTGTGTGTGTGTGTGTGTGTGAATTTTGAAATAAATGATTTTATTAACTTGTGAGCATTGAAGATCCTAAGAAACCTACTTAGATGCTTGAATGCTTTGCTCATTCCCTAATTGTGCCCCAACTGCATAGAAAATACAAGTCTTATAGAAATATTTTTTTTAAAAAAAAGGGGGTAAAAAGGGTAGGGTAGACTTCACAAGCTGTGATCAATTCAGCATCTTCTATTAGGGGAAAAAGTGTTGTATTAATGTCCTTAGAAGTAACTCAATTTACTAACTCAAGACATGTACACAATTATCCTGTATGGTTTGCTAAGAGGAAAAAAGGAGACTGAGAAGGGGAAGAAAGAGAAGGGGTGTCAATTTGGAGCTAAATTGGCTGGAATTGAGCACCTAGATATTTAAAGCTATTTGGTCAAAGAATAGGAACAAACTGAGATTCACTATATTCTCCCCCCCCCCCAATCCCATCAGTATCAACTAATGTTTTTACATCTTGGAAAAGATAACACATTCCTAGAGAGATATCCTAAAAGGATTTGTGCTGCTGGCTCCTGAAAACAACAAGAACCCATCCGTTTTCTGCTTCTCTTCCTTTGCAGCTCATCAGCATGGCATAAGTTCTGATGCCAGCCCTCCAGGTGGAGCTCGTGGGTGCACGCGACCTCAAACTACAAGCAGCGCTCACCAGGCATCCCAGAATTCCCATCTGCAGTGGACAGTGTTAGGGTTGGGGTGGAGCTGCTACGTATAAGGGGCTCTGCAAAAACCTGAGATTTCAGGCTTACTCAGTCCAGGGAATAGGAGGTGACACTTCAACTGGCAAGAGGCAAATAAAACCAAGCAGAAACTGAAAATCTGGCAGGCAAGCCTAGCACACCCTGAGGTGGCTGGAGAAGCAGCTTTGATGCTTCCTGCAACCCAGTTCCTACCCTAGGGAACACTAGCTGCAGTATCAGTAACACTACCACTGGTAGTAACAGCAGTGGAATACACTGGAGGAGGTTTACTGGGTTGCACCAGAAGAAACAGACTAGAAAAAGAAAAGGCTCATAGAAAGAAGCAAAGAAGATAGCCTTATGCATCTTTTTAATGTGGGGTCCCCTCTTGTGACTCCTGACGTTGTTTAGAGCCACCCAACCATTCTTGTGCCACTGCAACACTAACAAGGACAAGCTCTATACACTAGGAGATGCCGTAAGTCAACGGTGGAGAAATGGGTTAAATGAAGGTAGGTTAAGAGGGACAAGGAAACAGGTGAGGGCTGCCATTTGAGGTTCCCCACGGGCAGCAGAGGCCTGTCTTCTGTCCCTCTCACCTATTGAAGAAACGTGTGCCCGAGAAATGAAATTGCTCTTGAGGAATGTGGGAGCTCGGAAAGCAGTTTCCAGAGGTGGCTTCTGGTGATGAGACGTCCTCCCAATGCAAGAGTTAAAGAGGGACCTGGAGGCTCTGATGCAAGAATCCCAGACCAATTAGCAGGCAACACTGCAGGAGTGGTTGTCCACGAGGCAAGGGAGATGTGTTAAAAGAGATTGCCTCAGATGACATCACTCAAAGGAGCAGTGGAGCCCATGGGGCAGAACAAGACAAGCACTTCTGTTCAGATAAGGAAAGAGCCAAAGTGATGGAAGCTGAAAGGCTGTCAGAGCACAGAGGCTGGCTTGCTCCAAAATGGATGGCAGGTCTGCAATTAAATGTTAATGCTTCCAGTGCAGTGACAAAAGGACTTTCAGCTTAAGTCAAGAACCTCAGGGTGGGTGCTTGATGGGGGGCTGGAAGAGGAGGTAGGTTTTGAGGGGGTTGGCACAGATATCCTCCCTATCCCCCCCCCCCCATCTTTCCCTTTTGATCCCTATGGTCAGGGTTGTTTGCATCTCTGCCGGTCATCTGTTTTAAAATGCCTGCTGATAAGGAAAGGAAATAGCAACCAAAATTTTTGTGTTTTTTGGGGGGGGGGCAGGGAGAGGGAAAGAAGAGAAGTGCCTCAAACTCTAAAGGTATCAGCTGTATCTCTTCCCTCTTGCTCTCTGACTGCAACATAATTATTCCAGCAAGAGCGATGTGACAAATTAATGAAGCAGCCAAGGCTTTTGAACTAGAAGAATGAGCTTTCCCTCCCCCCCCAAAAAAAAATAAATTGCTGTTATCTTTAATGCCTGACGCCAAGCTAGACCTCCTCTGTTAATTGGACAGGATCCCTTTTGACAAGTGGAATCACCTGCCTTCAGCCAAATGAGGAGGAGGAAATATCAGAAAGCACCAGATCAGAATATCCAGGGAAGGCAGCAGGAGGGGAGATCTCTGGAGTAAAACATTCATGGGGGATAGAGGTGCAACACCTCCAGTTGCTAAAACACAGCTTTGGCAAGCTCTGAAATCTTTTTACAAAACGAAATGAACTCGAAGTTGGACAACTTTAAGGAAACACAGCACTCCTTTATTGTCCCCAGGACACCCTCCCAATAAAATAGAACCCGTAGTTTGAAGGGGGGACACGACATTTCATTGATGTCGAACAGTACGGGATGACAGCTGCATCACACAGTTTTCCAAACAATCGGGAATGGAAAAAGGCAACCTGGGGTCCGCTGAAGCCATTCACACATACTTTGGAAATTAAACCGCCACTGTCCCTTTTTCAACACATCCACTTTTTGCCCCCACAGCTAAATAGGAAAAAGGAAGAGAGGCAACCCAGAGATGGCAAGCAAGGCAAGCATTTCTCCTCCAGTTTGCTCTGTTTTGCTGGCGTACCTGAAATGCAGACAATGAAATTGGCTTGCAGAAGAAAAAGCACCTCCCAAACAATTTCCATCCTCCGATTCTCATGCCAAGTGCATCCCTCGATGAAAAAACACAGCAAAGATCAATATTGCAGTTTGAACAATCCCAGAAAATCTCCTTTTGGACTCGCAGCCTCTATTCCCCAGATGTGCTGACACATGTCCAGGCTCTCTCGTCGCTGTGCAGCTCAAGCCAGATCCCTTTTCTTCCTTTGCCGTCCGCCAAAGACTAAGGAGGCAACCGCCAACACCAGCTGCTTCTTCCTTCAGGAAAGCAAGAAATATCCACCAGGTCTCCCAACAAGACATAGACAAAAAACAAGGGACCGGCAGTTCCCAGCTCCGGAAAGTCTCGATTCTCGGGGACCCGTGCCAAGTTTTCCCCCAAACTCTGCACACCTCAGCGAGGCATCGCCCTCGCCAGCTGCGCCGTCCCGACGTTCCTTTTTCTTCAAGCTCGCTACAAAACGATCAGAAAGAGATTAAGACATCGGGCGTCAGGTTTCTGGCACCGCATTCCACCTACACCTACATAGGAGAGGAGAGGACGAAATACCCAAACCCGGGTCTCCTGCCCAACCCCCCCCCCAAAAAAAAACAAAAACAAAAACAAAAAAACTCAACC
>JANHFL010001096.1:7686-24098 GCA_032468155.1 Oxyrhabdium leporinum
CATCCAGGGAAATATAATATTCCGCCTTTTTAATATTTCTAAAAATATTTCATTCTTCTAGGAGAGGTGTGGATGCTAACTTTCTACAATCTGAGATGTGCTTTGGCCACTCACCAACCTATCATACCTAGGATGCATCTCTTTTCTGTTCTTATTACTCTAATTGGGAAATAGGCAACTCAAGTACTCTAAAAATCTGGGAACTTAAAAAAAACTTCCTGTTTGTCCATAGGCTAATACTGTTTTGAAAAATGTTTAATTCAGTGAATTGGATGCTGACAACCACCTCATCTCTACCCCCAAACAAAAGCCCACTTGATTGATAGATAAATGCACACCCACTCCAAATTCCCTGTGATTGGTGGCTTTTACTCAGCCTAGACACAAAAGTACTCCTTACTATTCTTTCGGTTGCTGTGCTCTTAAGATGCATGTGGTCAGTATTAACTGTCAGGGTCATGGGGAGTTTCCGATTCAAAGGGGAAAAATTCCTCCAGAATATCTGCTGGCAATTCCTTATACTGAATATGATTTTTTTTTTCTCTGTTTGTACTACAACTGTGGAGCAGCCACACCAAGTTGAGAAAAAAGGCAGCTGCTTTAAAAAGATTCTTGATAGATAGCAATAGCACTTAGACTTATATACCTCTCTATAGTGCTTTATAGCACTCTATAAGCTGTTTACAATGTCAGCATATTGCCCCCAACAATCTGGGTCCTCATTTTACCGACCTCAGAAGGATGGAAGGCTGAGTCAACCTTCAGCCTGGTGAGATTCGAACTGCCAAATTGCAGTCAGCTGGCAGTCAGCAGAATAGCCTGCAGTACTGCATTCTAACCACTGCGCCACCACAGCTCTTCCTCTCATAGTGAGAATTGGGACTGAAACAACTTTATTTACTGTACAATCGACATATAAATATCTTTCCCCCAAATCATTTGAATAACTGAATCAAATCCATTTTTCATCCAAAAATCGATGCAAGGATTTGAATAAGACTGGAATCATTCTGCACATCCTCAAGTTACTATTGTGACTAAGAAAAAGAAAGAAACTTCTGATCGAACAATCTCGCTGGGGAAACCGGCACATATGATTTAGAGCAGGAACCGTAGGCCCAGAGCTCTGAAACCATTTACCAAGGCTGTAAATTTAATTTAAACCTACACCCAAGGTAATGAGTCAGTAAATCTCCAAATAAGTGTCTTCTGTAGCTGTCTGACTGGCCAAAAATAAGGCTGCCTTCTTCTGGGTTAATGAATACATTGTGATAAATGGACAAATATACTATCACCTTCTTTACTGTAGGATCAGCAAACAATGTCCATCAAGTCTTAGAAATATCTTTTTCTCTATGGATCCAGACAAATAATGTATGTTTCTCTTATTAATACAGAGCTAGCGCACATATCCAGATTGATCTGAGCCTCAAGTCAAGCTGAACCAAGAATATGTTGAAGCCAGCAGATTCAACCCTTCTTTGCTGAATCATCAGCAAATGTCCTTGCATTGGCTAATAAAATGTGCTTTACATTATGAACAGGAATGTGAATTTTGCCTTATCATGCATCAACTGCAATTCCCCTCTATTCCCAGACATCCAGTTTAGCTTTTGGAGTTACCTTCACAAGATTGATGTTGTTGGAAATGTCTATAAAAGATCAACTTGGCTAAATTCTCAACTCTGGGAACTATGATTCTAACACCTCCCGGGAACACTAAATTAGAGAACGCAGCTCAACGCTAAAAATGTTGTTTGTTCACATTTTTGTTTGAGTCAAGCAAATATAGGTAGGCCTCGACTTACGGCCACAACTGAGCCCAAAATTTCTGTTGCTAAGCAAGACAGGTGTTAAATTAATTTTGCCCCATTTTACGACCTTCCTTGCCACGGTTAAGTGAATCACTGCAGTTGTTAAGTTAGTAACACGCTTGTTAAGTGAATCTGGCTTCCCCATTGACTTAGCTTGTCAGAAGGTTGCAAAAGGGAATCACATGACCTGGGGACACTGCAACCGTCATAAATATGGATCAGTTGCCAAGTGTCTCAATTTTGATCACATGACCATGGGGATGCTGCAGCGGCTGAAAAATGGTGTGAAACAAGTCAGTTTTTTTCAATGCTGTTCTAACTTCGAATGAGGACTAAACAAATGGTTGTTAAGTCAAGGACTACTGTACACCCTTCTTTTTTTTAAATCATTTTTATTTTATTATATAAAATACAAAGAAGAAAAGAAAATAGGAAATTAAGGCAGGGAAAGGGGGTGGGGAAAAGGGGGTGTGAGATACAAGGGGAAAGAGAAAAAGAAGAAAAGGGGGCATTGACTTCCAACTCTTCCTAGCACAGTACAAGATAAACACACTCCAACCCCAACTTTTTGCTTTTACACTTTAATGTATAACTAGCATTCCTATAACACCATTTTTTTTCTAATCAACAAAACCAAGGTCAAAGTTTCATTTTTTTCCCCCCACAAGCACAAATTCCAGGAGTGATATCCAAATAAGAACATATCTTCCTCTTTGAATAAAATAATCAATTTAACCATTCCTGCTTCATCTTCCTTGCTATGGAAATAATGTGTACTTTTATTTGCACCTAGTAATCTTTGTGAACTGCCGCCATTTTTTATTTGTAAACTTTATTGTATTTTTTTCAAATTCTTTGACCGTACAGAAAAAAAAACCCCACACCTTTTTTTCACCCTTTTTTTCCTTCAAAGTACTAAACTTTTTTTTAAAAAAAAAACCCCCACTGAAGAATAGCAGAATAACAGTGTTGGAAGGGACCTCGGAAGTGTACTAGTCCAACCTTCTGCTCAAGCAGGAGGCCCTAAACCATTTCAGACAAACGGTTGTCCAATCTCTTCCTAAAAACATCCAGGGTTGCAGAGACATGATTTTTCCCTAGTTTTCAAAGAAACAAGAAATGGAGATATGAAAGTTTTGGGTAGAATCAACCCCCTGAAAATAATTTAACGTCTCTCCATAAACATGAATTCTAACCCTTTTTACTTACATAATTTCATTTTCATACATCCCTTGCACCCTCTGCTCTGTGTATACTGACCTTTTCTTTTAAAGGAGGTGTAATTAATGAAGTTGACTATTCTAGATGTAAACTATCCCCTATCTATAGCTATCTTAGAAACCAGTCTTTCTCGAGCTTGGTAACTTTAAGAATTCCCAGAATTCCCCAGCCAGCACTGGCATAGACTAAAACAATTTTGTGCATTTCTCAATTGTTCAGGAAGTTTGAGAGCCTGGCTGGTTAATAACATCAAGACTCTCCAGAGAGAAGAGATCTGATTGTGCTTTTTGTAAAAAGGCAAAAACCAGCACAGTTGCGTCAGCACCTTATGAAGTGGTGATATTTCTAAATAGTCACAGTCTCAAAACAAGCTGGCTCTCATTAAAACTGTGGGCAGAAGCAGATGTCAAATTGGGCGAACAACAACCCTTTCTCTCTAATTAAATTAATTGTAGTGTACTGGTTTGGATTAAAATAAAAATAAAAATCTGGAGACCTATTGCAACTTCCAGAAAGGCAGTCTGTGTATGTGTGTATATCTACATAGGGGTGGTATATATATAAATATACTTCCCATAGCCTTTTTGGAGCATTTTTTCCCTTTTGCTCTGTTGAAGGTCATTTTCAATTTTATTTCCTGCATGATATGAAGAATTAATGTCTCTTTCCTCCACAAGCTGAAGCTTGTTTTGAATTGTCATCCTTCACAAGTTTAGGTCTTCTAATTTTCAGGTAGAAATAATACATTTAAAACACATCTACCATAACAACAGCCATTACCACCAACCACAGAAGATATAAGGAAAGGGATTCTAAAATTAAATCAAAACTCTTGAATATAGAATTAATGGCAAAAAGTTGGAGCAACTAAAACTTAACTTTGAGGCACAGCATGGAGATTTTGATCTAGTAAGGAAGATAGAGGTTAATTACTTGGAAAGGCAGAATTAAAATTCCCTAGAAGAAATAAAATTGAAAACCATATTTATATATAAAATTTGTAATTTTTATAAAATTTATTGGTCATTCATCTTACCAGAGTGATTCTGGATGACTTACAATATTAAATATACCATTCACACACACACACACAGAGTCTTTTTTAAACAATAAGATAAAAGCTAGCACAAATAAGTGGGCTTTTCTTCCCAAGTGGCTCCTTTCAAAGAACTGAACCTATGAATCTATGAATAACCTTATCTGGATTGTACATCATGTTTCTTTGATTTGGCTTACCATACTGAGTAAATCATTTTGCTATAAAGACTAAAGTTATAGCTTTATGTTTATGTTGCAATGTAGCTATCGTGGCACATTCAACAGAGAATATCAAACCAAGCCATGTTTTGGGAATAATGTGTGAATTAGGGTGGAAATAAGTTCTACTGAAGGTTAGCTAACAGAGATGCTTCATTTTGGATGCAAAACATCCAGATGTTGTCTTCCTCTGACTAGTAAACAAAACTAGAAACTCCCCTACAAATCCCTGTATCTACTTCACAGAGTAAGTAGAAGTAACACCAAGAGATGTCCATACGAAAGGCATATATGTTTGGGGCAAATACATCCTGATGTGTAGCTGCAGGTATGGGCTGCTGGGGGATCGCGGGGGTTCGGATGGACCCTTAGCGAAGATTCTGCGGGGTTTGCCGAACCCCCAAATCCCACTCCTGGCTGGCCCCTCCTACCCCACCCCACCCTGCCCTATCCAGGAGTCTCCACACAGCCCGTTGTGGATGCACGTAAGTATAGGGAGCACACGAAGGCTCAGGGAGGGTGAAAAATGGGCCTCCCGGAAGTTCGGGAAGGCTGGAAACGGGTCTGTTTCCAGCCTCCGAAGCCCGGGGAGGCCGTTTTCACCCTCCTGGAGGCTCGAGGAAAGCCTCCGGACCCCGAGGAAGGTGAAAACTCTCCCCCCTGCTGTGATGCAGGAGGCCAACTAGGCCACATCCACCATGGCCACGCCCACCCAGCAACCGGGCAGCGAACCCGTTGGTGAAATTTTTGAAGCCCACCCCTGTGTAGCTGAGATGAAGGGAGAACATATAGGTTTCTGTGTGAAAAGAAAATAGAACTGCAACGGGGATAAAACTGATTCAAAAAGAAGTCAGTGGTTTGGGTTTACAAATTGTTTTAGGCCAGTGACTGGTTTGTTTGCATTGTTCACTTGACTATTGTTTCAAAATCCACTCTTTATGTTAGGTGTCGTTGTGGAAGATAAGCTTCAGTGGAGTATCAGGCTAACAGGAGAGGAGAGTCAATTTTTTTTTCCAATGCACCAGAAGGCAAGACAAGAAACAATGGATGGAAACTAATAAAAAAGACAAGCCGCCTAGAACTAAGTTTCTCAACAGTGAGAACAATTAACCAGTGGAACTGCTTGCCTTCAGAAGTTGTGGATGGTCTATCACTGGAGGCTTTTAAAAAGAGAATGGACAGCCATTTGTCTGGACTGGTATAGAGCAGGGGTGTCAAACTCGCAGCCTGCAACCCGGATGTGTCACGTGCTGGCCCTGCCCCCGCCCGGTTTAGCGAAGGGGGGAAAAAGTCCCAATACGTCATGTGATGCCGCTGTAACGATGTGAGTTCGACACCCCTAGTATAGAGTCTCCTGCTTGAGCAGGGAGGTTGGGCTAGAAGACCTTTCCAACTTTGTTATTCTGTTATTAGAAACTATGATAGCTAGATATTAATTCTAATACTGAGCATCATATGCCTTTGGCATGGGTAGCAGGTGGCACTTTCAATGACCTACTTATGGGCTGCTCACTCATTGTAAGAGAAGGCGGAACTTGTTTGAGCAAGGTTTCCTCATGCTCTTTCTGTTAGATTTTACAAATAGACAGTTTCTGGGATATTAACAATCTCTAGGGATCTTTTACTGTGGAATCTATGGATTTGGGTCTGCTCAACAAATGCTTATGATAAATTTCCATTAAGCTTCTACCTGTCTATTTATGATTTCAAATAGGCTTTCAAAGCAATTGGAAAATGTGTATTTTGAAATGAAGTTGGTTGGTGGGGCAAGGCTTACCACAGAGGGTAGGAATCTTATTTGTTCTATCGCAGCCTATTTTCAACTCCACTAGAGGGCAAAATTCTGGTGTAACAAGCACAATCTATTTTCATTTACACAGTTTAATGCAAACCGGCAAAGATTTTCTTAACATGATTTTTTTTTTAAATAAAAGACAACTCTTTTACTACTTCACATTTGGTAAATGGTTAAAAGAAAGTAGTTTTAATAGCATAGCATCAATAACAAAACATTTTTCTGTTATAACTGCTGTAATATGAATACCAAATAAAACTGTGAAATAAAATGGCTTTCATTATTCCTTCTGTCCTCCTTATTTCTGATGTCTTCAGGCATTGCTAATTATCTTACCATTGCCCAACTCCAACTCAGTTCCCAAAGGTTTTTGTCTTTCACCTTCTCTGCTATTGCTTTATCTTAATAAGCTTTCTTATTTTTTAAAAAAAAAAATGTTGCCACATTGCTGTTTAAAAAAAAAGTTATTTAAAAGCAAGGCTTTTGGTGGCAGTTTTGATTCTGCTATCAAATCAAACTGGACAGACTGAATATCTCGTAATAGAAGTTAATTAAAGTGTCAGGGTTTTTTAGCATCAAGAAATGGTTTGTTCTGGCATGCATCTCAAGGTCTTTTGACAAGCACATCTAAAGTATAGTCTCGTGTTTAGAAAAATAAAAGGACCTCATAAAGAATAGGGGTGGAGAAGCGTAGAGTAATAGGATTAGGAACTGGAACAAGAGTATTTTTTTGTGTGTAATAGAGAGAAACAGAATAATTTCCCATGATGCCTTTCATGATGGATAGTCAACGGAGTAAACTCAATTCATGGAGTTAAAAGGGCTAATCCTTTTAGCTCAACATGACCTCCACCAGTGTTTTTCAAACTTGGTTACTTTAAGATGTGTGGGTTTCAAAACTCTCAGAATCCCGCAGCCTGCAGACTGGCGAATTGTAGCTGTTGAAGTCCACACATCTTAAAATGGCAAAGTTTGCGCAAAAATGGGGGAAAAAAAAAGACACTTTGAAACCTACCATGGAAGAATGGATGCAGAAGTTGATGGAGTCGGCTGAAATGGCAAACTTGACTAGTCTGATAAAGAAAAGAACACAAGTACTTTTGTTTCCACATGGAAACCGCTTCTGAATTTCGTGCTTGTTGTGGAAAAGAATGTAACTCTGACTTTGGGTTTTATAGATTAGATTGATAGATCTTTATAGAAATGACTTGTTCATATTATTATGGGGGGGGGAAGCTGTGATTTGATGTTAATGCCTTATTGTACTGCAACAGAGAAAGTCAGAAGTCAATGCTTCTTTTTCTTTTCTTTTCCCTACCTTTCCTCACTTTTCTCTCCCCTTTCCCCTCCCCTCTCACTGCTCTTTTATTTACTTTTGTATTTTGCATTTTATAATATTTTACAACCTAATTAAAAAAGTTTGATAAAATTGCCAAGTTTGGAAAATGCTGGGTTACATGATTCTTTTCCAGTCTGACACAATGTTGGGAGGGCAGCTTTTAGATTTCCTCACCAGCATGCAAGCCTAAATATCGGGAGATTATTGAATTGAAAAAGATTGGTCTACACAGTCCTACGATAGTTTCCTGGAGTTTCCAGCCATCTGTGAACGTCTGGGGTTGAACTAGAATGCCAACCTAAAGGACATCTCTTGATGACATTGCTTTCAACTCATTCCCCAGTGCACCAAAGAGGCAATTTACAATCGTCTTTAATTCTTTCAGTTTAAAAGTAATGTGTTCTCTTTTCTTTGGACACCACTTACGGGCATGGTTTGAAACACTTCATCTGCAATGCTGGAGATGCCAGCATCTGGTACCTTCAGGGGATGGGAACTGCCCAACTCTTATTGGCCACTTCAAGCTAGAGTGGATTTGCATCCTCCTTTCCAATCATTTGGCACTAACTTCCATGACCATTTGGTTTAGGCTGCAGAAGAATCTCCTTCTTTTGGAACAGCTGTTTGTCTAATGCCCGGCAGCACTTTCTGAAACAGCTGTCAGATATTATACAAAGATGGGCTCATTGTAAACTCAGTGGTATCTCTTTTGAAAGAGCAATAGACTTGTCCTGAAAAAAGATGGGTATCTTGGATATGTTGCTCTAAGGGCTTAATAAAATGAAGACATGCTGGAGAAATTTACTAGAGAAATTAAGATGAGATGCAGTTTTATCTGTTCTGTTCCAACCTGAAACCCTTGATCATCTTTAATAATAAATGGATAGGGGAATGTCTAAATTTCTTCCCCAGTTAAAATATATTTGCGAATGTATGCCCTCTTCAACAACTTTGGCTCTAAATGGAGAAGGAATAGTCAGGATGTAACAGAATAACAGAGTTGGAAGGCACCTTGGAGGTCTTCTACTCCAACCCCCTACTAAAGCAGGAGACCCTAAACCATTCCAGACAAATGTCTGTCCAATCCCTTCTTAAAAACTTCCAGTGTTGGAACACCCTCGATTTTTGGAGACAATCCATTCAACTCATTAACTGTTCTCATTATCAGGAAATTTCTCCTTAGTTCTTGGTTGCATCTCTCCTTGCCAAATTTCCATCTGTTACTTCCTATCCTGCCTTTAGGTGCTTTGGAGAATAAGTTGACCTCCTCTTCTTCATGACAGCCCCAGAGATATTGGAAAACTGCTATCATGTCACCCCTAGTTCTTCTCTTTGTTAGACTAGACATACCAGTTATGGCTCTCAGCTTCTCATTTCATCTTCTTTGATGGCAGAAGGATATGTGGGTTATCAAAATTGGGCTCTTACGGGCACCAGATGTTTGCCCTTGAAATTTATAGGCAGCTAATTCTCTCTCCTTCTTTCAACTCACAACTGCCACCCCATTTCCATACCTGTCAGACAGTTGGACTTTTTTTTTAAATTAAAGAATTAGCATTGTTATAAAAAAAGCATCATTTCTGAAATAATGTCATTCTAGAACAGCAGTAAACCCATACTCAGAAGGGGTCTGATCATCAATCTCCCCATGGATGCCCCCATCACAACACACTTGTGCAAAAGCAGAGGAGAGCTTTGGCTGCTGGCTGTACCTGTTGCTCTAGTTACCTTTCAAAACATGCCTCCATCTGCAGCTCCCATTACAGAAAGCAATTTGTAGATGCTTTTCCAATTAGCTGGTGATGTTTGGTGAGAATGCAAATGAAGCCAGGGGAATCCACTAAATGACTTCTTTAATTTGTCTTTCATCAAAACTTGGAAGGACAGTGCTGGTCTTATGCCTCATTCCTGCAGCAGAATATTGCTAAGCAAGGGAAGCAGTGCAAAGAATGCCAACTTTTTCTGCAGCCTCAAGAATGGGAGGAAAGTCATGCATAATGAATCTAGGACAGGTTTGTCAACCTCAGCAATTTCAAAGTGTGGACTTCAACTCCCAGAATTCCCCAGCCAGCTCTCAGGAATGTTAGGAGTGGAACTCCACACTTTTTAAGGAGGCCAGAAAATGTGGCAACTTTAAAAAGGAATTAAAATGAAGCCTCTCAGGAACAGCTGTTGGAGGACATAATAAGAGGATTATTATGCTCATGCACTTTGTTTTGGTTTGGTCTTTTGAAAACAAAAAAAAACTGTCATCAATCCTATTGAGAAATTCATTCTATTAAAATAAAGGTGTGGGAAGGATTATGCATCTGGTTCAGTACCAAGCCGAGAGGAAGGCACTGGAAATACAATGGAGGCTGGAGGCTGACTGGAAAGAGGGTTCCATTTATTGATGAAGCAAAACCACCAAGCACATGTGATTCTGGGTAGCTGACAAAATGGAGTTGAGAGTGGGTGGCTTTTACACCTTCTTTTGGGCTTTGTATTTGAGCTTCCTGTTCCTGTGCAAGAACATTTATTCTATTGGCTATTGTCATATTCCTATGGGATCATGTAGGGGTTATGTAGGGATCATAGCTGACTCTATAGGCAAAACAGGAAATGCAAAACCTAAGAGCTTGTTTGAGCTAATTTTATCAACCTTTTATTTGTTGCTTATCTGAGATTCTGTCTTGACCCAGTCTTTCTGAATGGATTACCAAATTTGCATTTCTAAAAGCTGGCTCAGTTTCTGCTTGGGGCAGGGTAACTGGGGCTGGTTTCTGAAGAGGCTGGCCCAATCTTTCTTAATGGGCACAAAATATCTGCTTTTAAGAAAGACTTGGGGGCTGCTTTCTGTCTCTAAGAGCATGTTTCTCCATTTCTCCTTTAGGGAAATATAATATTCTGCCTTTTTCATATTCCTCAAATTATTTCATTCTTCGGGGGAGGGCATGCAAACATGTACAGATTGACTTTTAAGAGGGTTTAAATGCTTATAAATATTGCAAATTGGTAGATACATAGAAGCAGGGAAGTCAGAAATTCAGCAGCTTCTTTTTTCCTTTTATATTTTTATTCTTTTTTGCATTTTTTTAGTATTTCAGATTTGCTAAACCTTTTCTATTCATTTATCTTTCCTATTAACAAATTCAAAAACATACAGTACACTCATATTTATACTCATACACAGAGATGTATGTATGCACCAAGCAACAACACAATGGAGATTTTAATTTCAAGTATTTTATCTTAAGACTAAACATTTACTATAAAAGGAATTCCTTGATGTATGTTCTTCCTTTACTTTCTCATTTCATTTCCAATGTTATATTTAATTTTGAAGAAAAGACAAATAATTATAAAGCTTGTAATATCCAATCCCTCCCCCTTTAGCTGCAGTCTAAATCTTAAACTATAAGGCACCTAAATAAAAGAATATTAAGATTCTAAGTATATCATATAAATATCATTGTATTGAAATAACGTATTATACCAAAACTAAGATGGAACAAGAGATAGTCTGGAAGGCTAGAGTTAATAATATGTGAAAGATTTTGAGCTAGTTCTATATTAATATTTTATGGATATATTCTAGCTTCTACAAATTCAGTATATTCTTTTCTGATTTTAGTAGCACTCTTATATTTTTGATTGTACTTCACCATATTCTCTGGTTATTATTCTTGCCAGTAATATCCTAGTAGGATATGATCTTCTGGAAATCACACCTCCTTCCGTAGCTCCCATTACAGAAAGTAATTTGTAGATGCTACAAATTACAGGTAATCCTTGATTTATGTTCACAATTGAGCCCCAAATTTATGTTACTAAGTGAGATATTTGTTAAGTGAGATTTGCCCCACTTTACAACCTTTTTTTCCCACCATTGTTAAGTGAATCACTGCAGTTGTTAAGTTAGTAACACGGTTGTTAGGTACATCTGGCTTCCCCATTGACTTTGCTTGTCAGAAGGTCGCAAAAGGGGATCACATGACCCTGGCACAGTGCAATCGTCATAAGTATGAGTCGGTTGCCAAGCATCTGAATTTTGATCATGTAACCTTGGGGATACTGTAACTGTCATAAGTGTGAAAAATGTTTAGAAGTCCCTTTTTCAGGGCCCTTGTGACTTTGAATGGTCCCTAAATGAACTGTTGTAAGTCAAGGATTACCTGTACCCAAATTACCCAAGTAAGAATGATGTGCTGGAAATTCTTTAAAATCTGGCTTTTTTTCTCAAGTCATAGGATGGTTATGGAGCCATCATTGGTTGCTTCGTATGATGTTTATTGGAATGTATAGCTCCTTCTTATTGCTTTTGGTTACAAACTTTTAAGTGTAGGCCATCCAAAGTCATTCTGCAACTGGGCGACTTCTAAGTCAACTAATACAAAATGAACAGTCCAATGGGCACTTAATTTCAATCAAAATAGAGCTGGAAGGGACCTTATAGGTCTTATAGTCCAACCTATGCTATTTCAGACAAGTGGCTGTCCAGTCTCTTCTTAAAAACATCCAGTGATGAAGCATCCACAACTTCTGAAGGCAAACTATTCCAATGGTTAATTGTTCTCATTGTTAGGAAGTTTCTCTTTAATTCCAGGTTGCTTCTCACCTTCATTAGATTCCATCCATTGTTTCTTGTCTTGCCTTCTCGTGATTTGGAAAACAGGTTTTCTCCTTCTTCCTTATGGCAGCCTCTCAAATACTGGAATACTGCTCTCATGTCAACATTAGTCCTTCTTTTCTCTAGACTGGCCATAACCAATTCCTTCAACCATTCTTCATGTTTTTGTCTCCAGACCTTTAATCGTCTTAGTTGCTCTTCTTTGCACTTTTTCCAAAGTCTGAACATCTTTTTTGTAATGTGGTGACTAAAACTAAACAAAAGAGAACACTGGAAAGAGGAAAGGAAAACCAAGAATCAATCCACAGGTTTTGCATATTGTGGGTGGTACAATCAGTCAAAACAAATCCTTGGAAAGACATCAATTAGACACTAATTAATCTTGCACTCAGCTTTCTGGCTATGGATTTGTTTCGATACAGTCAGATTCCCCTGCGATGAGTTTCTCCAAGAATTCATGCTTACAGATTTAAAGGAGCTCCTAACAAGGTTTTGCACAAGTTCTTTTTGTGACAGCTGTAGAGAGCATCTGGTAGAGGGAACACACACTGAACAGGTCCTATGCTAGGGGAGAAGCAAGCCCCCTGCCACCATGAGCATTCTGCTTTCTGTTCTTCCCCACACACTGTGTAATTACAGGCATCCACAAGCTGCTCATGAGGTTTGAGCTTGTTTCTGATCAAATCAAGGGACAGAACTTGCAGGAGAAGACATTTTAGATAGTTTTGGAGCCTCAGACTGGATGGTAGATTATTCAAGGACAAGTGTAAGAAAGATGGGGGAGGCATTGCCAAAAGTGGGAAGTGGAACTCTTGAACAATTTAAGATTGATAATCTGATCACACACTTTATATCTAAAGTTGGCTGAGCAGAGTGGCTAGTCTTGCAGGCTGATGACCCTAAGTGGCTACCTGTCTACGGAGATTCTCAGTCATCTAGGTCATGGTTGTCCCAAAGGTGCTTTTTCAAGAGGCAACTGGACTTTCTTTGTTTCTCCTTGAAGACGTTTTTCTTCTCATGCAAGCTGCTTCTTGAGTGCAGTTCTTCAGAACTGGACTGAAGAAGCTTCTTGGATGAGAAGTGAAATGACTTTAAGGAAAAACAGTTGCCTCTTGAAAAAGCATCTTTAGGACTAAGTGGCTATCAAACAGAGGATAACAGACAGCATTCTTCCCATAGCTTTCCTTGTGCCTTGACAATGTTACCTTTCTGCAACTTTGTCATAGATATACATCATGCCACCTTCAGACATATGTGCAGCCACGCAGTTATAGCTGCTTCCTTGCCAATATACAGTTCTATGCAGCCTTCATACAGCTTCTAAGCTAGGCTAAGAGTTATTTAGACCCTCCTGTTCCATGAAGTCAGTTGACCAAATTACTTTCTAATCACAATTCACAGTTCACTAACTCACATTTCTGTGAAATTCAGATGGATTGGCTTTGTAGCCTAATCAAAAATTGCCAGCTATTCTAAAAATTGTGGCTAATGCAGAGAAAAATCCATAGCACCATATAGATATGTTACATCAAGAAATAAATTAATCCTGAGAAAGGAAAAAGAAAATGAATTCTTAAATAAAGAAGAAACAAATAACATTTACATTCTGCTCTTCACTTAAACCAGACAATGCAGTCCTTATTTATTTATGACATTCTTCTTTATTTTGTGGTTTGTGAGCAGAATCCTCTACAAAAATATGGAAAATACAGGGGCAAACCCCTCTAATTAATTAATCAACTAACTACACACAGCACACATCATGAATACTCAGCTCTCCTACCAAGTCTTAAAGCAAATACTCAAAGTCATAGAACGTGTGACCTTAGGTAGTATTGTAAGCAAAAAATTCAGAAGTATGGGTGGAGCAAGAAGGGACATTGTTGGACCTACACTCTCCTCCTAACAAACTTTTTCTTACCTAGAGATAGTCTCTAGCCAGTTTAATCTTTTCAGTTTACGAATGTTAAAAGCTATTCCTACATTCCAGTCTCTAATGACCCTGAACATCATTTTAAATGAGAGAAAATAAGTCAAATTAAAATGCAAAGTAACTATGTTAGTTAACAAGTTACAAAATCCATGCCATGTGCCCCTCAGGTCTCTTAGTCGCAACCTCCATCTGCTGCTAAAGTCAAGTTAAAGCCATTATTACCCTAACAAACTGAAGTTCCAACATGTAACGATTTGAACTTGCTTTGATCTACCCAGACCCTTCCTTCTTGAGACACCAGGTTTTGTGGACAATTACAGCTTCCGCTATGTAGTCCCAAAGGTCCTTTTTCAAGAGGCAATTGGACTTTCTTGGGTTTTTTTGAAGACGTTTTGCTTCTCATCCAAGAAACTCCTTCAGCTCTAACTGGATGACTGAATGGTGTGGAATGGAATCCAGTCAGAGCTGAAGAAACTTCTTGGATGAGAAGCGAAATGCCTTCAAAGAAAAACAAGAAAGTCCACAGTCCTTAGTAAGGCTGGTAGCCTGAAATGGCTGAGCAAATATAAATGCACCTTCCAAATGGACTATTTAAAATCACAATTGCCAAAACATTTCAGGGAGACATTTACCCAAGGAAGATTCAAACAGCTTGATACAATGGTTAGATTTGGGAGATTCCATTCTATCCCATACAATGAACGTACATGTATCTGTGGAGCTGAAGAGGTAGAAGATCTGACTCGTATATTATTCGATTGCTGTTTGTGTAAGGGGGTGAGAGATAAGTACCTTGATCCACATATTAAACATATGGCCCAGTGGGAGGCCCACATTAAAACAACATACCTCATGTGTGGCCAGAATCTGAAAACGACATTTAATACAGCACAATTTCCAACTAAAATGGTCCGACTGAGATCAGCATATGTGGGCCTGATTCAGCTAGATTGCAGGGGAGATACAGAACTATAATTTCATGTCATTTTATTCTACTTTACTTATTTATGTATTAAATTATTGTATTTTCTCCTATAACTATTGTATTTTACCCTACTCTCGTTTTAAATTGTTCGTTGGGAATGTTATTGGTAATATGTGTTTGAACCTGCATGTTGATATGGCCTATAGGCTAATCAATAAATAATTAAAAAAAGAAAAAAAAAGAAAGAAAGTCCAGTTACCTCTTGAAAAAGCACCTTTGGGACAACCATGACCTGGGTGTCTGAGGGTCTCCATAGATACTTCCACTATGTAATGCTTGTACTTTTTTAAGCATGTGCTACGTTTGCATTATAGTTCCACCAGCGTAATGAATAGACTGCAGCAAAAACAAGGAAAAGCAGAAAGAAGAGGGAAAGAACTGCGGAAGTAAAGAAGGAACAAGGGCTAGGAACTTGACACTATTGGAAAGAGTGTTAAAAAAAAAATCAGAGCAGGGTAACACATGATGGAAAAATTTACAGTTGAAAACGGCTCATGGGCCAGCTGGCAGGAAATGAGCATTCGTTTCTAGAATCATGATTTCATCTCCCTCGGGAGTTATTGCTGCCAATGGAATTGGACACTTGGACATCACTTTGCCGTCACTTTATGAGCCATGCGTCATTCCTTTGGCAGGACGGCTGCTCAAATGACCTGTAGGTGCATCTGATACCTCTGCCTAGAGTAACAGCACCCTTGCTCCCTCCCTCCTTCCCTCCCTCTCCCCTCCCTCCCTCCTTTCTGTTCTATTCTTATTTCTTCCAAAATGGGAGGGAGACTTTTAAGCATTTTATTCCTGTTGCAAAGTAGTCTCTATTTATAGTGCTAGCTTGTAATGCCAACAGTGATATATTTCTATCAGCTGAATCCTGTCCTAACATGTCGACGAGAGTGGAGTAATTAAGAAACTGAAAATGCAGGGACATCCACTTTCTTACAATGCTTCTCTCTGAGAGCATTATGCTGAAGAACAGAACAAATAAACTGCACACAGACAGCAATATCCTGAACTGGGTCATAAATCAATATTTTAGTGAAAATGACTAAACATATTCCTGCATCCCTACTGCCAGAAAAGGGGATAGGAAGAATTCTGGATTTTGTAATGCTTGCTACTGTATGAGCTTGGTTGTTTGCAGATGTTTTATTACCTGACTAGGTTACATCATCAATCCACCAATTCTGGACTGGGATGATAAAGCCCTATCTTAAATTGTATACTGCTCCCTTCTCCAAACCAAGGAATACAAGATTCTAATGGGTGACCCACATCTGTTCAATAAAGATAGATAGACAGATGAGAGATAGAGAGATAAAAAACTGAGATAGTGACAGAGAGAGAGAGATAGACAAAGTCAGAGACAAAGAGGGAGAGATGATATAGAGTTATCTATCTATCTATCTATCTATCTATCTATCTATCTATCTATCTATCTATCTATCTATCTATCTATCTATCT
>JANHFL010001096.1:24198-39112 GCA_032468155.1 Oxyrhabdium leporinum
AAGGATGGAAGGCTGAGTCAACCTTGAGCCTGGTGAGATTTGAACTGCCAAATTGCAGGCAGCCAGCAGGCAGCAGAGGTAGCCTGCAGTGCTGCACTATAACCACTGCACCGCTGCGGCTCATATAAATGCATCCAAATAGTTACTATGAAGGGAAGCCTCCTGACTGCAAAATTGCTATTCCTCTGTTGGATTTAAAAGCCTATTATGTTAGAAAGGTAAAAATGATAGTATATTTTTTGTATCTTGATGCTTTCTGTAATAGCTGCATGCTGCTGCAGTGGGTGACCATTGGAGAATCATTCTAAAGAATGCTTACAGAATACTCAAGCTGTAAGCTGGGGGACGACAGTAAGAGTGAAGGGTTCCAACCAGCAAGAAAGCATCTTATCTTCAACTACTCTTGAACTGCAAAAGGTGTGGGGTGGGTGGGGAACAGCCTTGCTTCAATTTCAAATAAGGCGGCATAGAGCCAGAAAGAAATCAATTCAGCTCCACAAAGCAGTTGACTCCTTGTGTACCACTGTGTTAGGCCTGCCATCTTTAGCATACCTCGCTTCGCTGACATAAAACGCAGGGGAGGTGGGAGGAGATTGGGGAAGTAGGGAATGGACATGGGGAGGAAAAGGGGAGAGGGAATGACAGGTTGACAGTAACCAGAGATATCAATCCAATATGAACTGGTCAATCAAGGACGGAGCGTGAGAACTGAATGCAAAACTCCACCAAAGAGGCGCCAAGCCTCAAAGCCATTCCCAAAACATCCAAAACAAATGCTATTGGACAATGATGGACTGGTTAAAGGGGAAGGGCCAGGGAGATGGGAAAAATATATGCTTTTTGTGGCAATATCAGAGCCAGCTTTGCTTACGCTGTAACCGCTTGAACTTATTAAAAGTGAACCCTTCACTTCACCAATGGAGTGAATTCTGTGTTCCCAAGAATCCAAGTTTGGTGGACTCATAACACACTGCTTTACGTGGCTTTCCACATGCGATGAGCTAGAAAAAAAAACCCTACAAGTCTAAAAATAAACCCTCTCCTTTATGAAGGCAGAGATTGACAATAGGAGACACCGATCAATGCCTATGTTCCCCAACCCAGTAAGGAGAAGTTGGTGTTATTTTCCTTTAAAAGGCCAGGGTGAGTCCCTGCTTCTTTGATAATTGCTGTGGTGAGCAATGAAGCATAAAGCAAGATAAACATTCATTGCAGTTGGGGAAAAAAGAAGAGCCCTTTCTGTGGGTCATCATAATTTGATGGATTCTGGAAAAAACACAATGTGACCTGCATTCTGATCCAATACTTTGCCACCCAGAACGGAGAATGTGAATTCTAATTTACCTCAGAGTTGGCTAGCAAAATTCCTCCCATTTTGCAAAGCTGGGCTTCTGGGATGGAGACTAGAAATTTTCAGGGGTTCCTTTGGTGCTCACCATGCTTTCCCTGCCTCACCTTTCTGAATGTTTTTATAAAGATGATGCTAACATTAAACAATATAAATGGGAAGCTGGAACACGACAAAAGAGTTTTCTGTGAAATTATCTCTATTTTCACAATTGCTTCTGGTCTCCACATCAGCATTCTTTGAAAATAAACACGATTGAGAGATACAGCCTAGTTTTGTGTTTGGAACAAGGCTGGACAGTGAAAAACATTTTCATCCATTTCCCCCCATCCCTTCCACAAAAATGCATGTTGTGTGAATTTTCATGCATACAGATTTTGGCCCGCATTTGTTATATGAAGTTTCAGATTTTTATGATTAGCATGACTTTCATAGTTCTTAAAAGATCGTAGGCACTAAAATATTTCTCATAACTTTCATTTATGTCTTTAATATCAGTGTGGTTATCTTGTTGGCACAGTGTTATTTATCTAAGCTGTAGCACATAATAATGGCCAAGGAGCATGTACCTCTAGTTTATTTCCAGTGAAAGCAGAATGCCCACACTTTAAAATTTATTAGCCCATTTCCAGCTCTACCAGCATCTATGCAGAGGTTGAAGGCCAATTATAGATCTACTCTATCAATAATTTTAGCTGCCCCCAACAAATCATAGCAAAGTGACCAATTTTGATGAGGCAACAAATCAGCTAGAGATTTCACCTAACCGTCTGTAATCGATGTATGAGCCAAAGGCTCTCAAGTTGTAAAAATAAGGCACATTCAATATCCAAGTTTATGGCTCAAAAGCTTCAGTGCCATCAGCTACTAATTAATTACCACATTTACTACATTTCTTTCTTAGGCACAGATCACCACAGTTTCTGACTTCCAGAAGAACCCAAACGAAAAGAAATTTCAACCCTTGCCTTCATCAATTAAGGAAATGGGAGTATATTTTATGTGCAAAGGATTATCACGTCTAGATAGATGTGCACTCATGAAATATAGCTCAAGATACTTAGAAGGGAGAAAGCTAACTTGTTTCCATGTAGGGTAGCTCTGAGAAATTTCTCAATCGTCATCATCCCCCACTTAAATACAGAGGCAACGTTAATAGATGAGAGGCATTCACATTGAAATGAGCATCATAAATTATACACAGGTTTTCTTTGGATGCAATGAACTGACCAATTGGAATGGATTGGAAAATATTTACAAATGGAAGTTTCGTTGACTCCCAGACTTTGACTAAACTGGAAGAGAAGCCATTCACAGGCTAAATATCTGCAAGTCAGAATATTATGGAAAGCCAGAAGTAGGGATAATTTAAAAAAAAAAAATAGTAAATTGGCAACTTTACATGGACCATCATTTTTGCATGAATATGCTGAAGACAAGAATGTTTCCTATGATTTTACTTCATAGTGGACAATTAGGAATGTATAAGTTAGAGATATAGTACATATGTGATATGTCCTTAATTCATATTTTCATACAGACAAATCTGTTTTTTCTTTCCAGTCAATATGCAGAATGAAACAGCTACCGTTTGGCATTTACAGTTTTCCATATTCTACAGTGCAGTTCTGTTTTTTTAAAAAAAGGCATAGAAAATGCACATAGCATGATACAGTGCATACAAAAATGCATATCTTGGTGAAAGTGCATGGCAAATATAAACATATTTTTTTATAAAATGCATGCTTATTAGACAAAATTTGTAAAATGCATTACATTAGAATACAAAAGATGTGTCATTTTCATGGATTTTTTTTTAAATCAAAGGATTAGAAACATAATATAGCATTACATCAGAAAAATTAAAAATTGGAAGAAACCAAAGCATATTAATTTGGTCTGATAGGAGGAAGGGAATGCTGATAGGAAAGAGTTCCCATCCCAATCATAAAATTTCTATCGAATGAATGAATGAATGAATGAATGAATGAATGAATGAATGAATGAATGAATGTCAGTCATAAAATCCCCGCACACCTATATTCGTTAAAATCCCTTTCCTCCTTCCAAGTAAACTAAGTATGTAGTTTACTAAGCATATTGATCAAGAGTTATAGATAATGGAGATTAGTACAGAATACAGAATAACCGAGTTATTCTGGTCTGTCTGTCTGTCTGTCTCCCTCTCCCTCTCTCTCCCCGTCTCTCTAAAAATCAAACCCATCAAACTATTGTGAAATGCCTTGATTTCTTTCAAGAAATCCTCGATTACAACAGTTCATTCAATGTTCGTTCAAAATTGCAACAGCACTGAAAAAAGTGACTTATGACTGTTTTTCAGACTTATAACCGTTGCAGCATCCCCATGGTCATGTGATCAAAGCTCAGGCACTTGGCCACACTGTCCCGGGATCATGTGATCCCCTCTTGTAATCTTCTGACAAGCAAAGACAGTGGGGAAGTCAGATCCACTTAACAACTGTGTTACTAACTTAACAACGGCAGTGATTCACTTATCAACAGTGGCAAGAAAAGATGTAAAATGGGGCAAAACTCACATGTTTCACTTAGCAACAGGAATTTTGGGCTCAATTGTGATTGTAAGCCAAGGACTACCTGTACCACGGGTGTCAAACTCACCATGTGACGTTGCCATCACGTGATGTTTCATAAAGTTTTTCCCCTTCACAGAGCTAAGGTGGGCGTGGCTTGTGTGTGACGCATCCGGCCCGTGGGCAGCCAGTTTGATGCCCCTGGCCTGTACTATGTACTTACTCTCAGATAAACATTCAATCTTCATCTCAAATAAAACTTAAAGGAAAATCTTAGAAATTCCCTTTTTCTACTGCAGTCTGAAATAGCATCATGCAACCTGGTAACAGTAGAAAATTTCCTGTTTTGGGCTATATTATTTAAAGGTAGGCTATAAGCAGGGCAATCCAAAGGGGGACTATAAGTGCACTAATGAAGCCCTACCCCTTTTTCACATGCATCACTTGTGCAACTCATGTAAAAAGAGAGGCCAGGCTTTAATTATACAATGATGGTCATCGTTTTGACTTTTTTATACTTTCCAGAAATGCCTCTGCTGAAAAGTCAAATTCACAAGCACTATTACAGCCAGAGACAATGATTTCAATTGTATATACAGTTTCTTGGAAACTGTGCATTGCCTGGGACACAAGGCATTTCTGAAAACAGATGCAAAGAAACAAAGAATTCTGACAATTTGTAGGAGTATTAAGTGCCATGGGAGAAATTCTGAAGATGTTCATGCTGCATAAGAGCATATTAAATTGTCTTTTTAAAAAAATAGAGCAGTTACATAAGAAATAAAGGCAGGCAAATCAGCTCACTCTGCACAACTCTTGTTCTTCTGGCTGATTGTAAGTTGCATTTCTTATTTTTTTACTTTTGTGTTATAAATCATATGCAAGGTTTTGCAGCGCTGTGCCAAGGTACGTGTCCAGGAGTGGGTCATTCTTAAGTTGGTTATTTCTTATGTGCTTCCCACACACAATAAGGCAATTTTGGCATTTCCTTTTTACAGCAGTTCCCACTCAAGTCACTTTTTTTTTCTAGTTTTCCAACAACTTAAGGATGTCACACGGAGTAGTGTGAGATGAGGTATATTCAAACTGAACGACTGTCAGCCTTTCAGTGCCAGTCTTTTCTCCAAAAGATGAAGGAGAGAATATGAAGGAAGTATCTCATAAAATTATTTTGCTTCCAATTTGCCAATTTTCCCTCCTCTGGGCTGTCACCAGTGGGAGAGACTGTTTAATCAACTTTAATTTAGAAAGTCCAAATAGATTGGTATATTTGTTGAAAGAAGCCCTCACCTGTAGCAGATTTATGTAAACCATTGAAAACAACAGAAAAAAAATCCATCAAACTTGTCCAAGATGCATTCATCCTGCTGTCACAGAATACAAAGTTGGCTAATCTCGGAGGTTCCTGGATTAGGTTTTTTTCACAGAATTGTTAATATTGTATCAAAGAGTGGAGGTAGCAGTGGGAGAATGATTAAAGAATTGATGACTCAGGTTGACCAGCTTCACCAATGATTTTCAGGTAACCTGCTCGTGCTGAGTATTTAATTCTTGCAAACAGAACATAACACAGTTCAAGGATAGAGTGTATATGCAGCATTCACAAAGTGATATCGCCATTCTCCAACATTGTCAGTGGAAAGGGTTTCATGGAGATCTTGAGCCATGATCCTCACTGTGATGATTTTACAGCTGCTCTTGTACTGATGGAAAAACAAGGGTTGGTTCTTTTCCATCCAGTAATTGGTTCTTAGAAATTGCTGAAATCTGAAGAGAATAAGGAAGACCTCAGAGGAAACTCAGCCTGGATATAAGCAGAAGTCTTCAGAAATATGAAGAGATCCTTCCAGAATATCAGAAAGCTCTAGAACTTGGTTTCCTTCCCTGCCTTGCCAAGCACTTTCTTGACTGGATGCTGGGATCCCTCTTCAGAACATTCCCATCCAGAACTGCCAGTCAGATGCTTTTTTGGCTGGGGCAGGTCTTCTGATGGAGCAGTGAGCTTGCGTAAGCGCTGTGGAAAGACAAGGAAAATGGCAGGCAGTATCGCTGTTAATTAAACAATCAGGCAAATTGACACCCAAATTAATCTGGCTCAGTTGGGCTGGACAAAAGCAGTCCAAAAGCCCATCTATGAAATTTTCATAAGGCAAGTTTATTGGAATATACATTTGAAAGAGCATATGGGAAATGGCTTAATGCTTTGTGATATTTTGCTTTTAGGATTACTGCTTGTTGACATATGATAGCACACAATAAAATCCCCAGCAACGCTTACAGTAGGGATGTTTTAATAGATTGCATAGTTATAAAAGTATAGGATTAGGAAGAAAAACACGCTCATTTATTGCGGCAATTAGAGATGAGCATTTTGCTTCCGTTAAGGCATTCGGGTTTTTATTTTCCAGTCTTAAATTTGTTTTGCCCCATTCCTGTAAGAATTTGCTTCTTTGTTTTTACTTCTCATGGGAATATGCATATTGTCACTGTCATTTCTCCAGTATATGCACATTTATGCAATTATGGCTAACTAGATATTTTTATATTCAATTTTTAATCAGAGAATGACATTATAAAGCTTGCAATATCATTGTTTTTGGTTCATATATTGGTTTGAGAAGTGTAAATTCCATAAATGTGCATTTAAATGCACAACAAGCTAGCTATTCTTCCATACCCATGAAGGGAAAGATTTCATAAGTCAGACTCCTATGTGAATAGTTCTGTCTCTAATAGCTTTGTAATAATCAACAACTTCATCTTTTCTCTCCGTAATGGTCTCATGAATAAACTAAACATAGTTTTGGAACCTGGAGACCCACACAGCCCATAGGAGTTGACTGGGCCTTCCACTTCAGAAGCCCTCTGCAAAAAAAATCAGTTAAAACTCCTGAAAAAGCTATAGATTTATTCCCTGCTAGCCTCACTCTTTCAGAACTTCCTTTATCTGCTTCTCTACTACCTTCATCCAATGCTAGTCATTTGAGAAATGCATGTATGAAGATTCTCATACAATGTTGCATGAAGTTATCTGTTTTGTTTCTGTGAACCATCTGTTCTTAAGGCTCTAATACAACTGTGGTACTACAAGAATAGAATCTCCTCAGAAGGATCATCATGAAGATGGAAGGGGAGACACTGTTTCTATCATGGAAACTGGTATAAATAGTAAATAAAATTAATGAAACTCATTTTTCAGTGAGTTACTCAACAATCAAGAAGCCTCCACTCTAGTTCAGTCCTTGTGAACTCTGGCTTTCTCATTTAGATTTCTACCCATTTAAGATCAAGTTTTCTCCATGTTGAAGAACAAAATATTGTCCTCTCCTTACTATGGTTAACATAAGAGCTCTTCGTTTTCACAACTCCTGATGTTTTCTAAGAGATTCTCTTTACATTCAGATGCAGGCTTTATCATGTGAGAAGTTGCTAAATAGATGTGATTAGGCCACCTCCGATGCAAATTGCTGTACTCCAGGAGTTATATGTACTGAACAGTATGGCTGCTCTCTAGAGTGTTTCAATATCATTTTTGTAAAATGATTATGTTCTCTAGAATGGTTGCGCAAATGGAAATATTAGTAGTTATAGTACTTACATTATTTGTTTATAGCACCCAACATGAGCCCTATCATCAAATCCACTGGCAGTGACTAATATGTTTTTAAGGTACTTGGACAGTAGAATGTTCATAAACCAAATGTTGGTTTGAGAGTAAAACTGGGGCTGACTGTGCTTTTCTCTGTGGAAGTAATTTTAAAAGTTTCTACTTCTGGTACTATTAATTAACAGATTTTCTCACTATATTGTTCCGTATCTCTACTTTTCTATGAAACGATGTGCAAAATTTACTCTGGGTCAAATGAATTCTTTTTTGTTTTAATTATTATGTAATAACTGATGTTTTTAACATTTGCTCCAGCTGTTTGTGTTAATTATATTCTGTGTTGTTTGTTTTGGCCTTTGGCAATAACAATAAGCTGAACTGCAAAAAGCAACCCCGATGTAAATTATGTTTTGTCCTCACTTTCTTCATTTAGTCCTGTTACAGTCTATTACATCAAGCCCAATTCAGACTCAGGCCATGCTGTTCCACATTCAGATTGAAGGGATTCTACTCTAAATTTAATGCAATGTGGTTTTCCCCATTCCAATCCATAATATACATTTGCAGAGCAAAATGGGATGGAGAATGCCTCTCCCTGATAGCAACCTAAGGTAAACTCCACATGCTGGATTGATCCTATTTTTTAAAAGAAGTGTGATCTAAGAGCAGAAGCTTTTTCTAGATTAAAGGTAAAGGTAAAGGTTCTCTCACACATGCATGCTAGTTGTTTACAGCTCTGGGGGGCAGTGTTCATCTCCGTTTCTAAGCCAAAGAGTCAGCTCTGTCTGAAGACGTCACCATGGTCATGTGGCCGACATGACTAAATGCCAAAGGCGCACGGAGCACTGTCACCTTCCCACCAAAGTGGTCCCTATTTTTCTACTTGCATTTTTTACATGCTTTTGAACTGCAGAAGCTGGGACAAGTAATGGGAGCTCACTCCGTTATGTGGCGCTAGGGATTCGAACTGCTGAACTGCCGACCTTCTGATCGACAAGCTCAGCGTTCTAGCCACTGAGCCACCGTGTCCTCTTTTTTTTCTAGATTAGAGTTCCTCAATTGGAATATTCTCTAGATGAAGAATTTGAAATACTCAGAATTCATGACCCAATGTAATGGTTGCTGAGATTTTGAGAGATGAAGTCCAAGATGGCTGAAGGATTGCCCAGGTTGGCAGTTAAAAAGCAACTTAAAAATGATTCCCAATACTAAGATGCTATCTCAGAGGAACAAAGACAAGAATATCTACAATCTATGTAACATGTAAACAAATAAATGAAGGTGATTTCAGAAGAAATGGATAGTAATTACATCCTGGTAACTCTATTTCTCTCAAGCTTAGGCTCCAAATGATAGAAATGTACAAACTAAGGTTCATAATGTAGGAACTACAACAGGAGTAACTCTGGCATAAACACACATGCACACAAATTATTGGTGTTAAATAAGTGGACAGAAGTGAGAACTAATGGACCTTACAGCAGGGTGTCCAACCTTAGCAACTTTAACACTTGTAGACTTACAGTCCCAGAATTCCCCATCCAGCAAGGCTCGCTGCGGAATTCTGAGAGTTGAAGTTCACATGTCTTAAAGCTGTCACAGTTGGAAGCCTTGGAGGGAAAGATTTGAGTTAAATTGGCAAGAGCTTGTTTTCCAATTATTTGACAATAAAAGCAACAACCCGGGTAGCCTTATATAAATCAAACTGTTGAAAAGAAGATTATTTTAAACATCCATAAGTGATATGCGAGCTGTCACTTCAGAACAAATTTCTAATCTACAACTACATGAATTATGTCTGCATATATTCTGGTTGACCTTCAGCTTCTGAGGAAATGTCAGGTAGAACTTTCAAACTCAAAGAAACTAATTCTTGGTTTAAGATGGACTCATACACATATTTAGCATAAATCCCATTGAATTTCATGGGATTTCAGTTTGCACAATCATCTTGCAGCAGCTAACTAGGTGTTCTTCAGCTTCTTTGCAAAGATGGCATTTGCTGTCTGCTTATCATTATTGGGTTTTTAATAATTAAAGTTATAAAAAAGATTAAAAACTAGCAAGAACTAATACAAAGTAAGAAAGGTAAGAAAAATAAAATAGGAAAGAAGCCAAAAGCATAAAAAGAAAATGAAAAGAAATAGAAAAAGATCATTTCTGATTTCCTTTGCAGTGCTTATAACTACAAATACAAAATTACCTCTTACTTTATGGTTACCAAAAAAAACTACTCTTTTTCCTACAATCTATATAATCTATCTATGGTTTTTCCTCAAAACCACAAATCACAAGATCAACTGTTTCTGTTTGATGCAAAAAGCCTATACTGTAAGAGGAAATCCTGTAAGAAGTTTCCAGTTGGCCCTATATGTAGATATTCTCTTTTCTCTAATCAAGGAAGTCAATTTAGCCACATCTGCAAGTTCCCTCCTCTTCAACAATTGTTAGTCTTGGTTGCTTTGGATCTTATCATATTTTGCTTCAAGCTTCACTTCCTTTTCTTTGCTCTCTGGGTCTTTGTCTCATGTTATCCACGTGAGATGGATATTAAATCAGGGCTGACATATAATGTCATTTGTTATTACAGTGGTATCGTTAATCAGTAAATAAAGTCCTAGGGACATGGCATCACCTTTCTAAAACCTTGGGGATGACATTGCTCTAAGGTTTATTTCAGGATTTGTGTGGGGGTTCCTAGCTTTTGGAACTGAATTGCAATTAAAATTTTTCCGCTAAGATAAATATTCATTTCCATGAAAGTATTGAGTTCTATTGTTCTCCTCTATTGTCATCCCATAATCTACATGTATCGGTGAAGAATCATCTAACAACAAGAAGAAATGGCTGGGTTTACACATTGGCTTCTGTTGTGGCTTATTTTAATCATGGTTTGTGAAAACAGAAATCCAGGGCTTTTTCAGTGGTTAGATAAATCATAGTTGTTGGACATGTAAAATTAAACTGTCATGAACGCATTATTTATAATGATAAAACCAAACAATTCATATAACGGATCAGTGTGATTTGTGAATTCAACCAATATAGTAATTACAACATACTATATTAACCATAGTTATAACCCAAAGCAAGTTTTGAATGTTACAGACACTTCTTAGTTTGGATCCCATTTGCTCTGTGCCTCAGTCTTCTGAGGTAGAGCAACAATTATAACTATGATTGTCAATTAGACAACATAACAATCTATGGTTGGCCGTGGCAGATTTCTGATTTGTTATCATTTGCACAATGTTAAGTTTCTAAGTTAGAAGACAAAAAAAATGCATAGCTAGAAGAAGTAAAAAGTGCATTTTGTCATCTTGAAAAAGGACTGAAGTGTGAAGCCTTTCTTAAGGGTTTGGGGATTATTTCTCCATTCTGTCTTTGATTATTTGCACATATTTTCCACCTAATTTGATCAGCATAATGGCAGTGATAATTCAGAACAAAATGCAGACAAACTAGATATGTTTAAAATACACAAACAGCCTTTATGAAGAAGTCTTCGAAGCACTAAGGCAGGGGTATCAAACTCAAGTCATCACGGCGGCGTCACGTGACGTATCACGACTTTTTCCCCCTTCGCTAAACCGGGCATGGGCGGGGCCAGTGCATGACGCATCCGGCCGGCGTGCTGTGAGTTTGACACCCCTGCACTAAGGGTTTTAGTCTTCTACAATTATCAGTAATCAGATTTGCTTTTGTTAATTAGTTCTTTCATGTATCAGAAGGCATTTGACTTTCTTCCACTATAAAGAGGCACCAACCCAGCTTTCATGATGTGGCTTTACTTTAGGGCTTATGTTATCATGGAAGAACAATTGTCCTAGGATACAGAATACATCTTTTTCAGTAATACAAACTGCCTGAAAGAACCTGTCAATCCTATCTCTTATGAACGAATGGCCTGTCATGTAAAATAACCAAACAAGGTTCTGCGACCTCAGAGAAGTTCTGTTCTTATTACCTCTTGGAAAGATCCTTTGGTTTTCAGGAAGCTGAATATAATATAGGATGGTATGCAGATCATAGAGGACAACGCCAACACCCAACCCACTGCAATCCCCCACGGAGGATATTCGTAAACGTTGTTGTATTTGAGGGGTTGGTATCTAATGAGTGAAAACAGGAAGGTAGCCTGAGGATGACAAGAACAGACAGCATGATGGCTATGCAGTAGTAAATTAGAAACATCTGTAAGAGATAATTAAGAAGAAGAAAAAATACATTTAATCAAGGTCTTTCAGCATGACTTATTTCAGCCTTCAGCAAACAGAGTCTATAGCAAACTCTGATCATGTCAGCAAAAATTGAGATGGTTCTTAGGATGGTTCTAAGTGCTTCAACTCAGACTGGGGTTTTAGCTTTCCACCTCTGAATATAGAAAGTCCTTGACTTACGACCACAATGGAGCCCAAAATTTCTGTTGTTAAGTGAGACATTTGTTAAATGAGTTTTGCCCCACGTTACAACCTTTCTTGCCACAATGGTTAAGTGAATCTGGCTTCCTCATTGACTAGCACTGATGTTACCTGATTTGGGTAATGAAACATCTGTAAGAAAACAAGCAAGCTGGGAGAACACCAAGGCACGCCCCCCCTGCCCAATTGACTTTGCCTGTCAGATGGTCGCAAAATATGATCACATGACCTTGGGACACAGCCATGGTCAGGAGTCAGTTGCCAAGCATCTGAATTTTGATTGCATGACCATGGGGATGCTGCACTGGTCGTCAGTGTGAACAATGGTCATACATCACTTTTTCAGTGCTGTTGTAAGTGGACACTAAGTGAATGGCTGTAAGTAAAGGACTCTTTGCAGCTGGAATGGTTATATTAATTCAGAGTGCCATGTATGGTTTCTTGGACAGCTCAGCAGAGCACGTTTATTTTGACTCCACAACACTTTCCATACAGGAACGGATTTGACTGAGAAAGGGAAGGTTGCTGTATTTTTCCTTCAAAGCCCCTGATGGCCTGTCCTTAAGTCTGGCAAGAATTAAGGCTGTATTGTGAAGGAGAGGGAGAATTTTGTATAAATACTTAAAAACAGATAAAAGGTTATAAAGGTCAGTGTTGGAGTGGTAAAAACAATTCTGCTTCTGTATTCCTTCTGTAAATCTAGATCACTTGTAAGGCTCTCTCAGACTGACCTAAGAATCCACAAGAGGTCAAGTCTGAAGCTATGGTGTATGTCCATAAGGAATCATATTTGTTGACAAGGATTAACTTGATGCAATAGGCAGCTTTTCCTCCAAATTAATTTTAGAAAATATATCAACTGGTGCAGGGTTATTTGATACACAGAGTCTAGGTCCAGCTTCAAGCTGGTGTTTGAAATGCAGCAAGGGACATGGCGCTCCGCTCTTAAGGACCTGGATTGAATTACCTCCAATTTTTTGATATCTTTATAGGCCCAATTTCCATGCCACCGAGTATTAGCTCAGCATTTTTACTCTACAGTATAAAGTGAGATTGCAGTGGAAACATAATTATTTCCCTGCTGGCTGGCAAATCTAATTATTACATCAGAATATATTTTTTTCTGCATGAGATGAAATATATTTTTTCTTACCCTTTCCAGGTATTAGAAGATTGAAACGCAATTCCTAAGACATTAAATGTTAAGATGTTTAAAGATCATAATTTCCTCAATCAAATTGCGGGTAGTTTTCCATTCATGGATGACTTTAATTCATTGCTTTGTGGATATAATCACTTTTAATTTACTACAATTAATTACTAATTTTGGTTCCCCACAGTAAGCATCTGAAGCTTGTAAACTCTGATGAATATCAAAATCTTCAAGAAGTTGATCACATCATCTGTGTATACAAAAACACTTTTGCTAGCACTAGGGGATGAAATTCAGTTTTGTTTAGTATCTGAGTTAAGGAGTAGATTACATAAACATTAACTAAAAGGGGGGCCAGAATGCTACCTTATTTAATTAGCAATAGCACTCAAACTTATATACCGCTTTACAGTGCTTTACAGTCCTCTCTAAGCAGTTTACAGAGTCAGCATATTTCCCCCAACAATCTGGGTCCTCATTTTATCGACCTCAGAATGATGGATGGCTGAGTCAACCTTGTGCCTGGTGAGATTTGAACTGCCAAATTGCAGACAGCCGGCAGTCAGCAGAATAGCCTGCAGTACCGCATTCTAACCACTGTGCCACCACAGCTCTTCCTCTTACAGTGAGAATTGGGACTGAAACAACTCTACTTACTGTACAATCGACATATAAATATCTTGTAGAGCATCATAATTAATCTAGTAAGACAGAAATCCATAGATGTCTTTAATAATTTCTACCACAATTCTCCCCTAGAGATCAAACTTTCAAATCTATAAAGGCAGCAACAAGGAAGCCTCCAGATATTTTTTTTTCTGTTGGATGGTTTACAAAAATAAGTATTCAATAGTTGCTTGTTCTTTCTTGAAACATATTTCTTAGTCAGTCGAAACTTGTTCTTTTTCTAAGCAATCACTGAGTTTCTCACATGGATGTTTGGCACCTGGTTTATTAAAACATTTCAGAGATTGATCAGATGGATCTTAGCAGGATTAGACTTATTGCTTTTCTTAATGATTGGGACTACAATAATACCAATGTTTAGGCATCTGGAAACAGCACTCAATACGTGTGAAGAGGGAGGAAGCCAACACAGAAGACTGCCATCTGCATTAGCTTTTCTAAGTTCTGCAAGAATCAGATCTCCTCAACTGCTTTTCCAGTGTTTAGATGGAATATGAGTTTGTAAGTTTCCAATGTTGAAACTGGAGGCCTGTCAAGAAGGGACTTAATGCACTAAAAAGACTGCTGAAATATTCAACCTATTTAATAGGCAAGCAGTTTAACAGAGATATTGAGCTTTATGCCAGGGCAATGGTTTAGGATGTTTAACTGGCAATCAACTGTCAAAAGGCAGTTTTTAATTGCTTGTAAGAATTTTCTCCACTTTTCTGTTTGTATTCTCATTATCTTCTCTTTGGAGACATACAGAACCTGGTTTTGGGTCTATCTATGTACCCCCGTTTCTGCTATGTGACTTACTTCCTAGAACGTGAAGAGTCATTTCCTGAAAGATGAACCTATAATTCATTCAGATAATCAAAAGAGATCATTCTAAACACCCTGTCATTATTAATGGTTCCCAGGTCATGATGTTGTAGAATTATTATGTTTTCATTGCATTGCACTTCCTTTATTCTAAAACTCCCCTAACTACAATCTTCTTATTTAAATAGGATCATGTCTTGATGACATTTTATCTACCTGTAAACCTCCTTCATCTTGTGCTATGCCATCTATTGATGTAAGTACCTGTCGGAAGTTAAAACCCACCCCTCTCCTAGAAAAATGAAATATTTTAGGATATACTAAAAAGGCAGAATATTTCCC
>JANHFL010001096.1:92292-104073 GCA_032468155.1 Oxyrhabdium leporinum
GAAGGAAGGAAGGAAGGAAGGAAGGAAGGAAGGAAGGAAGGAAGGAAGGAGATTATAATGAGAGTGAGGGAAGGTCTGAGGGAAGCCCTGTCTTAGTACTTGGCCACCGTAGGTGCCCCCGACACAAGTGACGTCAAGCTGGCCACCCACCCAGGCCACGCTCACCCCAGGCCATGCCCACCCATGCCCGCCAAGGTCAAACACAACCTTGATGTGGCTCTCAGTGAAATAGAGTTTGACACCCCTGATCTAAACGATGAAAAAAAATCTGCTTAAAAGAATAAAAGCAGTACCGGATTATGGCTGAAATATATGGAGTGTGCCTTGTTGAAGAAGGCTGCAATGTATGTATAAACCTCAACAAAGATTTAAGTGGCCCACTGAGACAAGTGTTTTGCAGCTCTAGACCATTACAAATGTGATTTTTACATCCTTCATTTACAAGAGACTGACTACAATGGCCATTTTGCACACCATTATCTGAATAACAAAGGGATCCCAAGGGCTATAGCCTGTACCAAATCCTGTTTTAATTTGAAATCATTCTATTATTCTAGCAAAAAAAACAAGATTTCCAGCAGTCAACTAGAGATCCTTTCTATTGCTCCCAGACACAGCCAGGCTGTCCTTTATTCAATGCACAAATTCAGAGTTTCATTAGCTATCATTAAAAAATGGCCAATAAAACACCGTGTGTCCTTTCAGAGGTTGAATAATGGATCCCAGCAGCAAAATTACTGGCTAAGAATACCAAGTATTACACTTCAGTGATACCTGAGAATGTGACTCCACATTTCTCTGACCTGTGATAAAGATCACATATAAATAATGCAACTCTTCCTCGTGTGCCCATCTAGCATTTGATATAATAAGGTATCTCACCAATCCCCCAATCTTTCTTTGAAGCTTTGCAAACACTGCATATTTACGGTCTATTCAGAAACGATGAGAAATCTGTAGTCCTTTGGCTTGGTTTTCTCCTGACTGTCCTTATGCCGTAACACAGGTTTTCAAAGCCCAACTCCCGTTGTTAATTTCTGCATTTGAACTCTAGTAAAACCATGTGACGTTCTCCCTATCGAGGGGGGCACAGGTGTGACATTACATTTTGGCAATCAAACAATGTAATGTTGCCTCTGGAAATTTCTGGGATAGAGAAGGCAATCCAAGACATGTGAGATCTGCTTTAGATTTAGATTCTGATCTTTTAAATGTACCCGAGTCACCTAATGTAACCTCTCAATATAAGTTTCCGCGTGTATCAAAAATACACAGGATTTCATAATGTTCATCCTGCCACTAGCAAGCTTTCTCAGAAATCAGAGCTCCCAAAGAAATACCTCTGCAATATAAATTTAAGCTGTCAGTTCTTCTCTAATGATCACTGGTGGCAATAGAGCAAGACTAGATTGCTTCTGCCTCTTCAAGATCCAGGGGAGAACAGGATGTTACAGTCCCCGAGGGAAAGAAGAAATTAAATCCCCTATTTTCATTCCAGATATAGACATGACCCAACTGCTAATTGACTCTTGGAGGCTGGCACTCTCTACTATATGTGTGGACAGCACATCAGTTTAAAGGTTCAGGCAAGTCCTCAGGACATTCAGTTCTGTCTGTCAAAGGAAGAGTTCAGTAGGAACAGCCAGAACAATACTGGCGCTGCCTTTTAGCAGCTGTTGTTGAGCAGCTGCCTCACTATGTCTAAGGGTAGGGCAGGTATTGCTTGGATGCCAACCTCAATCTATGCCAGCCACTACACATTAGGAAATAGTGTTAGCAATAGGAATAGTGAGGGTGAAGGTTCACTCTACGAACTTGTGGGGTTGGTTTCCAAATGTTTCGTTACCAGGTTAAGTAACGTCTTCAGCAGAGTTTAGGGGATAAACTCCCCTAAACTGTGCTGAAGATGTTACCTAGTCTGGTAATGAAATGTTTGGAAACCAACCCACAAGCTAGGAGAACAAACCTTCACCCTCATCCTACCCCCAAGCTACAGATATGTGCCACTATTGCAATAGCAATAGTGCTTAGCAATAGCAATAGCACATAGACTTATATACCACTTCATAGTGCTTTACGAGGCCTCTCTAAGTAGTTTACAGAGTTAGCCTATTGTCCCCAACAATCTAGGTCCTCATTTTACCCACCTCAGAAGGATGGAAAGTTGAGTCAACCTTGAGCTGGTCAGGGTTGAACTGTATTCTAACTCCTTCATCACTAAAGCTCAGATATTGGGAGTTGGGCTCTAACAAACATTTGGAAAGCCACCATTTCCACACCTCTCTTATAACCTAAGGTTATTCAACTGAATGTAGTGTTCACGGCAAATGTAAACTCTTTTCCCCCCCAGAAATCTGGTTGTTAAATTATTTGAATCCCACCGCTGTTGAAGACAGAAGGATGCAGCTGGAAAGATGGTCTTGCATATTATTAAAAAACTCGGAAAACTAGGAATACCATCGTTGCTCAAGCAGTTATCTGTGGTACCTCAGAATACATGAAGCACTGAAGCAGCAAGTTTTGGATTTGACCAATATTTATATGCATAGTCCACTACACTGCTGATAAGAGAACTCAAAAGAACAATGAGAGAGTTGAATGGATACAAGACCTTCATTGAGAGGTTGCCTTTGCTGGCCTAGCTAGCTGGCAAAGGGCTCAGGAAGATACAACTTCAATTTCAAGATGTTTGCCTTAATACTTTGGTCATCTTCTTCTAACAACTTACAGCATCATCTAGAGTTATCCAATGATTATCATGCCAAAATGAAAATAATAAGGACAGATTTTGCATCACCTCAACAATGGCTGGGTGAGGCTATGAAGACCATGTGAGCCTCTAGTGGGAAATGGCTATTGCTATGCCCATCAGGCATCAGTTCCCTTCTCTAAAGCTTGAGTAAACTTAGCAGTCATACGATAGAAAAGAAGCTCACATTTGGATCAATATCGAGTTAATAGAAAGCAGAGAATAGGAATAAATGTTCAGCTCTCAAAGTAGACAGAAGCAAAAACAAGGGACCCCTGGGGAAATCTGTATTGGTGCTTTTATTAGGGATGAACAATTACAGTTTGTAATCAGGAGTGAGCAATATCAAGTTATCCCAAAGCCACCCCCACCCCCACCCCCGGCCTTGTATCTGTAAACTGCATGAATTGGTATTCAGTGGCAACTACAGTTCAGTCTAAGAAAGTATGAAGTCTAAGACACTGAAGTGGGGAGGTGTCTAACTTTTCAAATATGTAGATGATGTTCTGGAGTAATGATAAAAATACTGACTTATTTTTCTTTACCATCTGTATTGCACAAGGGAAATTCCATCCACATAAGTGCTATAAGGACTATGAGCTCAAATCATTGTTAGAGACCCACACACGCACCCTTTACGGTCTGTTTCGCTTGCTCCCCTCTGGGAGGAGGTTTTGAAGTATTTCTAGCAGGACTAGCAAATTCTGTAACAGCTTTGTTCTCTACGCCATCCATCTGGTAAACTTGCAAGATTCATTTTTCTCACCACGTACATGTATACATCCGAACTAGATTGTGTTGTTTCTCTGTCTGATTATATGTTTCTCACATAATATATGTGGGTATATGCATAATTTTGTATTTATTTACTTACTTACTTTTGTCATCTTTATGTAATGCATACTGGAGGTGGTAACCCTCTTAGAGCTGTATGAAACAAAAATTCATTTTAATTAGTGTACATTTAAATGTACACAATTAATGTACATTTAAAGTGACAATAAGTGTTTGGAAAAAGATCAAAAGCATAACTAGTAACAACATGAACGCTTCATTCAAATCCAATGGTCTTTCCTGTGGATCTATGGGGAGACAAAATTAACTCTACATTGATTATATCAGATTGAGAGTTGGGGTTTCTGACACCAGCAATTTCAACTGAATGCTGCATCACTGGAGCCACATGCAGGGAAATGTCATCAATGCGACTTCAGACTCAATGTTTGAATGCTACATGAAGCCATGGCTGGATTGACAGTGAATTCTAATGCTGGAAGAACTTCAGCCTGCCTTCCTTTACTGTAGACTATGAAGGGGCTTGGGAGTTCATAAGCACCATGACAACCCTGGATCTGACAGCAGTGATCAAACACTAGACTTGTCCCATCCCATCCCCCCCTGGAAGAGTGGTAGCATGATCTAGAATGGGGGGAGGGGGGAATATAGGAAGTCCTTGATTAGCAACTGCCTTGGACAGTGACCATTTTACAGTTACAACAGTGACAAAAAAAAGTAAATTTGTGATCTAAAGTAACTTTGACACCAATGCCCTCATTTGCAAACTTTGTAGCATCTTTCTCAGCCATGTGTTTGCCATTGACGTGTAAGTCATCACTGTTCATGTCCTGTGCCTGACCTATTTTTCCCTTTTCCCTACTTCTTATAGAGTGGAGAGAATCATAGTAAGTGCCCTAAAAAGTGCTATCTGCATATTAACAAGCTTTGCTCTGTGATCTTAATTAGTTGATTAGAACTCTCCAGCTGCTGCCTGACACTGACAAGAATCAAATTCAATTTCACACTGAAGGATTGTTTGCCAGTACAACTTAACTTCTCGTATTGACCCTCACATCGGAGAAATGTTGTCATCTTTCATGGGGAAGAATGAACAGGAGGAACTTCTACAATACGGGTGTCAAATCCATGGCCTGTGGGGCTGGATGCATCACGCACTGGCCACAGCCACCCCTGGTTTAGCAAAGGGGAAAAAGTCATGATACGTCACATGACGACGCCATGGCATCTATTGGATACAATTACACAGATTCACTGTGGCTGTGCAGGTCTCTTGGAAGTGACCAAAGCCCTTGTATAGCCCATTTCTATGGGAAGAGATTGAACTTGTTGATGCTGAGGAAGTAGACAAGATTCTTAATGGTGTGAATGCAACGTCTTGTATATTAGATCCATGCCTTTTCTAGTTGGTTAAGGCCTCCTGGGAATGAACACATGGTTGGATTCAGTCAATGTCAAATGTATTTTTGTGAGTGGAAACAATTTTAAAGATGCAGTGGACCATCCCCTCCTCAAGAAGCCTTCTTGGATCCAATGATACTAGACAATTTTTATCCAATCTGAAACAGTCTTTTTAAGGAAGATGGTTGAGGGTCCTAAAAATGAATGGATTATCTAGACATCTTTCCATTGATGACTGGGTTAATGTATTGAAATTGTATTGCTCATCCTCATAGAAGGAGTAATGATACAACATTCATCCAAGATTTCCTTAACAGCAAAAGCACTTAGACTTATATATCACCCCATAGTTTTACAGGACTTTCTGGGCAATATACACTGTCAGCATATTGCCTCCAACAATTTGGGTCCTCATTTTACTGATCTTGGAAGGATGGAAGGCTGAGTCAACCTTCAGCCAGTGAGGATTGAGTTCACCTGCAATACTGTATTCTAATCACTGCATCAGCAGGACTTCCTTAAACTTTCAGTGGCTTCCGATAATATTGATTATGATATCCTTCTGGACTGGTTTCAACGTTTACAAGTGGGAGGCATTGTGCTGCAATAGATCTCCTTTTTTTCCTCCAGGGCCATTTCCAGCTCTAGGCCAAAGCCAACTTTTCAGAGTCCATCAGAATTCTAATCTCTTCCTGCTCTTACTTAATATTTCTATGAAACCACTGGGTGTTGCCATTTATTGGGAAAGACCAGAGATCGTCAATATGCCAATGGTATCCAACTATACATCTCCACCCTAAGTCAATCAAGCACATTTTTTCAAGCTTTTTCAAGTTGTATCACATTCTTTATTTTTAATACTCTGCGCACCATCCAGGATCACTGTCATGAGATGTACAGCTAGATAAATAAATAAATCAGAATGAATTGGTTGGGGTTTTTTTTAATCTAGTCTGTTGTCCTATTATTCTACTGCTTTCTTTTGCTCTGAGTGTTTCTTGTGTTTTTTTTTAGTTTTTGTTTTTCATGCTATTATCCAATTGTAAACACCTCCTACTGAGTCATTAATAAATAAATATTTGCCTTGTGCTTGAAAGTAGTCTGTTGAAAGGGCTTCTTGGTTGCTCCATCTAACAGATGTTATCTAGTTGATCTGCTCAGAACCAGGTGTTAATTTCTTTTCTAGGGCAGCACATCTCTCAGCTTGGCCTATGGTATGATGCAATGTGGCAGACATCATACTTAACACAAGGAATTTTGAAGACGCCCAGTTGGCTGGAGGAGCAACTCCTTCTGTGGAAAGCTATCACTAAACGCATTAGTCTAGATGTCCTCCTCTCCTCAGCTTGCTTTGTCCATTAGCTGCTTAGGAACCAGGTGTTGCCTGCAGGATTCCATTTTGTCCTTCCTGAAATGAAACTTCTGTACTAAAACCACTGACAAAATTTTAGAGCAGAGTGTCATCAGTATGCTGATGATACTTGGCTCTACTGCTCCTTAGTATCCAATTTGTAGAAACTAATCAATAACCTGGAATGTTGCCTACAATGGTTTCAATGAAAGAGAACAATATGAAATTAAATCTAGACAAATGAGAAGTGATTATATAAATAGGAAAATGCACTCAAAGGTTGAGGTTCACTTTGTTTTGGATGGTGTTACAACTACAAAAACAGCAGGTTCGAAACCTGGGTCCCTGAGATGTTACTGAAATCACGGATGGCAGTTGTATCAAGGAACACTTTTGCACAATTGCATCTAGTAGACCAGCTGAGTTCCTTCCTGAGCCATTTGAATTTGGCAGTTGTATCTTGCCTGGGTTGCATATCACCTTGATTAATGCAACATATTCTACCCTAGGGTACCCTTATAAAGATTTGAGAAATTGCAGTTGGTCAAAAATTCAGCAGCTAGGCTACCAATAGATATACAATGCAAAGAACATATAAAATTGATACTAAAATATTTGCACTGGTTGCCAATTACTTACCAACACAATTCAATTTGTTGGCATTGATTCTTAATACACTAAGGAGCTTTGGGCCAGATTATTGGAGATTGAAACATTATTTGTATAATTATTAGGGAAGCAGATTTTATTACTATACTACTAAGGAGTTTTATTGAGAAGAAATGTATTACAGAAGTGTTTCTCAATCTTGGCAACTTTAAAATGTGTGGACTTCAAGCATGCTGGCTGGGGAATTCTGGGAGTTGAAGGCCACATATCTTAAAGTTGTCAAGGTTGAGAATCACAACATTATAGGAATAAATAAAGCCTAGCTCCTAGCTAACTACATCCTACCAGAAGTATCACAATTTCACGTACTCAGTGCATGTAGCAGATCCAGATAACTTCATTCTGCCATCACTTAGAAGGCCAGTTAAGAGCCCTTGGTGAGAAAGAGAAAGACTCCTCACTTCATTCCATCTGGTCTGTCCCAATGCTATCTTTTATCTTTTAGGTTTCATTGGTTTTACTGTAATTGCTTTGTTTGGTTATTGTGAATAATGTTGCATGTGTCAGGAGTCATCCTTGGAAAAACTGAACCCAATTTTAGGATCAACCAATCAATCAGAATAGAGCTGAAAGGGACCTTTGAAGTCTTCTAGTCCAACCACTGCTAAAGCAGGAGATCCTATACCACTTCAGACAAGTGGCTGTCCGGTCTCTTCTTAAAAACCTCCAGGGATGAAGCACCCACAACTTCTAACCGCAAGTCGTTCCACTGGCTAATTGTCCTCACTGTTAGGAAGTTTCTTCTTCCCAACTGTGAGGACAATTAACTGAGGATGACATGTCTGGAAGGAAAGAAAAGTTCCTCTCATTAATCAGTTCCTGAGTATTGCATATGCACTCATATTTAAACCAAAGAATTGATCAAAATGTGTAATTTACTAAAATAATTCACGACCTAAGATTTAAAAAAAGAAAAAGAAACCAGGGATATAATTGCAAGCACTCAACTAACAGAGGACCCGGTTTTTCAAAATAAGAATATCACAAAATGTGCATGAATGACAAGGGAGAATCTGAGAAGACAGAACAACAGTAATAGAATATGTATGTTTCACACAGAACATCTCAGATTTAATTCTGACACTCCTAGGGAGAGGTGGAAAATGTAATGTCTGAAATCCTGGAGATTTTCTGTCAGTCAAGGTAGACTTTGTGCTATCTCTGAAATACCTTAGGACTCCGTTTCCCAGAATTCTTCATGGTGCTGCTAGTTGAAAATCCCGTATTTGTAATCTGTACACTTCCAGAAGGGATCAGGTTAATAGAAACTGCATGAATAATAATGCATTGAATGGATTGAATGGGGTGACTTCATAAACTTGCTTATATTCCTATTAACTCAGATCACATTTCTGGTAAACACATCAATTGTACGCTGCCAGCACATAAATGAAAGTCTGATGCTTCAATTCAGTTTCCTTTAAAATAGCCACAAATTATAATCACATTGGATATATTAAGTATGTGATTTAGTTATGTATTAGATGCATACTTAGATACCACAAAATGAGGCATGCCTCAGATATTTCATATTCTGCTACTGGATAGCAGTGTTTTTCAACTTGGCAACTTTTATGGACTTCCACTCCCAAAATTCCTCCTTTGCATGTAATTTATTTTGTATTTATTATTACATTTCTATACCACCCATCTTACCCAAGTGCCTCTGTAAACGGTGTAAAATGTCTCCAATTTCATTTCTGTACTTGGCTATTTATATCAGGCATGTCTATAAGACTAATCTCAGTAAATGCGATTTATCTATGTTACCTATGTTATCTATATTCTCAGGCTCTTTTTCTTTGTCAATAAATGGTAGTTCAAACATTAGAACAATAAACTGCTAGCTTAGCAGTTTTGTTGAGTCTACCCTTCTACTTCTATTCACTTCACGCGAATTGGCAATACTCCCCTTCTAGCTCTTTCTTCTCAAAACGGCCTAGTCCAGGTTATTATCCTTCCCACCTGATTTTGAGGTATTATGTCTCTTTCTGAAAGTCCTATTAAAAAATGATCCAGGTAGCTTCCTCCTTTTGCTGTAGCAAAGGCAAAAGGCCATATTGGGGCTTCCAGCTTTATTGTTATCTACTCAGCTACCTTCAACTGATAAAGATTTTGTCAAGTAATTTATAGTGCGGGAGAATATGTCTAACAAAGTATTGTCCTAATATCAGATACAGCTTTTGAATTCTCATTTGGGAGAATGTGGAGCATCAGAAATAGAAGACATTGTGCATGTTCTATTCAATTGCCAATTATGTGCCTTAGCTAGGACTCAGTACTTACAGACACTATTTGAGAGAACCATATCCTGGGACTCTAACAAAAGATTATCTTTTTTCCACCGCCCACGCTGCCCAGGTGAGCTCTGTGCCACCCCTACTGTGCTCACCAGAGCTGCTTTAATCATTCAGCTGCCTCCCTGCAGCTTCGCATGAGTCCCAAAGCGAATGCGCATGCATGACCAGCGAACCACTTGCCAAAGCAAGAGTAGCCCGCTTCTGGCACAAATATATATGTAAACAGTAGAACTGTTAGGCCTATAGTCAGGGCTGTCCAATAGAGAAGATGTTTTACAAACCACATTGGGATTCATGTAAAGATGATGAATTAACCTAAACACGTATTGTCTTTGAACTTCAATATTCATTTTATTATCCATCCTTGGATTCTATTTTATCTTATTCTGCCTTACTTTACTCTTTTATCTTCACTTTATCTTACCCTACTATAATTTGTTCTATTTTACCTCATTGTAGTCTATCTTATTTCACTGTATCTTACCTTACTCCGCATTTTATTGTATTTTACTGTGGCTGATTCTCATGCTTTGACATGGTCAATTGACTGACTAATCAATAAAATATGATTGTACTGTTTAAAAAAGGTATTTTCATTTGGATGCATGATATTCTGGTCCATTGGTACGTAAGTGAGGAGCATCCCTCCATTCATCATGTTGCCATGGGTGACAAGTATCCAGTTTTGAAGGGCTTCCTGGAGAACATTTGCTAGGGAAAAAAAATTGCTTTGTTTCTTTGTTCTCTTCTCTAAAAGGCTTCCGTGTTTGCTAGAAAGGAGTAAAATCAAATATCAGAGGTTACAGTTAAAAAACAGTTGCTATGGAAGTTGGGTTTTCCCTGACAGTCAAAGCAGAAATGACCACAGAAAGTTCATCTACGAGGCTGTATTGTGTTTTATGGAAAATATTATCTCCTGCAAGATAAATTTGATCCAGTTTCAGCATCGCATAGTGGCAAGCTGGCCCAAGATGGAAGATCCATTGTGAGGACATGTTCTCAAACAAAGGTTAGCAGGCTATCCTGATGGCATAGGAAAGAGGGAATATGCCGATAAGGCAATAGATTTTAAAATGCAGCAATTGATCTGATATAAATGAGTGGAGAAGGGAAATGCTGGATCCCAACACTAAACACATCATTTTTGGGTTGAAACACACATGGGATTTTTTTTTCCGGAATCTTGACCAGGTTGATACTGCTCTCAACTGTTATAACTTGTCTCCCTGCTAGACAAAGTCTGTTTATTCTTACACCAGGTTCCTCTCTCCCTTTTACCTCACAATATAAGAAAAGCTCAGATGCTCAACATTTATCTAACCCAACTTTCAGTTCTCTTGACAGATGCGTAACCTGTTAGATGACCTACAGGACAATTGTTCCATGTGCTTATCTTACTTCTTAGCCCGTTGCAAATGGAGAAGATATGACACGATTTCTTTAAGAATTTAAAAGTACAAATGGGTGAGCTTTCCCAATGTCAGTCTGCAAGGTGGAGCACATCTAGAAATCAACTCAGCAGGATGATTGGTTTATTGATGGTTTATCAATACAAGCTGCAGAAAAGAATTTGGTTTCAATCCTCAGATCAGATTGTGGTTTTCATCCTCTTCCTTTTATGCCTCTGTGAACCAGGAAGGAACCAGATGAGTCTTTTCCTAATGTCCAGCTACCATGGAAATTATTAGGAAATCTAGATTAGTTTTTTAGATTGATGCCCCTTCTGTTCTCCATTATTTCATTCTAAGCATCCACTAGCTAGCAATTTTTTAGAGTTCACATAAAATGTAGTCTATTTCTACAAATAACACATTTTGTAGCCTTGCCTATGGAGATTCTCAGTCATCCAGGTCACGGCTGTCCCAAAGTCAATCATGTTTCAAAAGGCAACTGGAGTTTCTTTATTTGTCCTTGAAGACATTTTGCTTCCTTAAATCCTTCTATTCTCCAGCATTCAGTCAGACCCTAAGAAGCTTCTTGGATGAGAAGCGAAATGTCTTCAAGGAAAAACCTTAAAGCCTTTTGAAAAAAAAACCACCTTTGTGATAATTTGGTAGCCTTCTTCCTGCTATTTAATAAGACATTTCTAAGATAACATTTTCTGGTATGTTGGGTAAATTAACACACATGTTTTTGTTTATGATTTTCCACAATGTACATGTTTTCAATGTTTATGGGTCGTTTTTTTTAACTTGCACGAGAAATTTTGAAAAATGCAGATCCTGAAGAATACTTACAGTACAACTATCAACAAATGTATTGATAGGGATGACCACAACGGGTCAAAAAATAAAAATGGTGACCACCAGTGGTGAAATCTAAAATTTTTTACGACCGGTTCTGTGGGCGTGACTTGGTGGGCATGGCTTGGTGATCATGTGACTGGATGGGTGTGGCTCACAGAATTACACAACCAAACTCACAAAATTACACAACTCACAAAAAATACACAACCCCTACCCCATCAAGGTATGAAATTTAGCAACATAAAATCTCACAGCCACACATTTCAAAAC
>JANHFL010001096.1:104173-118963 GCA_032468155.1 Oxyrhabdium leporinum
GCTAGGCTGCGCCAGGATGCAGTGCCAGGTGGTAAGCAAAGCAAGTGGTGGTGGCGGCAGGCAAGCTCCGGGGACCATGGGGGGGGCAGGTAGCTAGGCCGTGCAGGGACGCAGCACCGGGTGGGAGGTGAAGCAAGCAGAGGCGGCAGCTGGCAAGGTCTTGGGTTCGTGTGGGGGGGGAAGCTAGCTAGGCCGCGTGGGGATGCAGCGCCGAGTGGGAAGGGACAGGGAGGCAAGCGGCAGCAGCAGTTTACTTATGCAGGCAGGCAGATCAGGAGCAGTTGGGCTTCAGTCACATCCTCGTGAGAAGGCAGGCAGAGACACTGGGGCAGGATGAGCAGGGGCAGGGCGGGGCCAGCCGGAGGTGATATTTGCCAGTTCTCCGAACCAATCAAAATTTTCCCTACTGGTTTGCATGAACCGGTGCGAACCAGCTGGATTTTACCTCTGGTGACCACCATCAATGATAACAGCTCTGTCCCTGCAAAGCATGTTAAAAAGGAAAGGCTTTACTATCATAAAGGGGGTCATCACCATTACATACCCCCTCCTCCATCTTGGATGCTCCCATTTGATGACATTACAAGCGAGAAGGCAGGCACAAGCAATATATTTTTTCCATAACAATTTCTAAGAAATATTGCAAGAGAACCTAAATTCCTATAACTTGAGGATAATTTGACACATTATTCAAGAAGCAGCTTCATTTACTACTAAGTACAAACAACAATCAAAGCATCCATTCTCCTCAAACCCATTTGCTAAGGCTTAGAATAGACTTATCACAATTTTCTCCGCTTTTCATTTCTTCAGTAAGAAACCACTTTCTAAAAAGGAGGTGGAGAAAAGAATAATGCAACCCCTCTGCAAAAGGAGATTGTTAAAACATTGACTTTCCCAAATTAAATTGTTTATGCTGAATGATTTGCTGTTGAAAGGCTGGGAGAAGAAAAGGATTCTGGCTGCCTTCAAGCCTCTTGTGCTATTTATTTTTATTTTGTGTAATATTTTTACCTTGCCCTTTAGACAAAAGAACCCCCAGGACTTATGAAAGTGCAATAACAAAGGAAAAAGCCCCCACAGACTCCTGGTTATATTTTAAAAAAATGAAATAGGAAAAGAAAAATAGGAATGCAAGCACATTCAAAGAAACACATGAAATATATTATGTCCTTGTAATGACCAGCTTGAAATGAAGCAGTTTGGGGGAAGGAGGGGGAACAAACTAAGGAAAAGTTACTAAGTTGAGCCAAAAAGGCACAGTCAGATGTAATAACTATAGACCAGGGCTATCAAACTCCTGGCCAGTGGGCTGGATGCGTCATGCCCTAGCCACACCCACACCTGGTTTAGCGAATGGGAAAAAAGTCCCATTATATCACATGACACTGCCGTGATGACGTGAGTTTGATACCCCCGCTATAGACAGTCTTTGACCTACAATCATTCCTTTAGTGACAGTTTAAGCTTACAACAGCACAAGAAAAAGTTACTTATGACCAGTTTTCACACTTACAACCATTGCCGCATCCCCATGGTCATGTGATCAAAATTTTGGGCACTTGCTTGGCAACTGAAATGCATTTACAATGGTTGCTGTATCCTGGGGTCACACGTTCACCATTTCTAACCTTCCCAGTCGCCTTGCAACAAGAAAAGTCAATGGAGGAAGCCAAATTTGCTTAGCAACCACACGATTCACTTAACAACTGCAGCAATTTGCTTAATGGCTGTGGCCAAAAAAAAGATCATAAAATGAGGCAGCACAATTCACATAAGAACTGTCTCGCTTAGTTGGGCTCAGTTGTGGTTATAAACTTGTGACAATTCTCCCAACGTTTCTGTACATGCTTAACCTGGGATTATTCTGCCTTGATATATTTTTTTTCTCCTGTAGAAGTAAACACCAGATCCAAAGGCATTGAAGAAGCATTGAATGTTCACAAGAAGTTGATCATGGGGAATGAGGGGAACTGCAATTTTCCAGGATGTGTTTGCAATATGCATTCATCATACAACTTCTGCAATGGTTCATTTAAGTACACCGTTGGATTTTTCTTTCTTTATTTGCAACACCACTTTTTATACTAAAATTTATATTAAATTAAGATTTATATTTATATTATATTAAGATTTGAGGAGCTATGATGGAGCAGTGGTTACAATGCAGTACTGCAGGGCTAACTCACTGCTCATTCCAGGAGTTTGATTCTGACCTGCTGAAGGTTGATTCAGCCTGCCTTCCGTCTGAGGTCGGAAAAATGAGGACCCAAATTGTCGGGGGCAATATGTTGACTCTGTAAACCTTTTAGAGAGGGCTGTAAAGCACTGTGAAGTGGTATATAAGTCTAAATGCTATTGCTATTGCTACATGCGCCACGGTTGCGCTGTGATTAGAATGCAGTATTGCAGGCTAACTCTGCATTCCACTGCCAGGAGTTTGATCCTGACTGTCTCAAGTTTGATTCAGCCTTCCATTCTTCCGAGGTGGGTAAAATGAGGACCCAGATTGTTGGGGGCAATATGCTGACTCTATAAACCGCTTAGAGAGGGCTGTAAAGCACTGTGAACCGGTATATAAGTCTGAGTGCTATTGCTATTATATTAAGATTTGAGGAGCCATGTTGGTGCAGTGGTTAGAATGCACAATCGCAGGCTAATTCAGCTCATTGAATATGCAGGGCTGGCACAAGTGACAATACCATTTTTTGCCAAATGTGTGTAACACTGATGGACTTTATCTACAGCATAGGTAAAATCATTAAAAAGTGATTTTTTTTCCTGCGTTTCTTAGAAAGATTAGAAACGCAGAAAAAAATCACTTTTTAATTAACTGAATTAAGATGCTATATTGCCTGCATTTGTTTCTACATTTTGATTGGGGGGGGGGGTCAGCAACAGCTGCCCAATTACAGCTTGTGTCTCACTCGTGGCATTCTGAATTGATTTTAAAGTGGGTAAATCAAGGTCAGCTCCTGTCAACTTGATGAACACAGCCATGTAATTTTCTTGGCAACAGTCTGGAAGTTGTTGGCTAGTGCTTACTTTTTAAAAATTCAGTTTCCCAGTTTGCCCTAACCTGACATAAGATGAAAGGGACAATGGACGCAAGTTTGACATCAGGATTTTTTAAAAAAGGAGAAAATAACATTGGAGCAGTACAATCTTCCCTGAACACTCCATGGCAGACTTTAACAGCACAATTGAGATCACATACATCACTGTTTCTCAACTTTAGCAACTTGAAGCTGTGTGGACTTCAACTCCCAGAATTCCCCAACCAGCATAACATAGCTGGCTGTGGAATTCTGGGAGTTGAAGTCCACACAGCTTCAAGTTGCTAAGGCTGAGAAATACGACATACATCAAAAGTTTTTGGATTATCTCAAAAGATCTCAACAAATGCAGTGGTTTTTAAAATACATTATCATTGTTCATTGTTAAGGTATTTGTAATCTGCCTCACAAATATCCACACTCTCTTTTACCCCACCTCACCTCACCCCAATTTAAAGTTTACCTCAGTTTATCTACTTGATGTATTTAATAAAGTGGGTTGTGGAGCACAAAAGCGTCTGCTGGTGGAAAAAGTACTACCAGATTCCCCCTGATTTTTATCCATATTAGACTAGCACAGATCTCCTCCTACAATGCCTACACAGCCCTAGAATTTTCCTGCAGGTTTTTACTGGAGAGAAACTCTTTGTTTGAAGTAAAAACTGATCCCTTGGAGATTATAGCCTTTCCAGGTAGTATGTTCCCACATTGCAAAGACCATTTGAGTAGATAGAGTATTAATTCCCTGTTGCCATATTTCAACAAGATAAAAATAGATGATTTATTCTTGGTCATTTTCTATACTGCAGTAGAAAAGTTTTTAAGAATTTGGGGAGGCAGGAGAGAAAGAGTACTCAGAATCAAACATATTCAGCTGGAAAAAGAGAAAAAGGAAATAGATACAGGTACAGAGTAATAGAGTTGGAAGGGACCTTGTAGGTCATCTAGTCCAACCCCCCACCCAAGCAGGGGACCCTACACCATTTCCAACAGATGGCAGTCCAGTCTCTTCTTGAAAGCTTCTAGTGATGAAGCTCCCACAACTTCTGAAGGCAAGCTGTTCCATTGGTTGATTGCTCTCACTGTTAGAAAATTTCTCATTTCCAGGTTGAATCTCTCCTTGTTCAGTTTCTATCCATTATTCCTAAAAATAGCTTGAGCCCCTCCTCTCTGTGGCAGCCCCTCAAATACTGGAACACTGCTATCATGTCTCCCCTGGTCCTTCTCTTCACTAGACTAGCCGTGCCCAGTTCCTGCCTCCAGTCTCCTAATCATCTTGGTTGCTCTTCCCTGTACTCTTTCTAGAGTCTCAACATCTTTTTTATAATGCGGTGACCAAAACTGATAGAACGTATAGAATGGGATATAGGATTTATAGAATCCTATATCTGTAGGATATATTCTATGGGATATAGGCTTCTGCAAGGGATAGGATTAAGCAATGGAATTAATTCACTTGAACTCAACATATACTATGGATTTTGGAGAGCCTGACCAGAACACTGAGGAGAGACCACTGTTGGGAGTTGAACTGCTCCACAAGATTTGTTGCTCGCTTCCATTTGTACAAGTATAGATACTAGCATTGTATAATGCATTTAGAAGAGGTGCTTCACAATATGTGTTAGTACAACCCAAGCTCTTCTCCTTAAATCGTTACAACAGATGCCTGTGGGTACGCAAAGTGATACCTCCACTGGGATCACCAGCAGGATGCACATACACACATGCATTCCAATTAATGCAACTCTTAGTACTTTGTAGAAAGTGGGCTCCACACATTAGCATGCTTTGTAAAGCATCTCTCTCAACTGCTTTGCGCGGACCTAATAATTTCTTCGAAATAAGGGTGAAATATACCCAATAAAATAGAAGAATTCATGATATTTGTCACAACGAGGCTGTACCATCCTTCAATCCGCTGAGTTGATTGACTCTATATGAAGCACTCCAAATGAATTCTTATTATGTTAAAATGATGCTTTGAGGTAAGGGTCATAAGAATTATGTTTGCTATTCAGGGGCTATTTTGGACTCCAGGACATAAATCCTGCTGCTACGGAAGACTGCATACACAATGACTCCACTCCAAGTTCATCTAAATTGTTTTTGCCTATTGATCACTAGGAGAAACTAATGTACTAGGGACATCTTGTGGTGGAGATGTCCAAATTCTTCTTCAAATACAAACCCAATTACTCATTTTCTGATGTCATTCTAAGATACTTTCTCTTCTAAGCTCTTTTCTGGCTCCCGAGAAATGCCGGGTTTCCTGTGGGCACTTCATAAACATAGATTAGTGTTTGGTTATTATTATTTATTCAAATTTGTGATACTCACTCAACCACAATGGACTCTGGCCATGCAAATGCTCTGTTCTGATTCAGTCTGATAATCAATTGCAAACGTCTGGGCTGAATCTCAAAAAGCATATGCTTCCCCACTGCTCTTTTGCAATGAAGGAGGCATGTTTTAGAGGAGACAACTTGCTTCGAAACAGCCAAACAGTTCAGACTGACTAAGTAGCTGACTCTTATCTCCTTTCTTTTGCTACTTTAGGGGATTGCTTCATTCTGCCTAATAATGGCATTGGTTCTGCCACTCTTAATGAATTTGGTATTCTTTAAAGGGTCTCAGGTTGCTCATTCAAAGGGACGAAACCCTGAGTAAGCTGAGATTGCAAATTCCTTCATTTGAATTCAGTTAATTGTACAAGGGGGCTGGGAAAGGCAGCCCAATGAGAGACTCCATTTCGAGGCATGCTCCGCAATTTGTGAGGCTCAGTGCCCATGCTAAGCCCGCTGCCCACTGCATTTGGTGAAGATGAATGCGGCTGTTATAGGAGGAAACTAAGGATAGGAATGGATTAGCCCAGGGGTGTCAAAAGTGATTTCATTGTTTGACCTTGGGGGTGGGGTGGGGGTGGCGTCTATGGTGGCCCAAGTGCTCTGCCAGTGAAAATGGGCTCCAGAGCTCCATTTTCAGCTGTGACGGCCTCCTGCCGCCCTCTGCCAGTGAAAACGTAGCTCGTAGTTGCATGTAGTCCCCCGGCCCCCGAGCTCTGTTTTCATTGGCAGAGGGCAGCAGGAGGCTGTTGCAGCTGAAAATGGAGACTGGGAAGGCTGCATGCAATTCTCCTGAGCTCCATTTTCACTGGCAGAGGCACCGTGGGCCGGTCCTTTACTGTTTCTAGGGCAGCCCTTTGGGCCAGATCTAAGGACCCCGCAGGCCAGTTCTGACCCCTGGGCCTTACGTTTGACACCCCTGGATTAGCCCCTTTGCCTTTCTTAAAATAAAAAAAAACCATATAAGACAGAATATTTAGATTAGGATAGGTAACTCAGTGCATAACAACTGTTTTGGATTTCAACTCCTACCCGCCTCAGCCAGTATGAATAGCAGCAAGAAATTATGGCCGTTGTAGTCCAAGATCATGGAAGGCACTAAGGGATCTGTTCTGCTTACTGATCTATGGTGGAAGATGAAAAATGGCCATTGCAAGATATTATGCTTGTTGGAGACAAAACCACAAAGGCAGTTTTCAAGGCCATTATGTACAAGTCCAAAGACATAATGTCCTGATTACTGAATGTAGGAGTCTCTACAGGAGCTTTTTATATCAGCTTTAAAAAAAACAACCCAGTTCTCCTTTGATCTGTACTGGAATCCTCTTGATTTCATGGAAATACCCATTTAGTTTTCTGGACCGCAATTTGGAAGTGCCTTGGTTTTTCTTCTTTTAGGGCAGGGGTGGGATTCAGCCGATTTGGACCGGTTCGGGCAAACCGGTATCTCCGACGATCAATCAGCTGGCTGGCTGGTAGCTCCGAGGATCAGCTGGGTCTGCCTGCCCCTGCGCTTTTCTCTCCTCTCAACTGATTCATGCAGCAGGGCGGATTGCCGTGCCTCAGCTGTAGCTACTGTGTTACTACATAGGAGGTAAGATGATTGTTTTGAAGCTGAGCACGCACACAAAACGCGTGTTAGGTGCGTGCGCGATCACCGAACAGGTTGTGAAACAGGTTGAAACCCACCACTATTTTAGGGTGCTTTTTTGATGTTCTAGTCTCTACTGCAGCTCTGGTAACTTCTGGTGGACTCTCATCTCAATCCTAACAAGACTGAACCTTGCTTAGCTTTCTGAGCTCAGCCAAGGTCAACCAATACATTAAATACGTTAACCATAGGTTAAAGCAAATCTAATTCACGCTGCTATGCAATTGTTTATTTTTTTAAACTAGGAATTACAGGCAGAAGAAGAACATCATGGCTTCAAAATCTAAGGGCCTGCTTTGGACAAAGTTCAGCAGCACTTTTTCTTGCGGCTGTTGATAAAAATAGGATGGCCAACATGATCACCAATGTCCAATGACGGATATGGCACAAGAAGAAGGAATTACATATGAGGAATTCATTGGGATTGGCACATGGAAGTTTCCCTTATTTGGAGAGTTTGGGAAGGGGGGAGATTACCATTTCATTTCTCCCCTGATCAACATTGGACTTCTTAGCAGTGGATTTCCAGAAGATTTGTTAATTAGTTGCAAAAATATTCATGCTGCAGTTGCACCCAAAATAATGGATGGGACTGTGATTTAAAAAATAAAGACCTACCAGTATTTCTTACTGTCGAAAAGAGGTAACCAGTTCAAATCTGTAAAGTGGCATAATTATGGGTCTAAACACAAACTTTTCACCTGGTCCTTTCTAAAGTACTATAATATGGAGGTGTTACCCAATTGCTATTAGTATTCTATCCTATAGTTCCTCAATGCCTCCTGCTTGATCATATGACTCCGTTTCATCAATCCATATCTTGTCAACCCTCAAAAGAGATTGCTGCATAATGGCCAAATAATGACGTCAATGAATAATGAAGTTCTGAATAGCAAAGATATTCATGCTAGGACTATGAAAATAATGATTTTTTTAAAAAAACATCACAACAAATGTTTGGGTTTTTTTTAAGAACTGTGGTGATTTTCAGCAACCCCAAAATTGACTTTGAATGTCTGAGCAGGATCACCATTTCTTTGAATTCTTCCATTCTGTGGAATAGCAGGTAACTGCGACTCATGAAATATTGCAGCATATGTGCTGATACTACGGCAGCTGTGATTTATGGAAGAGAGCATCACACACCAACTAGTGGATAATGAGATGCTGCACCAGACATAGCATGGATTCGGGAACCCTGCTAGCTAGATATGCAGCTCAGGTATACTTTAATAGTGCAAATGTACTCATCAGATAGATTAGCAAAGAAGCATGTTTACAAAGTACAGAATAACAGAGTTGGAAGGAGCCTTGGGGGGGGTGTCTTCTAATCTAATACCCAGTTTAATCAGGAGAACTAATGCCATACTGGACAAATGACTGCCCAATTTCTTCTTAACCCCCCTCCCCCCCAGTGATGAAGCACCATTATTGTGTTTCACGCTGATTTCATATGTGTTTTGCACTCATTTTGTTAAGGTATTCTTCCAAAATACACCGATATTCTAAAGTGAAAAATCATCTCCACTTAATCAGTGGAATGGCCTGCCTCCAGACATTGTGGTTACTCTAACATGGAGGTTTTTAAGAAGAAATGGGACAACCATTTGTCTGAAATGGTATAGGGCTTCTTGCCTGAGCAGGAAGTTGGACTAGAAGACCTCCAAGGTCCTTTCCAACTCTGTTAGTCTGTTATAGTTGTGAAAATATGAGCATTTGCCTAGCCACATTTTTCTCAACCTTTCCTCAGTGGCTTTAGCCCCATTTTTTTTAAAAAAAATGAAATAGTGTCCAAGGTGGGTAAGCAGGATTGTCTGAATATGGGAACAGATATTTTTTAAAGAAGTTCTCCTACTCCACCTTTAAGCCACTAAAAATCCATCAGAAGTGGCCAGCGACAAGAGAAATTTCCATCAGCTCCACCCCTTAAAGAGTAAAAGTATTAATTATGAATAATGCTACACCAAGTTCAAAAACTAATGAATGCAATAGAAAAATAGTTAGGTCTGGAGGTGAAGCAAGGACCCATTCCCTTTAAAAAAACAAAAACAAAAAAGAACCAGACACATAAACAATAAATCATTGGAAGAAACATGGATTTTATAAATGGGCTGGAACACTCCCTAAACCTTATGCAAGAGGAATTCTGTGCTCCTGTTTAAAAGTTTCCATCACTGTAATCTGTCATTCCTGTTCCACTCCTAGACGGAGCCATACGAGAACATTATGGTTTAAATTGCCTCCTCTAAATATGCTGCTAAACAGAAGAAGCAGCATTGCCTTGCACCCCAACATCTGGGGAGAACTCTCTTTCTCTAGCAGTCTTCCCAGGTTCTTTCAAAGAGAGGAAAACGAGGTGGCTGGTTCCTCTCTTCTTGGTCACGGGCCAAAATTGTCCAACAGAGGTTGAGGATTCCACTCCTAACAGTGAGAATCTAATTCTGTCATAGGGAAGAGATGATGGCCTGGACACATTCTTTGAGGCAAGTCTTCATCTGGACAGGCAAGCTGGTGGAACCTCTGGAAAGAGAAATAGAGAGAGAGACCATATGAAGGGGTGGATGGAAATGTCTATGGAGATTCTGGTGAGACCATGTAAAATGGTGGATGGAAAATATTGCTGTTTGCCAAAAAAGTCATGGTCAGAGAATCTAACTACATGTAGTCCTCAACTTCGGGGCAAAATTTCTGTTGCTAAGCGAGTTGTGCCTCATTTTATGACCTTTTGGCCACATTTGTTAAATGAATCGTGTGGTCTTTAAGTGAATCTCCCCCATTGACTTTGCTTGTCAGAAGCCAGCTGGGAAGTTTACAAGTGGTGATCACATGACCTCAGGACAGTACAACTGTCATAAATACATAAATACATGCCAGTTGCCAAGTGCCCAAATTTTGATCACATGACTATGGGGATGCTGCAAACATCATAAGTGTGAAAAATGGTCATAAGTCACTTTTTTCAGTGTCGTCGTAATTTTGAATGGCCACTAAACGAATGGTTGTAGTTTCTGTCTCACCTGATCCTTTTGTGAATGTTTAAGAGTGTGCCTTGGGCAAAAATTAGCAATGGATATATATTTGATTCATTTTGATCGTCTCCTCTCCGAAAGCACAGAAATGGATTTAAGACTTGAACAGCCAACCTACAGTTAATCCTCAACTTAGAACCATTCATTTAGTGACTGTTGAAAGTTACAGTGGTACTGAAAAAAGGGACTTACAACTGATGCTTGTATTTTCAAACCATTGCAGCATCCCACAGCCATGCGCTTGGCAAGAAGCGGCCTGCATTCACAATGGTTTCAGAGCCGCGGTGGCACAGTGGTTAGACTGCAGTACTGCAGGCTACTTCTGCCAACTGTCGGCTGCCTGCAATTTGACAGTTCGAATCTCACCAGGCTCAAGGTTGACTCAGCCTTCCATCCTTCCGAGGTGGGTAAAATGAGGACCCAGATTTTGGGGGGCAATATACTGACTCTGCAAACTGCTTAGAGAGGGCTGTAAAGCACTGTGATGTGGTATATAAGTCTAAATGCTATTCCCCTGTCCAGTCATATCTGAGTCTAGGGGGCGGTGCTTATCTCTGTTTCTTGCCCGAGGTTGCCAGCATTGTCCAAAGACATTTCTGCAGTCATGTGGCCAGCTTGACTATATGCCAAGGCACATATAAGACTGTTACCTTCCCATCAAAGTTGTACCTATTTATCTATTCGCATTTGCATGCTTTCAAACTGCTAGGTAGGCAGGAGCTAGGGAAAGAAATGGGAGCTCACCCCATCACAAAGCGCTCAGGTCTCAAACCCGGGCTTTCAGCTTTCCAGCTGACAAGCTCAGCATCTTTAACCACTGAGTCATTGCATCCCCTGTTTTTAAAGTAATAATTTTAAAAGATGGGTATCAACGAGCCTGTTAAAAAGACACAGTGGTGACAAATTTCAGTCCTAGGAAGATTAGCTTCCATTCCATTTAGATGCCAGTGTTGGGCCTATTTGCGCTCTGCTCCAGTATCTGGTACTCAGAAAGGTATTTTGGAAGAGTCTTCAATGGGGCCCATGGAATTTGGGATCTCAGGACCAGCCATGGTTAATGAACAACCAGAGTTTAATAATCTGCTTTCTGCTGCTTCTCATAAGCTCGGAAAATGGTCAACCATCTGGAATCCATATTATACAGTTTTGGACGGTGTTCAACTTGAGAGAAGGGGTCATATGTTTCACAGGCCTGGTCACCTGATAAAGGCTCTGTGAGTCAAAACCATTTTCAACAGCAACTTATAATAGATGCTTTGATCCCATTCACTCCCCTTGTCCCCCCACCCATTTCAAAACTATACCAAGATATGCGCTTGATTATTGATGGAGGAAGCCAAGAGAAGCCTAGACAGTTCTCAAACAAGCCATTTTGTTTTACCCAAACTTCAGAGTGTTGTGTGATTTAAAGCACTCAGCTCTCAGCTCTCGTACTCAGACAGCTGCTTTAATTTTTTTTATATTTATTTTTTTAGCATTTATAGACAGTAGAGGGAGCTGTTGGTATTACTTTTGGCACCCTGATTGCCTCTTTTCCTTTGTCGTTTAATTCAGAGTTTGAATTCAAGCCACACTTTTAAATGCACTGGCATTAATATGCAAAATGGAACCTGGAAAAGGAGATCAGTTCCTCCTAAACCTTCAACGTTTCTTTCAGATTTCAGGAAGTTTTTGTGGGACATTTAAAAAAAAAAAATCATCTAAGTTCAGATGTCAGTAATATCGGTTATTCTAATTACCAGAAGCTCTTAACTGATTCAGTCTGCAAAAAAAAAAAAAAGAGTAATGTATACTTTTTAAAATAGAAGAAAATGAACTTAAGCTGTTTTGAGAGTTAGGAATTCATTTTTTTTCCAGTTTCTGAAGAAGGATTAGAAGAAGCACTGGTATTTTTTAGTTTTATTTCGGGGAGGTCTTCGGGGGATCATTAAGAAGGTAAAATTTATGGCAGATTCGAGACCACATTCGTCTTTTGGTAAAGCCCACTTGCTCAATTTGTCACTGTCAATGGACCGAGACCAATTTATACCCACCAAAAAACATGCCATTTGAATCATATTCGTTTACTGAAATAATACAAGTAAATCTCACAGAGGCAGGTCATTTTCACATATTATTTTGGAATGGGACATCAGGTTTAAAAGTAGCCAATTTTACAGCCAATTGCATATTCCTGCTTTCTCCCTTTTGTAGAGCACGGAAGTCTAATAAGCTGGTAGGGAGCCAGAAAGGACAGCGCTTCAAAATGAAATGTGACAAAAAAGGGAGTGGGAAGAGACGGATTAACTTGCTGGGGATTTGACTTTTTAGCTGCTGCTGCTGCTGCTGCTGCTGCTTTTTTTGGTCTTGAACAATTCTCTTCTACTTCTCATCTAATATAACATGAAAGAGCCCAGGCTAGAGGAATCTGCTGGGAAGGGGAACGATCTTCATTTTTTTGACACTCCCATGCAGATGCTAGGGCATAACAGAGACAAATGGCAGAATCCAGGTCTTATTTAGGTTAGTCCGATAAACCATTATGTGTCAAGCAAGATGATGAAGATAGTAAGGAAAATGACCTGGGGGGGGTATGCAAGAACTGTTACCAAGGCAAAAAAAAAAGGGGGGGGGGAAGGTCAAAGCATTATTTGAGCTTTGGGAAACAAAGTAATATTCAGAAGCATCTCATGCAAATGCCTCACTGATTCACTGAGGTTTCAAAACAAGGGTAAGGATAATCAAACCCGCCAAGTTTCTGTTATTGTAGCTTATCTCAATAAAGTATAGTTCTAGTCTTCCTACGGAGTTGATTTTCTGGTCCCGTCTACCTAGTCGGCCTGGCGAGTTACTATAATCCATACACAAAGAAAGCTACTGTATCTCCAATCTTGATTTTTGGATCAAAGGAAGCACTTGGGCACCTGCTAAATATTGCATCAGTGGCACAAGAACACTTTTTGGTGAGTTAATAATCTCACATCAATAGTGAAATGATGTGAGGCCAATAGTGACAATAATGTTCCTCATTTCCCACAAAATAGAATACCAGGCATCTCCCTGAAAAGGACCCATGCAATCAGATTCATTCGTTCATTCATTCATTCATTCATTCATTCATTCATTCAAAATATGTAAAGCCTGCCATTTCATCTAAAATTTTCAGATCCACTTTAACCACTACAGGACAAAGATCCTGGGAAAACATTCTTCTGTGTTGCTTGTTTGACATGACCACTCTTCAATCGGAAATGGGAATGATATGTATAGGTGTCATTTAGTAGCATTTGCCTTACAGACCTGGTCATTTCAGATCAATGAAATTATCAATTGGAGTGTTTCTGCAGCCTTAATTATTCCTACCATCTTCCTGTACCATTCTCTTAGATGACATTCTAGGATGATGCAGGAAATTCAAATCATCAGTAGTCACCAAATAGTCAACTTTACAGAAAACACCAACCTCTAATTGGGGCAACAATCCAGACCAAGCGCTAGATTTAAAGATAAGAACCCAAAAGAAAGAACGGGAGAAACACTTAGCCTCCAAACAGCCGATTTCATCTTCTCATTATCTTCCCCAGCATTAATTATACATTCATCATTGTCTTCAAATTAGCAACGTGGTCTGTAGATCAACATACATATAACTGTTATATGAACATATAGCTAGAGAGCCGTTGTAGCCTAGTGATGAAGGTGCTGGATTAGGAGCTGGGAAAGCCAAATTCTAGACTTCCCTCAGCTACAGAGGTCACCTGGATGACTTTGAGCAAGTTGTTCCCTCCCAGCCCTTAAGCAACATAAGGCTATGCAACAGGTTGCCTGGAAAACAAAACCTCTGGTTGCATCATGCATCTATCATCTTCACTGTAAGAACTAGGCACGTACAAAATACAACACAGGGCCTTCCAATCAAGTGGGATGAACAGTTAGAAAAACCATATGTAAATCTGGAACCTGCTTGTGCTCTTTGTTTAGTGTATTTTGCTCTCTGTGAGGAGATGCAAGTGGTCCTCACGTCAACAATACCTTCTGTCTATGGAAAAGTGTGATTTTTCATAACCTCCATAATTTTTTTTCCAATCGAAAGACTGAGGGATACCCACCTATCTTTTATGTACGTCTACATTCATATATCTGCACTAGAGTACCCATCTAACCATAATGCATTTGATGTAAGTCATGCTACAGGAAGTCCTTAATTTATTACCACAATGGGGGGAAATCAGTATTTCTACGGCTAAACAAGGCTGTTGTTAAATGAGACATGCCCAATTTTATGACCTCTTTTGCCACAATGGCTAAGCAAATTACTGCACTTGTTAAATGAATCATTCATTTGTTAAGCAAATCCAGCTTCCCTCCCCCCACCTTGACTTTGCTTGTTGGAAACCAACCGGGAAGGTCACAAATGGTGATCACATGACCTTGGGTAAGTTCAACTGTCATAAATGCATGCCAGTTGCCAAGCCAATTTTTTTTCTTTTAAATGACCATGAGGATACCGCAACAGTCGTAAGAGCCAAGACCAGAGATAAGTCACTTTTTCAGTGCCATTGAGACCTCGAATAGTTGCTAAACACAACTGAGCCCAAAATTTGTGTTGTTGTGTTGTGAGACACTGGTTAAATGAGTTTTGCTCCATTTTATACTTCTTGTCACAGTTGTTAAGTGAAGGGTGTCAAACTGGCGGCCTGTGGGCCCGATGCGTCACTCATAGGCCACAC